>LPNX010136872.1:234819-368658 GCA_001517045.1 Pseudotsuga menziesii
CTAGTAGGCTATTGTGACTGGTAGTCGTTCGCACAGACTTTTGCAATGGATGGATCGTGTAATCGGCTAGTGGTGGGTGGTTGTGCGTGGAGCAGCGATGGGTTGCAGTGGGAATGAGTGGGGTTGCAACGGATTGGCAGGCGCACAGAAGTGGAAGGAGGAGGTTGGTGCGGGGGAAACGTAGACCAGAAGTGGAGAAAAAACCAGAAGTGGAGGACACAGCAAGGATCAGCGTGGTCGCGGACGTGAGTGGAAGGAGTAGCGGGCGCAGGAGGATGAGCAACGAAGGCAGGTGCAGGAGAGATGCAGACAGAAGTTGGAGCGGATTTAGCGACGATAGGTGATTGGGATCTCGACGGCAGTGGCTTGTGCAGCAAGCGCCGAGGGCTCTAATACCACTGTAGCAGAAAACTCAACCTAGACAAATTTCGATGAAGGAATAAATATTTTTATAAAATTGGATGATGATAATTTACATTTACAATCCCCGAATTTATATGTTTCACGGGGTATGAACATGATTTTTCATGACTTGAAAGTCATGTTAATTACAAACTAATTATTAATTTACTAAAACATTAATTTATTTATTTATTATTTCATATAGTTATATGTTTAATTATATAACAAGGGATTCACAAAATCGCTAGCCTTTTCAAATTCAATTCTACTTGGCTAAAAGATGAAAGTTTCAAAGATTTTGTTAAAGAAGTTTGGACCCCTTTCAATAAGGATTCGAATGATTCGTTGGCACTACAGTTTGTAGGAAAATCTGAAAAGAGTAAAGGCAACTCTAGAACGGGCTCATCTCAAACAAATCTTAGATGATCAAGAGCTCAAAAAGGTGGAGGAAGAATTACAAGTCTTATTGGATTCAGAGGGTGGAGGATATGCCTTGCAAGAATAAAAAAATGCTCTATGTCAACTAGAAATCAAAAAGAATAAATCATTGGAGGACAAACAAGCAACTTGGCGTCTTAAAAGTAGAGCACTCTAGTTGGAATGCACGGATGAAAATACAAAGTTCTTTCAAGCCTATGTTAGAGGAAGGAAACTTCAAAACACTATATGGAGTCTCCAAGATAAGAATGGGACAGTCGTCACCTCTTTTGAGGATATGGCCAGGATGGGAATAAACCACTTCCAAAGACTATCTAAGGCTGAGGAAAGGGTCACTATTGCAGAAGTGGTTAGAATGGCTCAATTCTTTCCCAATTTTGTCTTGGAAGAAGATAATAGATTTCTTATGGAGGAAATTTCTAGGAAAGAATTGAAGGAGGTTCTACATAGCTTCCAAAAGGACAAAAGCCCAAGTCCTAATGAGTGGAAGATAAAGGGTGATGTTTTGAAAATTGATTTATCAAAAGCTTATGATAGAGTAAGTTGGATTTATATTAGACTTTTGCTTACACACTTGGGTTTTGAAGTTCCTTTGATCGAGTGTATTATGAGTTGCATCACATTGGTCTCATTTGCAATTCTTATTAATGGATTGGCATTCCCTTTTTTCACTCTAAAAAAGGCCTCTGCCAAGGTTGTCCATTGTCTCCCCTTCTGTTCATGCTAGTGGATGAAGGGCTAAGAAGGGATTTGAGAGATGCAAAACAAACGGCTCTTTCTTTGGTATATCCATCTCTCCCTTGTTGTGGATATCTTATCTTCTATTTGTACATCATGTCCTCATTTTTTGTGATGGTTCCTGTCAAGATGCATATAAGCTGAAACAAATTTTTGATCTATTTGGCCAGGTCATCGGTATCTGCATTAATGAAAGGAAATCTTCCCTTTCCCTTTCAAACAAGGTGTGCCTTCTCCTCCTTAGGGAACTTTAGAAAACCTTTAAAAGTATCTTCAAGAATCCTTCAAGAACATCTTGAAAAACATAGAACATCCTTAAGAAAACCCAAGCAATCATCTCCAAGAAACACTAGAAAATCCTCTAGATACACTTCATCTTCTCCTTGGAATTGTGCAACTTCTGAGAGCTCCATGAGTGGATGAATGAATGAACAAATGAGGAGTGCCTCCTCTTTATACTAATCTGAAATCACTTTCTGGGCCAACCTAACGTTGTTCAATATCCTGGCAGGGCCAACCTAAAATTCTGGCTTTGCTAACTTTACAAGTCTTTAGTATCTCCTATTTATATGGAGTTAGAGGAAATTCCATATACCGTCGGAAATGTCTCAAAATAAGCTTTCCAACCATGTAACCTATACTCCCATTTAAGCTAAGTATCTAGAGTAAAAATGCCTTCAAAGATAGGGTATCCAAACTGAGAATTAAAAATCCAAAAACAATATTTCCAACAATCTCCATCTTGCAATATTTATCTTTGACATTTGTAGTTCCCCTTGCCTTTGACATCAATAACAACAATATTTCCAACAAGAAATGAGATTACATGAAAAATGTGAGCTATGGACTAATGCCAAACAATAAATAAATAAATAAAAATAAAGAGACAATAGTTTTAAACAATAAATAAATAAAATAAAAGGATAAAAAATAGGTGCTAGGAAAGGGTAACTCAAGAAAAAAATTATTCTCTTCCAATGGCACACATATGGAAGAAAAATCATTAACCCCCAGCTCTTGAAACTTAAAAGCTAAGTCGCAAACTTAGAACTCGCGCATGCTCTTATGATAGTTAATTTGTGAACACCTTTCCTTAACATTATAGTTAATTCACCTTTCCTTAACATTATATTCATTTCATTACCCTCCCCTTTCGCAAGGGGACATAACTCACATTTATCATTTAGCTCCATTACCCCTAAAGTACTCTAACTCTTTTAACTTTGACTAAGGCATCATACATAGAAATAATATAAACCTTAGAAAATGACATATAATAAGTCAATTTTGAGGGGGGACATGATGGAAATGGGTGAAATGGCTAGTGAAATAACTTGACATCATGAAAGGCTAGATAAAATGTTCTAAATTACACAAAATGAGTGTCACACTTACTTGGATCCCTAGGGACACACCTAACCCACAAGGTCATACACTTAACCTAATGAAGAATTACAACCACACCATGATGCATCCTTAGCTATGAAACAACAATGTAGGATACATGAGCCATTAATGAGTACCACCATTGACCCCATATGGTTATGTCCACACATAAGAAAGCATATGTCATAACACATGAAACAACAATCTAGGATACATGAGCCATTATAGAGTAACACCATTGACCCCATATGGTTATGACCACACATAAGAAAGCATATGTCACAGTAAACGAGAGAGCATATGTCATAACATTAGAGTAAACTAAATGTCTCGATCTCTCACTAGCACAGATCATGGTGAACTTAGCAAGCTGAACGTGTCTCTCGAAAATACCCATGGACAAACCATAAATCCCATTTGTGGAACAACTAGATGTGGTGGAATACCACGTAGGCAAAATGACCATTAAGTCACCCCTACATGTCGAGGGGTAACAAGTACCCCACAAATTGATCAGGTTCTAAATTCGAAGATACAATAGTTACCTTTTTTAAAGTTGGCACTTGGTGTAGATCAAAGAATCGCTCCATCTAGAATATCCATGTTATTGGATCATTGCCATCAAACTTCTCCATCTAGAATATCCATGTTATTGGATCATTGCCATCAAACTTTCTCATATCAATCTTGGGAATGAAGTAGTTCCTTGGTTCCAAGTTGAACCCACAATAATGTGGGTTATTAAGTAATGATTAATCAAGTGTCGGGAACTCAAGCCTTTAGCTCTCCAATTGTTTTTCAATTTTCTCAATATGTGACTGGGACAAGTCCTTCTTGTTCTCCTTATCCCTTCTTGAGAAGATCACTTAGGAGTAAAGAGATGTGTAATCTCATTCAGAATTAATCCCTTCATAACTTTGAGATCCTCTTTACTGGCCATGCATTTCAACTCACCTTCTATATTATTTTTTGTGCTTATCAATTGAACATATGTCACTAACCTTTAATTCAATTCCTTAACTTTCTCCTCCAAATTGGATAGTTGGTTATATATTTCTTCATTTTCTTCATGAGTGAGGGTTGAGCTTTCTGTAGGTTAAATTGTTGTAGAAAATTTTGCAGAACCCTTTGCCAAGTGAGCACAAAATAGTACTTACCTATAATTCTCCTTGAATTCCTCTTTATCGCACCTTTTCAATAACCCACAATAGATATTCCAATCAAAAGTTATGCGAGTTTTAAGTTAACATACCTTTAAAAACCCTGGTTTGTAGTTGTCCTGCTAGCATACCTCTCTTCTGAACTATATTTGAAATTTTAATTCCCTTGAGTCTG
The DNA here is from genome assembly GCA_001517045.1 of Pseudotsuga menziesii. Lineage (NCBI taxonomy): Eukaryota > Viridiplantae > Streptophyta > Pinopsida > Pinales > Pinaceae > Pseudotsuga > Pseudotsuga menziesii. The sequence continues at coordinate 239,119 of LPNX010136872.1, forward strand.
AAATTTCGCCCTATAGTAGCCTATTATGTCTTCTCTGCAATGCCACATGTTTGGCCGAATTCTGATGTGCCAATAGCAGCCTATTATGCCTTTTCTGCAATGCCACAGGTTTGACCAAATTCTAATGTGCCAAGAGAAGGTTATGATAAATTTCCCAAAACTTGTTGTTTTTGTCCTTTTCAAGAAAGGGATCTTCTACGAACTGACTCGTGTCTGCTTTTCCTTTTATGCATCTGAAATTCTTACCACAAACACTGGGGTCTGTCTTCTTTTGGATGCAATAGGTGGCACTCAATTTGGATCCGTCAAGCTTCAGATATAACAATTTACCTACAACACCTGCTTGAGACGAGTTTCTGGACTAGTCTAGCTTCCAGATACTATAACTTCAAACTTATAAAGAACCAGGTGCTGAAATTTTTACCGCAGGCAATTCGCAACATCTTTCAGTCTCCTCAAAATTACGCTAGCTGAAACCTCCCCAATAAAAATTATAGTGAAAATTACTCTAATACCAAATGTTAAGCACAAAAATCATAAAATAGCATAAAATTAGAAAAAATGAGTAACCCAACACCTTGAAATGAAATAAAGAGATGAATAAAAAGCCACTTTGAGGAGGCAACCTCCTTTTACAATGTATCAAATGCACAAGACAAAATAAGATGATCTCTAAAGTAGGTCTCCTTAGTCCCAGCCGACCATACAATTAGAATTAAGGTCCTAGCTGGCCAATAAAGACAATACTAATTTACTAATAGAAATGAAATGTCACAATATATAGGGCTTAACACTGGCATACACTAAATTTTGGGGAGGTGTCTCCAGATACCAGAAACTGTGTAACATTGTTTCCCAGTGACTGAGGCGGCACCAGATGCTTGTTCTTCCTCCTCAACCTCTACATTTATAGCTAATTATCGACAGTTCCTCCCTTTTCATTATTTACTTGCACTTTACTACTAGCTGGTATCTTTATTCTTTAGTTTTCAGGAGTAGCCTTGGCACTCCCACAGTATGTCATTACTGGTTGTATATCTAAGTCACATTGACTTACTTTTGGTCATCCATTCGTGGACATTAAAAAAGTTATTTTGTCTTATGTTTTCTTATCTAGTTGGGCACAAAGACAGTTCAAGTAAGTGTAAGCATCTAACAGAGATTTCAAAGGTGCATGCTATCGTGCATGTATGTGCTTGTAGGTTTTCCAAGGTGCCACAGAGGCCAAAAAATAAAGTTATTTTAATTTATTATTAGTTATTTTAATTTCATTATCAATATATTTAGACCTCAGCAAAAGGTAAATTTGAATTTTTTACTGTAATTTCCAGTTGTGACGTTATGCTGGGTACTCAGTATCCGTACCAGTGTATACCCCATCCCCATGTCCACATGCTACCTTGGTTGATAATAGATATCACTATAAAATACAATTTTAGCAGTTTAGACACAATGAAAATAAATTTAAAAATATACTCATGAAAACAAAGTACAACATCAAGCTGTCTTCCAATCGAAGATCGAACCCAAATCTGGCATGTGTTCTCCTAATGAATAAGGGAATAAAAAAGACGACTTACCAGTTTAGAACTTTGATAACAATAAAATAACATTTCTCCACCTCCTATAAGTTATGTCAAGATATATTTTTCAAATAATTTCTTAAATATCCTATTTTCTGATTGGTACATCTCACTATGGAAGCAGCAAGATTATTGGTGTCAAACCGATCAGGAGATATTTCGAAAAAATAGATAATGTTCACAAAATTAATCAGAAGGAAGGTAGAACAAACGTAAGCTGGAGGTATTCTCAAAAAGAAGCAAACCTCAAGTTCACTTGCTAAGTTTGTGTGCTTGTTTCTCAAAGCCTCCATGACATCCTTGGCAGCATCAAATGCCGTCACTGCTGATGCTCCCCAACTAAGCCCAGCATTGCGCCTGATTCCAGCTTGAGAGTCATGTATACCTGCAGAATTTGTCTGAGATGATTCTGAACCTGCAGGAACATTGCCATCAATTGGTTGCCCTCTGTCTGAGTCTTGTCCTTGAGGATTGGAACCATCATGAGAAACTGTCAAACTGCCAGCCTGAGGAAGTTGATTATTTACAACTTCAGGGGTCTGGTTGCTTGCACTTGGATGTGAGGCGGTAGGATTACATTCCACTGAATTTAGAGAAGAACTAGCAACTGAGGCAGGCATCTGTTGAGCACGTTGCTGAGCAGCTACAGCTCCCCTTCCCAGTTCTGATTTGCTAGCAACGTCACGACGTTCTAGTAAATATGTCCGCAACCAATAATAAAGAGCCTGACGAAATAGTAGTGCATTGAAAGGTCAGTAACACATACATTTAATTATTCACAAGAAAGCCTCTGCCATGAATAACTAAATGCATAATAATGTGCTCTTCTTCATGAGGCTCTATCAAAACGTAGCCAATGTTAGGTGCATGCTACATAAAGAGGACAACTACTTCCAAACATATTACGTCCAATGTAATATAATAATACACCAGAAAACACACCTTTCCTGAATTTAAATTTACATACGGACCTGTGGGTAGACTGTGGCTATTTTGAGAAGAACAAGCTTGCAATGAGCTGCCTCAGGCCTTTGCAGGGAAAGAAGTAGCTGAGGTATCCACGAAAGCCAGACCCAGTGGGGTATCTGGTCTAAGTACTTATCAAATGCCTTCCCCACTGGCTCATTTTGGGTGTCAAAGCTCAATAAATACAGAACACGCGCTAAGTGACTTCTAGCATTTGAAGCCCCATACTTAATACCTTGAAGAAAGCAGCTTACTGCATATTCTAACCATAGCTCTTCATTTGTATCTTTATACACCTACAATCAATGTGGAAGACACAGTTTACATACAAAATGTATTTCAGGCAGCTACAATGATGAAGCCTAGTGTTAGAGAACAGAGAATCCCTATAAAAATGAAAGAAAATACCTGGTCACAATAATTGCCCCAGCTTATCCATCCTTTATGCAAATTCTTGAAGCGACTGATTGCATCGGAATATGACTGATTAGCACCGTCACCATCATTCAATTTCCGCAAAAATTCTCCTTTAAGGCGTAAAATCTCTGCCTTGTGTTGAATAGGAAAATAATCCAGATTGGTATTATTGATCAAATTAATCCCACTTACTATCTCCCCTCTCATTTCCAAATAAGCTTTTGCTTGTTCTCTTATTTTCACAAATGCTTCCTGCACATGGATTTCATAGGTCACAAAAAACCTCATTAGATTTCCAATTAAATTATTTGGTAAAAAAAAATTAAGGCAAATAATAAAATATTACCACATAAACTTCAAAAGAAGTTGCAAAATTTAAAATAATAAAATAACAAAAAAACAGATACTTACCTGAACTCCCATTTGTGAGTTAAGACAAATAACAAATGTTGCTACATAGCTTTCAAAAGAAATTGCAAAACATATAACAGAAAATACAAAAAAAAATTGAGACTCACTTGAACCTCCATTTGTGCATAGCCATACATTTTGTTCAGCACAATTACACAGACATCATAAAGTCCTTGTTTGCGGGCAACATGAGCAAGCTTGTTAACACTCCACGCCTTGTCACGATATCCAAGCTGATGAAGCTGGGGGTTTGTACTTGAAAAGTCTTTAAATGCATTGATTACAGTGTTATACATATGATTTCTCCATTGAAGCAAATCATACCAAACAGACATATTATCCCACTCATTAGGAGTCCTCAACCTCCAAGTTTCAAGAATATCCTTAAGATCCACATAACCACCATGAACCCCTCCAAGGGGAGCAGTTCCAACATGTTGCTTGTTGCCATTCCCAATTTCTACAAGAACCCTTGCTGACTCTTGAAGCTCTACCAGCTGCTGGAATTGCTGTAAAAGTGGTACATGAGACTGAACAGACATTTCAGGTAATTGCCACCAATGATTTAATGCCAGATCAACTCCTTGAGCAAATCTATTTTCAGCTTCAGTAACTCCAGTAATGCTTCCATCATGAAGAGCCAAATAGGCCTGTACTATACGAAACTTCGGTGTATCTTCCACTTGGGCTTTTGGAAACACGTTGTCTTTCAAAAACGCCCACTCAGGAATCTTCCATAGACAGTCAAGTAATATTTCATAATTCTCAATACCTTTAGCAAAATCTGAAAGGACTTCCCACTGGTTCAGCTGTTGTGCACAAGATATCCACTGCTCTTCCCAAAGGCACATTTCAGGTTTAGCAACATTGTTGTTGTATGTACCTTGGGTTGCTTTACTCATTGCCTGATAAAAAAGATCCTGAGCACGCTTCCAATATCCATGCTGGACCAAGGATAGTCCTGCCCTCGTTTCTGCAGTTAGTGGCCTTTTCTTCCATAATCCATACCGTACATCTTCCTCGTTAAGCATACGATATAATTCAGCAAGTGCCTCAGAGCAGCGTGTTTCCTGAGGAAATAGCATTACATGACTTTCCAATAAAGAAACAGCAATATGCCATGCGTTATAAGTTTTCCCCAGAAATTTGATAAGCTCACTTGGTATTTTAGGCTGAGGCTGACTCAATGACAACCCTTCTAGTAGTGCTTGTACAACATTAGGCCTCTTATCTTGTTGTTTGCTGTGATAGTCTTTAGACAAGAGCGTAATCATAGGCTTGGCTAGCATTACTTGCTCGTCCTTTTGTAGAGTAGCCCACACAATAGGAAACACCAATACCCACAAATGATATGCCACATTTGCATCTGTGTGCGCAAGTTCCCTCAAAGGAATCACAACATCTGCAACCTGAAAAAATGCACCTTATTAGGCATACAACTAAAGTCTGACATGCACAATTAATAAAATACCAACCACATACATCCTTAAACAAGTAGCTTTACTGCATGACTCCTACATAGTGATGACATGAAATGCAGGGAGGATAAGAATATAAACCTGAAGCTTGATTGTCTCATTCAAGAACTTTGCATGCTTGTTCACAAGCCCAATAAAAGTTGGGGGAGTTCCATCAGCCTCTTCTGGAGCATCACCTACTTGCTGCATTCCAGCACGCTCTGGGACAGCACCTGAGGCCATAAGGGGAGGCACCTGTGCTGAATTTGGAGCAAGTGTAATAGGTTCATGCTCTACTAAGATTGCCAAAAGAATATCTAAACCCTGTTTTAGCCAGAACACATCACTTAAAGCTTCCCATTCTTGAGTTTGTATTATGTATTGTAAACGTGTAAACAAAGTTTTTCCAAGAGAGTCATGATAAAGGGCAAAGAACTTTTGTCGCATCTCAGGATCCTTAGCTCTCAGGCCCAACATGTACTGCCTTTCCACCTTTTGAAATACTTCCTGTCTTGAAGGCAATGCATACCTGACAAAAACACAAATATCAGTGAAAATAAGTAATATGCCTCCTTTACTTGCAAATATCAAACTGCTTGGAAAGTAAACATCAGCCACTCACTTGGTTGAGTCTGAACAGAGTCGATAAAGTAACTGAAGATATTTTTCGTCCCACTCTTCCAAATATGGTGTAGATAGAACCTGTCTATCAACTTGTGACAGCCTTTGTAGGTACAAAATGATATCCTTGTTAAGGCCTGCATTGGATGTTCCAGAACTAGATGACCTGAAGTCATTCTCAATCCAATCCTTCATCATATCAAGTATAGTGAGAAGGACACTGGCATCTGTGCCTTTTTCGGACAATATAGATTGCAGTATCTGGCTAATCGAGCGCTTGCATTCAGACACAAGCATTACTCTTCCACTAACAAGTTTAAGTATTGACTTCAAATTGGACGTAACGGCACCTAGATCAGATTTCAAACGTGCAGCAGCAGGTGATGGCTCCTGATCGATCCTGTGAGCCTGTACCAGCCCAGCAAATTTCTTCTTAGAAATGGCAACAAGTTTCTAAAAAAGAGAAACCAGGTCAGTCACACAACAAACCAATGACAACCACCAAAACTTATAAATCTTGACCATACAACAGAGGAGCAGAAGCATAATCATGCAAGCAAACAAAGTGAAATAGGATAAATAAATAAGTAGGTAATTTTCTTAATGTCAAAAAAATGACCACAAGATTGGATCAATGGGAATAAAAAGATATGTCCAGTGTGAATACAATGTGAGAGTGCAAAAGCAACTCTTATAAATGCTGAGATAAAAAAAAAGATAAGATAATTTTATTAATGTCCAATGAATGATCACAAAAATAAGTCAATGGGACGGTTTTGGAACCATGATGTCAATACAAAGTGGGAGCACTAAAGCGGCTCCTATAAAAATGAAATGCAGAAAGAAATGTATGAGTAAAACCTAGATATCAAACTCCAAAAATGGAAAGCCCATCTAGGAGAGAGATGTACAAAGATAATAGATCTAGGGCATATGATATAAAAGGCGTAAGTCTGTCACATAAGATGAGAGAAAAAGGGGGAAAATGAAGATAGTACATCATAAGCAAGCATCTAAGTGAATCTCCAAGTCTGGCACTCTCTGATCAAAGAAACCCTTTAATATATCCAAAAAGTGCCCACAAGATTACGATAATGGGACTAAAAAGATATGTCCATTGTGAGTACAATGTGAGAATGCAAAAGTAACTCTCATATATTCTGAGAGAAAAAGGGAAAAAAGTGAACATAGTACATCATAAGTAAGCATCTATCTATGTGAATCTCTAAGTCTGATCAAAGAAACCCAAAAGGTCCAAGAGATGGAGATCTCGGTGTTGGACAAAAGAAAAAATAGAAAATGGATAGAACAGTATAGATGAATTTAGTGCCTGCAATTTAACCTTCAAGGAATGAGAGTACAATGTAGGAGTGCAAAAGCAACTCGAGCAAAACGGAGAAAAAAAGTGAAAATAGTACATAAGCATCTATGTAAATGAATCTCCAAGTCGGATAAAAGAAACTGAAAAGGTACAATAGTGATATATGTGCAAATATACAGAGGGAGGGTCCGAGAGATGGAGATCTTGGTGTTGAAGAAAAGAGAAAATAGAAATGGATAGAACAATATTGATGAATTTAGTACCTGCAATTTAACTTTTAAGGAATGCAAACAATTTAAGGTCTCCACAAAGTACTTACTGAATATCTGAAACATGTTAACGACAGTTAACAAAAAATATCTGCTGACTCATGCACTTGTTCAACTATACTATAAACCATCAAATTGAATACCAACTTGCAGAAATTAAATTGTTGAAGTTCACAGTTTAACGCAAGATATCCAAAAACAACAAGAAACAAAGGAAGATTTAAGCTCACGTTATCCCAAACGCAACTCTGACACAGCTAGAAACATTCTTTGATTATACTACCCATTTTGGTACCATACTCATTCCTGCCTACTTCTGCTTCACATGTTCACATGGATTTTCTTCTCTATGATGACTACATGCCACCTTACCACCTTGGTTCATGTACTTGCAACTTTCATCATATATCTTATTTCGAAGTTTGCTCTTTTACCTTGTACTTAACTTCCTATGTCCACTGTGCAGGACCAAAATTCCTTTTACTTAAATTGCTCATGTATTCACTTGATTTGACTTTATTCATCTTGTCTTCATGTTACTCACGTTTATATTTGTCACCCTTATTATGCTTCATAATGGTTTTTGCTTAGCTTTCCAATAAAAATGCAAAAATCCATTACCTCGTCTACATGAAAGTTTCACAGGATGTTATTAATAGCAAATCTGCAGTTGCTGCATCTCTCCAGTGTTTATCCATGACTAGATTTTTTTCTTTTAATACCTGCTTCATTTTTATCTTGCAATCATATTCTATATTCAAGCTTCATTTAGAGATACACAAATCATGGCCATGGCATCACTCAAGTAATCAAGCCAATTTCTCCATGTTAACATTAATGCTTTGGTGAGATAAAATACAAAAAATTAAAACAGAATGTCTACTTTAACCCCCTCACCATACACCTGATAACCTATGAACCTTTATTTTTGAATAAATCAGGAGCACTCTTGAGCTTGACCAACTAAATGAACAAGGGGGAGAGGGGACTGCGTCCCACCCTATCATATCCTGCACAGGAAGAGCAGAGTGTGTCCCACCCAATCATATCCTGCAGCAAAAATCCAAGGCAACAACTTCAGACAGAAGTCATAGAGGAAACTCTTAAGAAGCTTCCTATTTATATTAGTGCCGCCCAATCAACACCATGTTGATTTTGTAACTAGGAAACTGTTCCCCTAGTGACTTTATGTGGGGAAAAGTGACATGACCCTTGCATTAATTACATGAGATGTGTAATTAATTTCAATTTAGAGTCATAAAGTGACTTTGATTTATTTAAATGGGAGTTGAGAGAAAATAATATTTATGGAGAGAAAAGTGACTTATTCTCATCCATTGATCGTAGATCAGTAGAATCAATGTGGATCCTTGATCTAGTGGCTTTTCAACTACCCTAGGAGAGAAAACAAAAGGGCAAGGGAACATTGGAAAGGCACTTCATTCATTCCATGAGCTTTTGAAGAGAACTCGACTTGAGAAGAGAAGAGGAGTTTGATGAGAGAGAACCCAGGCAAGAATCCGAAGGCAGATTATAGGAGCATGAGGGCACCAATTTCCAGAGAGATTCTGGCACAAAATTCAAGGCACCGTACAGCAGCAATTATTGGCACGAAAATTGAGTGGACACAGTCTGACAAGGAAACTGCTGCACGCATTTCGAGACTGGTTGGAATGCTTTTCAAGCCTGGCCATACAGCAATAAATGAGCAGATTTATTCCTGTAGCAGTGGGCATGCACTCCTAGGCCGTGGAGGGCACAGAAATCAAGAAGATTTCAATGCTGGTTCAGTGGGCACATTTACCAATGAAGAAGACAGACTTTGGCACGAATTTCGAGAAAGTTTCAGACTGATTTTGACAGTCCATATGTTAAAGAAATGTAACAGCGGAAGATATTCTATTTTGTATTATTATTGTTATTACCACTTCCGTAGATGTTCCTCCGATTAGGGATGTCATTGATGTATTTGGCCATGTAAAGCCTTGAGGTAAAACATCCGTTGTAAGTCAGGTCAGTAGTACCCACAAAAGTATTATTAAAATGTATTTTTGAGTCGTCCAAGGCAAGTCGGCCCTGGCAGCAAGGAGAAGTCGTCCCAGTTGGGTTATTACTAATTAGGCCTCTCATCTGATTAGCATAAATAGGAGAGGTGCTTCCCTCATTTGGACAAGCAGAACACTCAAGCAGTTGCGCTAGAGAGAGAAGAAACAGTCCATCTGGAGTAGAGGAGGCAGTCTAGTCTTATTCTTTGGGTCTTACACTGTACTTGGTTGAAGTCTATACAGAGGAAGTCAAAATGGGTTTTCTTCTCCACAAGGGTTTCCCAGGATAAATCTTTGTGTTCTGTTATGCTTGTTATTCTTTCAGAGATCATTTGGTTTCGGTACAACAACTTTAAAAATATTAACATGGTATCAGAGCTAACCTGCAAGAACACATTGTGCAACAGCTCATCCTGCAATCCAACAAGCTAGGGTTTACTATTTTGGATACCTCCCTCCATTAATTAGCTAGAAAAGAAGGTCCATTCAACTCACCCTAGGAAGGTGCATCTTTCTATCAAAGCCGTTTTTCATTCTGAGGATTTTTATTTTTTTGACCTACCACTACTGTCAAAAAAAACTAGGGCATTAGATTTTTCAAGATCCCATCCAAAGATTCCTGAAAATCAAGATACAGTCTAGCTCACCTTAGGGAGGCGCTTCTTTTCCTCCAATCAGCTCTACAAGTGATCCCAGTTGGAAAACTGGGGTTTTCCAGTCAAACCCTAAGTCACCCTGAAGCAGATTCCAAAAGCAGTCCTCATACTGGTAAGTTCTACCCCCTATATTTCCATCTGAAGTTCTCATTCATTAAAGATGACAAACAACACCAAGCTTGATGAAACGCTTAACGGAGCAGAGAACTTCAGAGCATGGAAGTCTAGAATCATGCTCATCCTTGAAGAACATGACCTAGATGGCTTTATCAAGGAACAGGTCAAGGAACCAGAAAGAGAAGAGGCAAAGGCCAAAAGCAGTCCTCATACTGGTAAGTTCTATCCCCTATATTTCCATTTGAAGTTCTCATTCATTAAAGATGACAAACAACACCAAGCTTGATGAAAAGCTCAAGGGAACAGAGAACTTCAGAGCATGGAAGAACAGAATCATGCTCATCCTTGAAGAACATGACCTAGATGGCTTTATCAAGGAACAAGCCAAGGAACCAAAGGGAGAAGAGGCAAAGGCCAAAAACAAAAAGGATATAATCAAAGTAAAAAGGATCGGTTGATCCCCCAGGTATCTTCAAAGAATACCCCAAAAGAAATGTTTGATGCACTAACCAGTATGTTTGAAGGTAAGAACATCAACAGAAGAATAACCTTGAGAAACCAACTCAAGGGTGTGAAGGTACAGAAGACAGAGACCATACAATCATATTTCTCAAGAATATCTCAGATCAAAGAATAGTTAGAAGACATTGGTGATATGGTGGAAGAAGAAGAAGTGGTGATGACCACTTTTATCACCAACCTTGTAGTTGCCTATGTATGATGGATCCAGGATGGATGGTAGAGGGAAAAGCAACTAGGGAGGTGGAACCAAGACTGCCTAGACTCCCAAATGGATGGTTGTCACGTCGATCAAGGCAATCTTCGCTTTATGTTACCTAAGTCCAAGACAACAACGGGGGAGACACGGATCTACTCCCGACAGGAGAGATCAGACCTAGACACCAGAACAGATCAAATGTGGCTTTGAGGTACGTAAGGTGTAAGGTAAATGGAAACCCTATCTCTAGGGTTTAAGTACTAGCAACTGATGAAGATGACCACTGTCTTGGGAAACGTAACTGTGACAGGGTGAGGAAAGACAGAGTTGAGACTGTCTAGTACCAAGGAGATAGACTTAGTAAAAGATATGAAAGTATCAGGTAACCTGATTTATCAAGGAATGGTCAACTTTCGGGGGAAAGAGGTTAGGAAAGGCTAGCGCTATGCTTGGAGATCAGTCCCTGTTCGACCTTGGGTAATGGAGTCAGTATCAGCACAACGTTTCAATGAACCCACCTAGGATATGCCCTGATCTATGGACCCAGAAAAGGATTTGGCCCACAAGATTCAGGTTACAGGGAAATCAGCAGTAGGAGAGCTAGCGCTAGGGTTTGGAGAGGTAGATCTGCAGATCTAGAGCCACCAAGAGATCATCGACTTAGCGTTGGGGTTGAAATGAGATCAGGATGGCCCGATCTACAAACCCAAATCAGAAAATTTCAGGAAAAATCAGATCTGGAAAAGTCAAAATCTGATGAGGGAGGCTGAAAGCCAGTTTTTCAGATCTAGGGCAACCTGGCAGGAAGTAGCTCAGCGTTGGGGGTGTTCTGGAATCAGGAAAACCTGATCTACACACCCATCTAATTATTTTCCAAAAAAAGACAAATTTTCAATGGTGCGCTGGGGTTTGAGCAGTCAAAACATCAGATCTAGGGCAAACCAGTCAGAATTAAGGCAGCGTTGAGCATGATTCAGTGAGGGGGAGGCCCAATCTACAAAACTAATAAATGGTTTGCTCAAAGATCAAGCAGTTCCTCGATTAAATATTTTTTTGGATTTTATTATTTAGGAGTTTTTTCAATAAGTTGAAGAAAAGAAGGTACAATGGATTGAGATCTGAAAGAGAAGAGACTTACCTGTTATATCTTACCTAGAAATGCTTGTAGATGCCTTGTTGATGATGATCCAAGCCATCTCAATCAATTCTAGAAGATATGAGTGAGTTCCAAGACCAACGTTGTGCTCCAAGTGACCAATGCGCCCTCTCTCCTGCACAAGCAAACATGAACAATATCAAATTTGTCGTATCATGAAAGAAAAGCAAGATCTATAGAAAAGTAACAAGATGCAATCATAGATCACAATGAAACTAATGAAAACCCCCTGTCACAGACGAAACCAGTCCAAGCGAGTTGAGGTCCCCCTACAAAAACGCCCAAGATGAAGTCGCCCTCCTATAGACAAGACAAAGATCCCGAAAAAAGAGTATAGATCTCACAAAATATTCAGAATGCTAGGAAGCAAAAGATTTTCCAATCACCACCGAAGAACACCAAATGCAAAGCAGATCCAAAAAATATCCACAAAAAATCTCTCTATTAATCAGATCCAAGAGCCAAAGACCCCTTACAAATGAGAAGCTCTCTCCTTTAAATAGAAATGAGAGAACCACAATGATAACCGAATCCTAACCACTTTCAAAACAAGTGGCTAAGATTAAAAAATAAAATATTCTAATCAACGGTTGAGATGAGCTCAACATACAATACATGGATCAATATAACCATAAAGTGCCAAAGTGGACTAAATCACCCATAAAGAGGGTACCCCACTCAACAAGAAATAAATGAAGCACATGGTGGGTCCATGGAGTGTTAACTAACTCCCTATGGGTGCCCCATGGCACAATAAAATAATATAATATTTTAATTCTTTGACTTTGTGCCTCCTTGAGGAAATCGTGAGCTTCCCAAAAGCTCCAGAAAATAATATAAAAATGCCCAAAAAATAGGTGTTGGCCCAATCAGGTGCTGCAACTGCTGGAGAAGATGCGGAGAACATCACTCTCATCATCATGACTCATCCCATGTCATTTCCTTGCCTCAGTAGCCCAAATCAATTTCTTCAATAGCCATTTAATCACTTTTTAATCTACCTCGGGAAACGTGAACGTACCAAAACAGTCTCATAGGATGCTTGCCTTGTCAAACTGAGCCCACCAGGCTCTCTGGGATGGGGGTACTATGGTACAAACAAGTGGTTGCACCCCTATGCTCCATACAATGCCCTAGGAGATCCAAATAAAACATCTCCCTGCTCAGACACACCATCCTGTGAAGCAAAACTGCATCAAAAAGGAAAAATGAGCCTAATCATCTCTGTAAGTGCCCGAAACTGAAGATAGGCTATCTCATTAGACTCAGTGAGTCCAAATCCATCTAGGGTGTATACTCATACCCTTTCCAGGTCTTTGCCTGATCATCAACAACATCCAATAAACAATATAATCACCTGTAAATGATCAGATACCAATAATATAACTCAGACTATCATCCATCTGCTACAAGTGCTACAAGGCTAAGACATGCTCTACAAATCATTTAAGCAACAATCACAACAAGTAGCAATCATTTCACTGGCGGTACATCAACCAAATATATATATAGGGTTTATTTATTATTACTCAGACCAGACTTTCAGGACTATACTCACTTCATAGTTGTAGTCAATTTGCTAGTGAAGGGTGAAGGCTGAAATTGACAAGGCTAGGGCAAAGGATGACTTCCTATTTAACATCATGACACTTTGGATATGGAAAAGAGAAACTCGCTATAACCATATGCAGGACAAACAACAACACAAGGAATGGCAGTGCCTCACAAATGGTTGGGCTGTTCAGAGAGTGCTTATTCAACTTAGGCATCATGTCTACATCAAGTTTGATCCAGTTTCATTAGGATCCTCAATTTTATTTCCATGGCCTTTTTGGCCTATATGTCCTTTTGAGGACTTAACCAGTGCTTAAAAGCACAACTAATTGCAACTTTTATCAAGGACATTTTCAAATTTATAAGGTCAACAATATTTGGATATAGCATATATTTAACCATTGCCCTTTTGGACCTTTTCTTATACCCTTCGAGGAGTATTTTAGCATTTCATTGCTCTTGCCCTTTTTCACATATGTTAAGAAACATAGTTTTTAGCATTTTCATTTTCCATGGGCACATATAAAACATTTTCCAATACAAGTAGTACATGAGCTTTCAGTTTTAGCCAACAACATCTCAAGTGACGAAGGGGAGTTCTGCACAGTGCCAAACATCGGGACAACCGACCAAAATGATTTAGGCATACAATCCAACTCACCAAAGGCAAGTTCTGTCACCAACTCAGAGCAAAGACACACTATAAACAGGGAGGTTTGTCCAACAAAGGTTCTAGCGAGGAAAAGGTTCTCCATGCCATAAGTCAAGAAGTCAGTCGGGTTGAAAACAAAACTGGAAGGTAATGGATGGGTGGAGATAGTGAAAGGTGAAGCCAACATTAGCAATCCAAAACAATGGTGGAAATGACTACCTCTATTCTCCCTAAGGAGGGTAAAACCAATGAGTATAGATCATGAACTTCAAAGTCAAAGTAAGGACATCAATACATAATACAAATACATCCAAGTCCATATAATTATGACCGCCAGATCATGACACTACATGTTAATACATGTCACAAAGATGAGTATAAGAGCAATGATAACCATAACACAATATAATAAAAGCTGAGCCATAATCCTGCATATCATCCATCTGAACCATCATCTGTCCAATGAGAAAGTACTGATATAAATCTGGGCATCAATAACTGCTTTGTAAATGACTAAATGACTACATCAGTCCTCAAATCTGAGTGTCTTGAGACTCAGTCCTGACATGGGAGAGTACAATAGTCCACAAATAAAATAATGATCCGTCAAAACTACTCATCTCAGCATCTCATATGTAAGAGATCTGGTTGAAAAATGTACTGTATCTAAAACAATAGAATATGGTAGCCTAGCTACTATATATGTGATAACAACCACCATGAATGGTCTCCCTAGAGAACAGGATTCCTTCATTAGAGGAATATGTGCTAGAAGAAAGTTAACCAAGTTCAGCAAGCTATGGGAAGAATGTGTAAAAACAAAAGGAAGGATAGTAAACAGAGAAGAGAAGCTAAATGATAATGAAGATCAAGCTCTAGCTACTCACACCAAGAATAGAAGAAACAAAAGGAAGAATCTGGATCGTTCAAAATTGGCGATTTTAATGTTGTTTCGACTGCCCAAGGTTTTACCCCAAAATGACGTGCGTTGTAGAGGTCTGCATGAAATTTAAGCCATTGTGGTGGAGATCGACTGAGATTAAAGGCATTGTCGTGGAGGTCATCGTGAAGTGTGGAGGCAATAGCCAATAGTCGTGAATTCGTCGTTTTTCCAGTCTCTGTACTTTTCACACTTCTATATCGAAGCTGCTCGTTGTCGTTGGCTCACTGCTCGTTGTGCACTAACGCGTTTGAAACCAATGCACGGCCTTGCACTTTTCACACTTCTACATCGAAGTTGCTCGTTGTCGCTGGCTCGCTGCTCGTTGTGCACTGACGCGTTTGAAACCAGTGCGCGGACTGCTCGCTCTCACTCTTTCCCTACAGCCACATGCACTTTCACTAGAATGTTTTTAAAATCGAATGTTTTTTAAATATATATGTTTTAATGTTTAATGTTTTTTAAATATATGTTTTAATGTTTTATGTTTTTAAATATATATTTTAATGTTTATATGTTGTGTTTTTTAAAAAATCATATATTTTTTTATTTTCAACTTTTTTTATTCGAAATGTTTTTTAAATATATGTTTAATGTGTGTAAAGATTAATGTTAATACACTTTAGGACATGACTTTTATTAAAAAAATCATTATTTTTATTTTATTTTTATATTTTATATATACTTTTAAATTTTATAAGCTCTCGAATTTAATGTCGAATTTTATCACCAAAATTTTTGTTCTCGATTTTTCGACAAACTTCAAGGTTGTCAAATTCGAACGAGGTGACTTAGCCTATAATACACAACAAAATGCAGTAGTAGAAAGAAAGAATAGATCCATCATGGAAGCAGACAGAGCAATGATCCATGATCAAGATCTACCTATGCACTTATGGGTCAAACCAGCAAGAACCGATGTCTATGTCCAGAATAGAATATGTCACAGTGCTCTTGGAAACAAAATCCCAGAAGAAATGTTCACTGGTGAAAATCTCGAAGTAAGCCACCTAAAGATATTCGGTTGTCTCCTATACTTACATGTTCCAAAGGAGAAGAGATCAAAATTGGACTCTTTAGGAAAGAAGGGAATATTTATTGCATACAGTGAACTGTAAAAATCTTTTAAATTTTATAAGCTCTCGAATTTAATGCTGAATTTTATCACCAAAATTTTTGTTCTCAATTTTTTTTGACAAACTTCAAGGTCGTCGAATTCGAACACGAATTTGAACGAGGTGACTTAGCCTATAATACACAACAAAATGGAGTCGTAGAAAGAAAGAATAGATCCATCATGGTAGCAATCAGAGCAATGATCCATGATCAAGATCTACCTATGCACTTATGGGTCAAACCAGCAAGAACCACAGTCTATGTCTAGGATAGAATTTCTCACAGTGCTCTTGGAAACAAAATCCCAAAAGAAATGTTCACTGGTGAAAATCACGAAGTAAGCCACCTAAATATATTCGGTTGTCCCGTATACTTACATGTTCCAAAGGAGAAGAGATCAAAATTGGACTCTTAAGGAAACAAGGGAATATTTATTGGATGCAATGAACAGTAAAAATCTTATAGAATCTATAATCCAGGATTACGCCAGATCGAGATCAGTAGAGATGTTATAAACTTATACCTAATGAGATTTTCCTAAACCAAGGAAAATACATAGTGTGTTCAGATTGTGTGGCTATACTGATTCGAATTGGGCAGGAAGTGCTGAAGATAGAAAGATCACTTCAGAATGTTGTTTCAGTTTGGAATCAGGTGTGATCTCATGGCTTAGCACAAAGAAAACAAGTGTTGCCCTCAATACAGTCAAGGTTGAGTACATTGCAGCATGTTTAGCCTGTCGTGAAGCAGAATGGCTTCACAAACTATTGGCAAGATTGTTTGATACCGAGATGGATGCAACTAAGATTTATTGTGATAACCTGAGTTGTGTCAACTTAGCAGAGAACCCGATGTTTCATGATAAGTCAAAGCATATAGAGATAAAAGTATCATTACATTCGGGATATGGTGCAGAGAGGAGTCGTGAAGCTCCAGTATGTTCCTACAGAGGAACAAGTTGCTGATGTGCTGACAAGGCATTTGTCTCGTGTTAAGTTTGAACACTTTCGAGACAAGCTTGGTGTAGTCCGAAAGGACCTTACTGCAAAGAGGGAGTGATGATGATATTATTATTGAGGATGAGTTGGCAGTGATGTGCCAATGCAAAAAAGGCCAGTCAAGTTTATCAGTATGCCTACAGATGTTGATGAGGTTCGACATTCATTTGCGAACGATAGTTTCCTCCTTGAGGATGGTCTTGCGAACAAGAACACTCTCTTATTGAGAGTGATCCTAGCCCTTACCGGCTGAGGATGGTGCTGCAGACGATAGTACTCTCTTATGGAGAGTGATCCTGCATTCACTTGTAGGGTGGTCTTGCTGACAAAAAAAGTTTCTTGATGAGACTAGTCCTAGCCCTTACCCAGTTGAGGATGGTCCTGCAGACAATAGTGATCTCTTCTGGAGAGTGATCTTGCTTTCACTTGCAGGACGCTCTTGCGAAAGAACACTCTCTTGTTGAGAGTGGTCCTAGCTCTTATCGGCTGAGGATGGTCCTGCAGGCCATAGTACTCTCATATGTTGAGTGGTCCTGCATTCAGTTGCAAACGAGATCTGCATTTAGTTGCAGACGACAGTATCCTCCTTTAGGATGGTCCTGCGAACAAGAACACTCTCTTGTTGAGGATGGTCTTGCGGACGATAGTATTCTCATATGTTGAGTGGTCCTACATTCAGTTGTGGGCGAGATCTGCATTTAGTTGCAGATGACAGTATTCTCTTTGAGGATGGTCCTATAGACAAGAACACTCTCTTGTTGAGAGTGGTCCTAGCACTTACCGACAAAGGATTGTCCTGCAAACGATAGTACTATCTTATGGAAAGTAGTCCTCCATTCACTTGCGAACGAATTCGTGCATTCGATGCCAAAGATGGTGATGCTCGAGATGATGCCAGAGATGATGCTCGAGATGATGCCAGAGATGATGCTCAAGATGATGTTGATGCTTGAGATGATGCCAGAGATGATGCTCTAGATGATGATGATCAAGGTGATGCCAAAGATGATGCTCAAGATGATGATGATCGAGATGATGCCAGAGATGATGCTCGAGATGATGCAAGAGATGATGCTCTAGATGATGATGATCGAGATGATGCCAAAGATGATGCTCGAGATGATGCTGATCAAGATGATGCCAAAGATGATGCTCGAGATGATACCAGAGACGATGATGCTCGAGATGATACCAAATGATAGAGGTGTCCATACTGATAATGTTCCACAGATGATGATGATGTTGATGTAATTGTGAAAACTTCCTATGACACGTACATTCACCAGACAGTTGTACAGACGCATTGTTGTGTTATAGAATACCTTCCTTGATAAGAGGGAGTGTTAAAGAAATGTAACTGCAGAAGATATTCTATTTTGTATTATTATTGTTATTACCCCTTCCGGAAATGTTGTTCCTCTGATTAGGGATGTCATTGATGTATTTGCTCATGTAAAACCTTGAGATAAAACCTTCCTTGTAAGTCAGGTCAGTAGTACCCACAAAAGTATTATTAAAATGTATTTTTGAGTCTTCCAAGGAAATTCGGCCCTGGCAGCAAGGAGAAGTTGGCCCAGTTGGGTTATTAAGCCTCTCAACAGATTAGTATAAATAGGAGAGATGCTTCCTTCATTTGGACAAGCAGAACACTCAAGCAGTTGCGCTAGAGAGAGAAGAAACAGTCCATTTGGAGGACAGGAAGCAGTCTAGTCTTATTCTTTGGGTCTTACACTGTACTTGGTTGAAGTCTATATAGAGGAAGTTTTGCTGAGTTTTCTTCCCCGCGAGGAGTTTCCCCGGATAAATCTTTATGTTCTCTTTTGTTCTGCTGTGCTTATTATTCTTTCAGAGATCCTTTTGGTATAACAACTTTTAAAATCTTAACACCGTACAGTGCTGAGAAGGCACAAAATTCAAGGTTGTTTGCACACAGAAAATTAAAGTACAGCACTGTTTTCGAGCCAGAGAATTTGTCTTCATTGGTTGAGATAAGTTGTGCCTTCTGAATTCGAGAACTGCTGTACTTTAATTTTTTAGAAGAAAATAATAAAAACTCTCTCTCACATAGGTTTTCCCCTTAGGGGGTTTTCCCTGGCGCATTGCCCAAAATCACTGTGTCTGAAATATTTTTGTGTGGCTGAGTTTTATTTCTGCTCTTTAAAATTGTAAATTTTTCATAGTGTTTCAAGCTACAGAATTGTTTATGCGTGAAGAACTCACTTGCAGCAGTCATATATGAATGGGGTTGGGCATTAAACGCTATGTTCTGAACTAAACTTGAAACCGGGATTGAGAAACAGTGAATTTTTTACACACCACCATTGGCAGAAAGAAGAGAGCAGCAGGGGCTTGGATCTTTGTCCATCACCATGCCTGCATTGCTTGTGCTGGCCATCACAAACCCATCTTAATGAGGGGGGTAAACATGTCGCTTCACTCAGAGGGATTTAACAATGGTGAGGGCAATATCACCACCCCCACTTGCACAACCACTTCAGCCCGTGGTGACAAACAAAGAACAATGGTCCATCTTGCAATGAAGGTAATTGATAAACCTCCTGTAAACACATCTTCCAATGGGCTTGCTATGCTTCCAGGGTACAGTAGGAATACAAGCATAGCATTTTTTAAAATGGGATGGGGATATGATAGTCAAAGGAATACATTTAACACTTCAAGTATATGGGAAAAATAAGATCATAATTTTTTTCAAAACTAAAATTTATGCAAATCACCCTGATTCATATTCATTTCCAGATTCAAACTCAAAGCATTCAGGAATCAACCATTCATCAATTGTCATTCAACATCAAATAATGATTACCATTCTCATTCATAGCACTTGAGTCTTAAAATACGTACATTCAAAAATTGCTCACTGACATTTCCAAAAATGGAAAGACAACAAAGCTAAGTCCTCAAGGCTATAAGTCAACAAGCTCTTCAGGTAATCATCACTCTCAAGCATAGATCCTCTTCTAGGATTGTAACTAGAGTCTGTAAGTAGCTCAAAGGCACCATCCTCAATATAATCGTCCCATTTCCTGAAAGAACCCTCCTTGTACCTTGGATCTTTCCAAGCAATGAGACAAAATGTGCTATGAAAGTAGACTAAGCTCTTTGCCTTCTTTGATTCCAGCATGTCTCTCTTCACTAAATAGATGACAGAATAATCGCTCCAACTCTCACAAGACAAGGATCTAACCAATCTTGAGGGTTGTGAGACTCTTCCAAGCCTCACAAATCATGATGAATTTGACCATGTCGTTTCCATGATCACTACTCACAAAGAATTCAGCGAAAAACTCCCCATCATACTAAACTCATGAAATTCAGCTAAAACTCGTGAAAATCGGCAAAAAATGGGCAAAAAACTTGACAAAAACTCTAAAAACTAGTTTAAGTCCCAAAAACTTTAAAAACTAGTGAAAGTCCCAAAAACCCATCAAATTATATTGCCATATTTGATGAGAAGAGTCAAGACTTGATGGACAAACTGTTGTTTTATAGATTTTATGGATTGGAAAGGTCATTATCATTTGTTTGCACAAAATTTCCTAATGAGTTTTATTTCTATTTGTTTCAGCGAGCCTTGATCCAAGTTTTGCTAAGACCCAAGCTTGCCAAGACTTTGTTGAGTCTGAGTTTCACAACCTTCATTTAAAGTACTCAAAACGGCTAGAGCAATACATAAAAACGAACAAAATTAAGAGTTCCAAAAAGCTAGAGAATTTTCATAAATAAAAAGACTAATAGTACAAACACATGCTCTCTATCCCTTCTATATTCGAAGGGGAATGGTGCAGATTTGTTTATGTCCTGTTGAATTTTAACATGTGAATCACATCTTTAAAAATTGCAGACTGTAATAGAGATAGAACTTGAAAAATAAACAGTAGTAAGACAAGTACAGTAGTCAACCAAGCATCACACAATTGAACACATGATTTTTCACGGGGAAACCTTTAAAGGACAAAAACCCCAAAGCATTAGTAATTCATCCTCTAAATGAGATGACTGAGTTTGTACATGAAAGAATAAAATTTGATCTCAAAATTCTGAGATAAACGTACAAAAATTTTCCAAAATCAAGGAAGCCCTAGCAGGCTTACTGCTGCCACCACATGCTGTTGCCACGTGGAGGGTGAGCTGCTGCTGAGTCTTATAGCAGCCTCCTGCTGCTAACCCTAACCACCTGTAGCAGCCCTACTGCTGCTGCCTGTAACCACTAAACCTGCTGCCCGAAACCTGTTAGCTGCTGCCCGTGACCTGCTACCTACTGCCCGTGACCTGTTAAGTGTTTCCCGTGACCTGCTGAATGCTGCTGTTGTCAATGGTGACCAGCAGTGAGGGTTTGGGAAGCCTTCTGCTGCTGCCCTACACTACCAGCAAATGTTAGGGCAGTGGTCTGCTGCTACCCGTGGCCTCCACCAAGGCTATGGCAGCCTGCTGCTGTAGTTGTGATCACATGCAAGGCTGCTGCTGTAGCCTTAGACCACCACCGAGGGTGCTGCTGTTGCTCTAGACAACCACCGAGGGTGCTGCTGCTGCTACCAGGCCTGCTGTACCAACCCTAGTCACCAACGAGGGTGATATAGCAGCTTGTTGTTATTCCCCTTGTAAAAACTGTGTGTAGGCTCTGAATGGAAAATCCCTAGCAGGCTAGGCCACCACAATAAAACAACAGGAAGAACAAAAGAAAAACTCAGTCACAAAATTCCTTCCATAGCAGCGAAGATGAAGATAATCCCAGTCATAAATTTGCCTCAGTCAAAATGGAGCAGTCAAGTGATGAAGTTGTGTGTATAAATGACTTGCAATTGTCCTTTATTTATAGACTATCAAACATCTGAATTGATTCCACATATTTAAAGGTTGACATTAGGGTTTAATTCTTTTTCATCTTTGACCCGTTGACTTTAATCTTTTTGTGGTACAAAGGTCTTCTTTGTGTTTTGAGTCTTTGACTTGTGCCACTTGGTCTTTCTTTTGTTGGTCTCATAGGCCAAGACTAAGCCTGGATGGTCCTCCAAGTTGTTTCAAGGGTCCATTCAAAGCACATCTTCATAAATAAGGGGAATCACTAAATGCTTTATCTTATCTCCTCGTGCCACCAAGATCTGGTGCTAGGTCTCTCAACTAGTCACTGGAGAAGGTCTCATCGCCCATAGACCAAGGAGAGGAGTGCATCACGTGCCCAGACCCGGTCTAGGGCTTATAATGATGACCTAGTAACTGACCAAGTGCCTTAGCCCCAAGATGCCCAAATGACTCAATGTCAAATACTTGGTAGCTGACCAAGCGTCTTCATTCTCCCGGAGAATGGCCCTCAGCGCCAGACTGACTCTCTATCCCGAACTAGGTCAAATTCCTGGTAACTAACCAGGTGCCTCCATTCAATGAATGGCCCTCAGCTCTCGACTGACAAACCCAGTCCTAGACTGGGTCAATTACTTGGTAACTGACCAGGTGCCTCCATTCTCCAAGAGAATGGCCCTCAGCCCTGGGCTGAGTCCCCTAGTCCTAGACTGGTTCAAATTCCTAGAAACTGACCAGGTGCCTCCATTCAAAGAATGGCCCTCAGCCACAAGTTGAGTCCCCCTGTCCCAGACTGGGTCAAAATCCCAGTAACTAACCAGGTGCCTCCATTCTCCCAGAGAATGGCTCTCGATGTTGCTTAGGAAAAATCAACACTCCCTCTTAGCAAGAGAGGTATTCTCTGCCATACCAAGCTTGTCACGAAAGTACATAAACTTGTTGATGTCAAAGGCTTGGTCAAAATATCTGCAATTTGTTCATATGTACGGATGCCTTGAAGTTCCAGGGTGCCTCTTTGTACTAAGTCTATGATGAAGTGGTACTTTATTTCAATGTGTTTCAATCTGTCGTAAAACACGGGATTCTTTGAAAGCTTAATGCAACTTTGATTATCACAATGAATAATAGTTGACTCAAGCTTTCCACCGAACAGACCAGAGAGGAGTTTTCTAAGCCAAACTACTTTGCAAGCATCACTAGCAACAATATATTCAGCTTCAGCTGTGCTCTGAGCTATGGAACCTTATTTCCTGCTGGACGAAGAGATCATTGTCGATCCCATACTAAAGCACTAACTTGATGTTCTTTTCTGGTCTACTACACTGCCATCCCAATCAAAGTCAGCATATCCGACTAACATTACTCCACTGCTGGAAGTACACCTGAGTCCATAAGTGATAGTACCTCGCACATATCTGAGTACATGTTTAGCAGCTACCCGGTGTATGTGCTTCGGATCAGACATGAACTGACTCAGAGCATTCATTGTGTAACAAATATTTGGTCTTGTGTGCACTAGATACATCAAGGATCCAATGAGTTGTCAGTACTGAGTGGGATCCACATCCTACGAACAAGTGGCTGAGTCACATATGCATATGGGTATGCTCATGGACTTGCAGTCTTGCATACCAAATCTCTGCAAGATATCGACTGCTTACTTCCCTTGTGTTAGGAAGATCTCGCCTCGCTTTTGCCAGGCCTCTAAGCCAAGAAAATACTGCATCAGACCCAGATCCTTCATTTCAAATTCAGAGGTAAGCTCCCTCTTACACTGGGCTATCAGTTGTTCCTCCCCAGTAAGGAACAAGTCATCCACATACAAGACTAAGATCAAGTGATGGTTGTGAACCTTAAAGTACAGAATTTAGTTAGCATTACTTAGAGAATCCCAAGTTGTGAAGGTAGCCATCAATTCTTGCATACCAAACTCTCGGGGCCTGTTTGAGCCCATACAAGGCTTTCTTCAGTGTACACACATGCGACTTATTCCCATTAGTCACAAAGCCTTTTGGTTGTTCAATGTAGACTTTTTCTTCAATTTTGCCATTGTGGAAGGTTGTTTTTACATCCATCGAATGGAGTTTCCATCCAAACACGACAACAAGGGAGATGATAGTTCTAATGGAGGTACATCTGGTGATAGGAACAAAACTTTCATCATAGTCTATGCCTTCTTTTCGAGTGAAGCCACAAGCTACAAATCTTGCTTTATGCTTTTCAATGTTGCCATTAGCAGCATGCCTGATTTTGTAAATCCATCTAGACGTTACCATAGACTTCCTTGTCGGTCTAGAAACAACTTCCCACACATCATTTTTCATAATTGTACTATATTCTTCCATCATGGCATCATTTTGTGCCTATAGGCTTGTTGCTTCTTTGTATGTGGAGGGTTTTGCATTGATGAGCTTGCTCATAAGGCCTGAGTACTTCTGGGGCTTTATGCTTTCTCTAAACGTTCTCAGAGGAGCTTTATGCTTCTCAACTTCTTACAACGTTTCTCAGTACCTGGCAGGTCTTCTTTTGGAAGGAGGAGCCTCAAGTAGTTCTTCAACTAGTTTTTCTGATTCTACGGGTCATCTAGAATTTGAGGCTCATTTTCTTCTTCCTCCCTTTGAACTTTTGAATCTGCAATTTCAGAAGGAGATTCTTCTATATCCTTTGGAAGCTCTTTTGTTTGGCGAAACACAGCTTCCTAATGGAATATCACGTCTCTACCGACTTCAATGTACCTTTCTCCAAAAACATAGATGCGGTAAGCTTTCGAGCTTTCACTGTAACCAACAAATATGCCTTTCTTTCTGGAAGGCTCTAGCTTAGACCTCTTTTCTTTTGGTACATGAATATACACAGGAGTACCAAAAATCCTCAAGTGGTCAACTGCGGGTTCCTTGCCTGTAAATACTTCTTCTGGAGTCTTTCCCCCAAGATGGCATGAGGGCTTCTATTTTGAATGTACACAGCAGTACATGCAGCTTCATCCCACAGAGATAAAGGAAGATCGAGGTCACTCAGCATAGCTTTGCCAGCTTCACATATCGTTATATTCTTCCTTTCTGCAACCCCATTTTGTTGAGGGTTGTATGGAACTGTCAGCTCCCTCTTGATTCATGCTTCTCAACAAAAATCATCGAACTCATTAGATTCATATTCACCTCTGTTATCTGACCTCAAGATACAAATGTGTCTTCCTGTCTGGTTTTCAATTAGAGCCTTGAACTCTTTGAATTTGTCAAATGTTTCATTCTTGACTTTTAGAAAGTAGATCCACGACTTACGAGAGTGATCATCTATGAACAATACATAATACAAGCACCCACTCAAGTAGGGTGAAGACATAGGCCCACATATGCCAGAATGAATCAAGTCCAAGATTCCTTTAGATCTATTCTTACTCCTGGAGAAGGATTTCTTAGTGTTCTTACCTAGACCACAACCTTTGCAAACACCATTATGTTCATGAGAAAACTATGGCATACCTATAACCATCTTTTGAAAACCGGGGAGAGCTGTGTAGTGAAGCTTTCCAAACCTTCGATGCCACAGCTCACATGGGTCGATTGTGTTGTGAACCAATGCTTATGTGGAGTGTCTGAAAGCTTTGTAAAGACCGCCCTCTCGAAATCCAATCGATTCTGCTAAGCTTAACTTCTCATTCTTTTCCCATAGTAGGGCCTTCTTGTCCATGAAGAGAACCTTGTAGCCTTTATCTTCTAAGCCAGCAACAAAGAGGAGGTTCTTCTTCAAACCAAGGACATATAGAATGTCTTCGATATGCAAAATAGTTCCCGATTCAAGTTGGATTGTTTTGTATATCGAAGACACTGTCAGCTCCCTCTTGATTCCTCCTTCTCAGCAAAAATCATCAAACTCATTAGATTTATATTCACCTCTGGTATCTGACCTCAGGATACAGATGTGGCTTCCTATCCGGTTTTCAATTAGAGCCTTGAACTCTTTGAATTTATCAAAAGTTTCACTCTTGACTTTTAGAAAGTAGATCCACAACTTACGAGAGTGATCATCTATGAATAATACATAATACAAGCACCCACTCAAGGAGGATGAAGACATAGGCCCACATATGTCAAAATGAATCAAGTCCAAGATTCCTTTAGATCTATTCTTACTCTTGGAGAAGGATTTCTTAGTGTTCTTACCTAGACCACAACATTTGCAAACACCATTATGTTCATGAGAAAACTATGGCATACCTATAACCATCTTTTGGAAACCAGGGAGAGCTGTGTAGTGAAGGTGTCCAAACCTTCGATGCCACAGTTCACATGGGTCAATTGTGTTGTGAACCAATGCTTGTGTGGAGTGTCTGGAAGCTTTGTAAAGCCCTCCCTCTCGAACTCCAATCGATTCTGCTAAGCTTAACTTCTCATTCTTTGCACATAGTAGAGGACCTTCTTGTCCATGAAGAGAACCTTGTAGCCTTTATCTTCTAAGCCAGCAACAGAGAGGAGGTTATTCTTCAAACCAAGGACATATAGAATGTCTTTGATATGCAAAACAATCCCTGAGTCAAGTTGGAGTGAAGTTGAGCCAACTCCTTCAATTTTGTAGGTGGTGTCATCCCCAAGTTCTACTTGGGTAGTGAACTTCTTCTTTCTGTAGTTGGTAACTGCTTCTCGGAAACCTATCATATGTCTGGAAGCACCACTATCCACTAACCACGAGCTAGCACTGTTGGATATGGATCCTGAAAGAGCAGAGATCAAGTAGTATTCCCTTCTCGGTTCATCTTCTTTGGAAGACTATTATTCTTCTTCTTAGGTTCTTCTCTTTTTGTTGTAGAAGCTTGGAACCTTCTTTTGAACCTTCTCTTTGGCTACCTACAGTCCCTGGCATAATGTCCCATCTTATGACAATGCTTAAGCTATGTGGTCTGTTAGTAAAAAAAGGAGTGGTAGTAATAATCGCTTAGAGGCATATTGTGCTTCTTGTAATAGTCTTTTCGAATTTGAATAGATCCATATTTTGGATATCTATATTTTGGTTTATTTGGTATCGTTCGCATTCGGTGTATTTCTATTTTGATTAAAACATTCTATATTTGGAGCATCTGATTGCTTACCTTACGGCTTCTTTTCTTTCTTCTTCCAAGCGGAGGGCTTCTTAAACTTCCTTGTCTTGGCTGTAAGAGGAAGGTTCGCTTCCTTAGCACCATTTGTTTTGCTCTGAATTCTTCCCTCTTCTTCCAAACTGTCATGCCAAAGTCTATCAAAGTTTGGCTGAGATTCACGTCTACTTACTGTTGCCAAAAAGGTCTCCCAAGAACTGGGAAGACCATTGAATACAATCTGTACAAGATCATCATCATCCACAGGTACACTAATAGTAGAAATTTGGTTTCTTACCTGAGCAATTTTTGTGAAGAAGGGGGCCACTCCTTCATCCCTTCATCATCTTCAATGTACAAAGCCTCTTCTTCAGTACTCTCTTCTAGTTGGGTGCCTTCTTTTCATATAAATTTGTCAAGGTGTCAAAGCATTCTTTGGCAATCTTTAATGGTGCTATGGTGGGCATCAAGGTCTCCTTGATCGAGTCATGGATGATCCTCCTTGCCTTTGCTTGCTTCTTCTTGAAGGCAATCCTTCTTACATTAGATGTAGGTTCTTCTATGGTATTAAGAACCAAGTCATCAAGTTCATTTTCTTCCAAGGCCATAACCCTAACTTTCCATGACTTATAGTCGGTTGACCCCTCAAGCCTTGCTTTTGTTCTGAAGGTGTTGGTAGCCATCTCTTATCAAAAAGTGTGCTATCTCAGTCTGCAAAAGTCCCAAAGTCTAGGAGGGTTACAATGATATGCTCTCTCACTGCAATCTTCACATGCAAAGCTTTGATACCATGTTGAATTTTAACATGTGCATGACATCTTTAAAAATTGCAGAATGTAATAAAATAGAACTTGAAAAGTAAACAGTAGTAAGACAAGTACAGTAGTCAACCAAGCATCACACAATTGAACACATAATTTTTCACGGGGAAACCTTTAAAGAACAAAAACCCCAACGCATTGGTAATTCATCCTCTAAATGAGATGATTGAGTTTGTACATGAAAGAAGAAAATTTGATCTCAGAATTCTGAAATGAATGTACAAAAGTTTTCCAAAATCAAGGAAGCCCTAGCAGGGTTACTGCTGCCACCATATGGTGTTTCCACGTAGAGGGTGAGCTGCTGTCGACTCTTGTAGCAACCTCCTGTTGCTAACCCTAACCACATGTAGCAACACTACTGCTACTGCCCATGACCACTAAACCTGCTGCCCGAAACCTGTTATTTGTTGCCCGTGACCTGCTGCCTACTGCCTGTGACCTGTTAAGTGTTGCCCGTGACCTGCTGAATGTTGCTACTGTCAATGGTGACCAGCAGCGACGTTTGGGGCTGCCTTCCGTTGCTGCCCTAGACTACCAGCGAATGTTAGGGCAATGGTTTGCTACTACCGGTGGCCTCCACCAAGGCTATGGCAGCCTGCTGTTGTAGCCTTAGACCACCACTGAGGGTGGTGTTGTTGCTCTAGACCACCAACAAGGGTGGTGTTGCTGCTACCGGCCTGCTGTAGCAACCCTAGTCACCACCAAGGATGTTGTAGCAACTTGTTGTTGCTCGCCTTGTAACCATTGTGCATTGTAGGTTGTGAAAGGAGAAGCCCTAGCAGGCTAGGCCACCACACCAGGACAAGAGGAAGAACAAAAGAAAAACTTAGTCACAAAATTACTTCCATAGCAACGAAGATGAAGATAATGCCAGTCACGAATTTGCCTCGGTCAAAATGGAGCAGTCAAGTGATGAAGTTGTGTGTATAAATGACTTGCAATTGTCCTTTATTTATAGGCTATCAAACATTTGAATCGATTCCACATATTTAGGAGTTGACATTAGGATTTAATTCTTTTTCATCTTTGACCCTTTGACTTTAATCTTTTTGTGGTACAAAGGTCTTCTTTGTGTTTTGGCTTGTGCCACTTGGTCTTTCTTTTGTTGGTCTCATCGACCAAGAGTAGGGTTGGATGGTCCTCCAAGTTGTTTCAAGGGTTCCCGTGGTTCAATCATGCCCACGCAAACTACATCTTCATAAATAAGGAGAATTACTAAATGCTTTATTTTGATCTCCTCGTGCCACCAAGATCCAGTGCTAGGTATCTCAACCAACGGTAGCTGGTCCCTAGAGAAGGTCTCATAGCCCATAAATCAAGGAGAGGAGTGCATGACGTGCCCAGAGCCAGTCTAGGGCTTATGGCGATGACCTGATAACTAACCCTGTGCCTGAGCCCCAAGGTGCCCAAATGACTCAATGTCAAATACTGGGTAACTGACCAAGCGCCTCCATTCTCCTGAAGAATGGCCCTTAGCCCCAGGCTGAGTCCCTAGTCCCGGACTAGGTTAAATTCCTGGTAACTAACCAAGTGCCTCCATTCAATGAATGGCCCTCAGCTCTAGGCTAAGACCCTCAATCCCAGACTGGGTCAATTTCCTAGTAACTGACCAAGTGCCTCCATTCTCCCAGAGAATGGCTCTCAGCCCCAATCCGAGTCCGCCAGTCCCAAACTGGTTCAAATTTCTAGTAACTAATCATGTGCCTCCATTCAAAGAATGGCCCTCAGCCACATGCTTAGTCCCCCAGTCTCAGATTGGGTCAAAATCCCAGTAACTGACCAAGATGCTCCATTCTCCCAGAATGGCTCTCGACGCTGCTTAGGAAAAATCAACATGTCCCACTCCCTACCATGCCTTGAAATTTTGAATGCATCCTCTTGTTCACGAATGTTGTGAAGCATAGTTCTTTTGAAAGTGACAACCCCATCCTTATATTGTCGTCAAATGTTGTAGGCAAGGCTCCTATAAGTACTCACAAAATACTTGCCATCATTCTAAACTCGTGAAATTCGATGCATACTTTTCGAAAACACAGTAAAAATTTCCTAAATTTTGAAATATTCTTTGAATTTCCCATTTGCAGAATTTCACTGAACCGAGAGCAAAGTTTTGTCAAATCCTAAGTTGGCCAACTTTTTGTCAAGTCCAAGTCTCAAAAACTTGGTTCAAAGTACATAAAGAAAAAAGAGAGTTTTCATTAGTAAAAAGACTAATAGTACAAACACATGTACGACTAGAACTTAAGAAATTCAACAAAAACTCGGTAAAAATATCAACAAAAACTCGGGAACTCACAAGCAACACGTTAAACTTCATCTTATCATAGTTGATGAGCTCAATTGATTGATACACTGTATAAGCTTTTTCGGAATTTTGAGATGTTTTCTATTTCTAGAGTTTCAACGAGTCATGAACCAAGTTTTATCAAGTCCCAAGCTGGAAAAGATTTTGCGTTGTCTGAGTCTCATAACTTTGGTTCCAAGTATATAAAACAAACAGATAAATGCATGAAAAAGAAATTAGAGAGTTTTGATTAATAAAAAGACTTACAGTACAAAAAATTCCTTCAATCCCTTCTAAATTCAAAGAGTAATGGTGGGATTTCCCTTGTCCGATTCCCTACCATTCCTTGAGCTTTAGGGGCCCTCATAACACATCCTTCAAACTTGTCCTACTTTTCCTGACTGCTAACAAACATAGTTCTTTTTCCAAAGTGAAGACTCCATCCCTATGTCACCATAAAATGTTGTACTAAAGGCTCCTACGAGTACTTGCATAAAATCGCCATCATTCCAAATATATGAAACGCAACTAAAACTAATGAAACTCAGCAAACATTTGACAAAAACTCAGTAGAAAAGTCACAAACACTTCGAAAACTCTAGCAGAAACTCATCAAATTTTAAATTATCATATTTAATGAGCTGAATTGATCGATAAACTGTTGCTTTGTATATTTTATGGATTGGAAATATCATTATTATTATTCTGCACAAAATTTCCTATATTTTGAGATTTTTTTTTATATTTTACTAGTTTTGGCAAGTATTGATCCAACTTTTGCAGACTCCAAAACTGACCAAGATTTTGCCAAGTCCAAATCCCACATCTCTCGTTCAAAGTATGTAAAGTGAATGGAATACTACATGAAAAATAATAACAAAGATGAGAGTTGCCAAAACCAAGACAGCATTCATTAAATAAAAGACTAATAAATACAAAGTACAAACACGTGCTCAACTAAAACTGGCCAAAAACTCTATAAAAAAATCGAAAAAAACTCGTCAAAATTTTTATTATCATATTCCATGAGCTGAATTGCTTGATCAACTATTGTTTTATAGATTTTAAGGATTTGAAATGACATTATTTTTTCCACAAAAGAATTCCTTAATTTTGAGATTTTTTTATTTGCAGAGTTTTGTCAATTCTTGAACCAAGTTTTGCCAAGTCCCAAGCTGGCCGAATTTTCGCTGAGTCCACTCTCTTACCCTCAGTTCAAAGTACGTAACACAAAAATAACAATACAGGGGAAAATAACAACAAAAATAAGCATTGCCAGAACTTGAGCATTTTCATCAATAAAAAGACAAATAGTGCCAAAAAACGCTTTCTATCCCTTCTAAATTTCAAAGGGAAAAGGTGGGATCTCCCTTATGATCCAATCCCTACCATTCTTTGAAATTTGAATGTTCTACTTAAACATCGTTGAAACTCGTTCTCTTATTCCCTATTTGCTGTGAAACATAGTTCTTTTCCAAAGTAACAAATCCATTCCTATATCATCATCAAATGCTCTAGGCAAGGCTTCGAGGAGTACCAACAAAAAACCTGCCATCATTCCAAACTTGTGAAACTCGACAAAAACTTGTAAAAAAAATCGACTAGTCAGGAAACTCGAAAAAAACTTTTAAATTTTATATTGTCGTTTTATTTTAGATATACTTCTTATATTTACAAGACCATATTTACAATCATACCCGCTCAGGGATTTAAACCTGGGTCTCCACATTAATACAAGCCCGATCACCTGGCTGCTTGCCGAAATGCCAAGTTCCAAGTCAGCCTACTTTTTGTCGAGTCTAAGTCTCACAAACTTGGTTCATAGTACATAAAGAAAATAGAGCAATACATGAACAAATAATAACAAAATAAGAGTTTTCAAAAACTAGAGAGTTTTCTTTAATAGAAAAGACTAATAGTACAAACACATGCATGACTAGAACTTACAAAATTCAATAAAAACTCTAAAACAATCGATAAAAACTTCGGAAACTCACAAAAAACATGTCAAATTTTATCTTAACATAGTTGATGAGCTCAATTGATTGATACACTGTTCTTTTATAGATTTTATGGATTCAGAATGACACTATTATTTTTCCTGCTCAAGCTTTTCGGAATTTTTAGCTTTTTTTTTCCAATTATAGAGTTTCAACGAGTCTTGAACCAAATTTTGTCAAGTCCCAAGCAGGCCAAGTTTTTATCTTGTCCGAATCTCGCAACCTTGGCGCTAAGTACACATAAAAAAATAGAGAAATACATGAAAAATAAAAAATAGGGACAAACAAATTAGAGTACAAACACATGCTTTCTATCCCTTCGACATTCAAAGGGCAATGGTCAGATTCCCTTATGTCTGATTCCCTACCATTCCATGGTCTTTGGGTGCCGTCATAATACATCCTTCAAACTTGTCCTGCTGTTCCTGACTGCTAACAAACATAGATTTTTTACAAAGTGACAACTCCATCCTCTATTTTGATATTATTTTCTATTTGTCTAGTTTTGCAGTCTTGAACCAAGTTTTCTTGAGTCCCAAGTTGGCTGCGTTTTCTCCAAGTCCCAGTTTCACAACCTTGGTGCAAAGTACGTAAACAAATTAAGTAATGTACACAAGAAAATAAGAAAATAAAAGAGTTTCCAAAAACTAAAAAGTTTTCTTTAATAAGAAGAGTAAAAGACTAAGAAGTATATGCTCCCTGCTCATTCTACATACAAACGGGAATGGTAAGGGTTCTCCTGAAACATTCTTGAAACCCGTCCTATTCCCAAATTGCTGTGAGAGACAGTTATTTTCCAAAGTGACAACTCCATCCTTGTGTCACCATCAATTGTTGTAGCCAAGGCTACTATCACAACAATTTCTCCATTGAATGTAAGGGTGTCCCTTCTGCAACATAGTTCTCCCAGTTGTGATGTTATCATATATCTGGTCGGTATAATGGATGCCATTATCATCTGAATTAGGTTAAGAACAACTAGCAAGCATCTGTTGTACTGTTCTAATAATCCCAGTTTCTGACACAAGTGTATATAAAACACCAACCAAACAGTCTGGGTGGACTTATATATGTAAATTTCAAAGCTCAAAATTAATTATAAAACACTCTTCATAAGCACAAAGAATGCCCATCTTCTACAACAAAAATGGACCAGTTAACAAATATTATTAAAAATACCAAACAGGAAACAAGTAGGGATAATCAATAATAAGGAATTTTTTTCATGCACAAATGCAACATGTTAAGCATGTGAAAGAACAAAATATTACCTTAAACAACAAAAGAAAAAAAGAGGAGGTAAAATAAGCCATACCTGTTTTGCAATGGAGCTAGTGAGTGTTCCCATCTCCCTTGTGAGACGTTGAAGAACACGAATTAAAGGTGGCATAAAAGAGTCAATAAAACTCTTCTGACCCTCTGCCAGTGTTTTTATAATAGAAACTGCAAAGCTTATCATTGAATTAGCTGAGCTAGTCTCAAGAGAAATCTGAGGAGCCGTAACCGCTGCAAGATGTTTCTGAATCAGTTCCTCAACCTTGGAATGCAACAGTCTAATGTCCTGTGGCATATTCATAGCATCTAATGGAAATGCATCAAAGACCATTTTTAACAATGTACATAACGACTTCCCAATATCCAATAGCTTACTGTTGAAACAAGGCTCTAGTAGCTGCAAAACAAATACAAGTACATAAAATCATCAAACTAATATTAAAACCACATCAAAATGAACTGTTTCAATCATTGAACGGTGGAGCGTCTGATTTGGTTGAGCACATACTTGAGTTATCTGCTGAACATTGTTTCGAATAAAGAGATGTGGCTGCTTTTCTAAGACCTTATTCATCACATCAAGGCCCTGTGCAAGAGCTGTTGAAGGATCCTTGTTTTGCCCTGGAGGCTGCAAACTGCTAAGTAACTTTTCCAAATAATTAAACTTTACATTAGCTGTTGGCCAAACCTCTAATGCCTGTGATAGCAGCTCTAATGCCTGTTTGTACATTGCAGACATTTCTTTATCCTTGGGTTCTGTAACCAAAGCAACCTGCATCAACATGAAGCAGTGATTAGATAATAAGAATAATTACAGTTAACCAAAATTTCATCAGTCTTGAAACTAAAGCCAATGTTGCCATATAGAAGATTACAGTACTCTCAAAATCTCTAACAAAATTTTCCATGCAAACCTTCAAATTTTACACCACAATCTGCCGTGGTAAGTCCTACGCCGGTTTCTGGGTGAAACAGCATCAAGGATTCTTTGTACAACTTGTATGCAATTTTTCTAGAAAGGCACTAAATATATGAAAGTCTTAGAGACTAAAAAATACAACTGCTAAAAGCACTGATCACGTATCCCGTCTGTACATTTATTTATCTATCCTCAAATCTGTCACTTTCTTTATCAGCATCCAGATATCCAGTTTTCCACCCTTGGACACTCTCTTTGTATCACCACACCTATGATGCTGTGTGTGTGTGTGTTGCTGTTGGTTAGACATAGTGATTAGCTTAAGTTTTAATTAAATAATTATCTATGCTGCTCTTTTTCTTTTTCTTTCTTTATCTTGCTTTCAGCATTCCCTAGGGGTTTCCTTTTGCACTGTCACATTGTATCCAGACTCCACACTGGATGTATCTTCTAGTGCCATCGACCTAGTTTTGTAGTCATTTGTTGGACATTAATAAAAGTATCTCATCTTATCTTATCCAACCGCAGTACACACTAAAAGCAGAAGGTGGAACATATGTGTTAGGTAAGTTGTATAAGATTTTCAATAAGCAAAGTTTTCGTACCATATGGACAATGGTTCAAAGCAAATATCAGAAGAATAAAACTGCTAGAAAACAGTAGTATAGGCTAGTACAGTACACATAATAAAGTCTAATATATTTGTGAGAGAAAAACCCATTACAAATGCACAATCATAAACTCGAGCAAAAGCAGAACTTCTGATCACCCAGATGTTACAGCACCACCAAGTTTTACAATATCAACAAGCTTGTTACATTTCGCAAATTGAAACTACCATAGTTTATTCCTTCGGACAATTGGACTACCATGATTACCTGAATTTGCTCATTTCAGGGATTGGGACAACCATGTTTACCTGATTTTTTACATTCGGGGGATTGGAACTACCCTATAATGAATAGAGTTTGCTTCACCACTCGGTTATAAATTATAATGCTCTTAGAAAGATGAAAAATCAGCATGCCCAGGGTACAAGTTACAACATTACATTTTGTCACTATATTCATAAAAAAAACAATATTGCATCAACAATATTCAAAGCAACAGATCTCAGAACTATTTCTTGAAAATTAAAATAATACCACAAACTACACAATAACACTAAATGCAGAAATAAATAAACCGTTGCAAATATGAAGAAAACAATGGAAAATAACACCCAAGAATGATTGAGAGAAATTTAGTGTTTGCTATACTTATATTGGTATCAATTCTTAACAGTATCCTACAGAGATAATTGCAAAATGTACTTTAACAATTCTCACCCTTATAAGAAAATTAATAATCATTTCTTCCATTGCAGCATTTGGTTTGTACTCTTCGTCAGGTTGACCAGCTGATACGGGTGTACCAATATTTGGTGTAGAAGTACTTCCGGGAGACATTGCACCTAAAGTAGGGAGACCATTTTCAGCTTTAACTCTCTTGGTCAAATCATCTGAAAAACCAGAAGCATCAGACGGACGCTTGGCATTTATTGCTCCTCCAGTCAAATCACTTCCTGCTGCTGGAGTCAAACTTGGCATATCCATGGACTGAACATTTCCTTCTGTATCTGAAGCAATCTTTGCCTCTGCTTGACGTTGTTTCTCCCATGCAACAACTAGCCCAGCAAGCTCTATAGCAAGACGTCTATTCTCTGGGGGGCTGTTCTGAGGCAGTCCAAGGCGACTCAGTGAATTTACCATTTGTGGCACAAATTGGGCTCGACAGCCATAAAATAGGTCTGAATGTCGCACAATAAGCTGGAAAATGTGAATCAAATTAGCAACTGAATGCCCTTCTTCAACTAGTATTTTCTTTGTATAACGAATCCATAAAGGTATCTTATACTCTCCCATGGGCAATCTTCGTGGCAGTGCCGGTATGAGAATATCCAGAGCTTGCTTGACTAACACCTTATTCTCTGGCTGGCACGTTCGTAAAAGAGCAAGAAATACCTATAAAACACAAATAGAGGTTACCACCATGATTTACTAGCATAATTTAAAATTAGTACCATTAATTCCTGTTTGCTGACTATCAACAATGTTCAGATAAAAGAGAGAAAACATAAATGATTCACCAATTTATAGCATATAAATATCACCACTGCTAAAATTAAATAACACAAATCAAAATCTATAGGCTCGAGATTTGAATGTCAGATGCTCATTCAGAGGCCAGTGCACACTATAGACCCACCAAGGGAGTATTTGGAGAAGTAATTTTCTCACAAAAGGATAAAAAGACAGATGTTAGTATAGACATGATGTTGCTCTCAACATCCTCACCAGTCTACCAATTTTTTCAACCCTTTACATTTCCAATTTCTATCTATATTTTGTACCTTTCTTTCTTTTGCGCTTTTACGAATTGAACTTGTATCACATGCATTTATTGTTCAAAATTGCACATGACAAGAAGCATAGCTTGAATTTTGAGTACTGTTTAATCTATTTTCATAGACTCTACCACCACTCTCAGTGGCTGCAGAAGAAAACACAACCCTTTGCACAGCCTCAAAATACACAACCCCCGAGGCAAGTTACAAGTACATAGATTTCACTTGGTTCCAAAACATATTATATGCTCATAATGTCAGAATACAGAGCACCTAGAGAAATAAAATGTGAAGTAAATGCATTTTCACCTTGTTTGAACTTTGTCCCATAGATCTTTATATATCTCGGGTGAAGAGCATTCAAAATAAGATAAGGGACAATCATAAAATGTTTCTGTTTTAACTGGATTTACCCCATTCATTCTCCAACATCACCCTGATAGTTTTCATGAACTTTTGTTTTGCCTTTACCGTTTTGAAGTTTTCTGTGTAGTTTGTCCCATGTTTTCTCCAATGATGCCTGTTGACATATTTCCATATTATTATGCTTGGCTTTTCCCATGCAGAACCACAATTGCAATGCAGACTTCTAGATACTCACGCATGGAAACCATTGGTTACTATACTAGTGATTCAAAATTATTTACATGCTCAAACCAAGTACACGTTGCTTTGTACATTAGAGAATAATTTAGTCTCGAGCAGAGTGTAATACAAAACCCTTCAGCAACAACACACATTACCTCTTTACACTGGGTCTAGGACACTGGGGATAAAGCACCTCATGGCCACTAAGTTGGACACCACTAGGACCATCCAACATTACTCCCTGGCCAACACCCCTCAAGCTTCAAAACCATGCCATGATGAGGCTTCCTAGGAGGCCCAAATCTTCTGAGTTTCGCCATTTCAAGTCACCTAATCAAAAAATCATTACTAATTCATTTCCTTATGCTAGGAGCTATGTTACCAGAATACGGATCCAGGTATGGATTCACCAGATTTTTGAAAGCCAGGATCCGGATACGGTGGGGAAACGGAAGGTACAAAAATATATGAAAATATTTTTATAATAAATTTTATAAAAACAGAGTGAAGAATCAAAACTATTCACGAAACACAAGAGTAGAACTATAAGTCAATGCCAAACAGAGAGTTTTCATGCATATTACTATTAGGCAATCATGTACCGTAATTGATAATTTGATAAGCTATAATCATGACTGATATTGATAATTTTGAATATCGTCTTAGCATGAACATGAAGAAGGTCATAACAGCATTTTTGTGAGACACATCCACATGCCCATATTTGCAGTGAATAAAGCGGTTTTCTTGAAGGCTATGGAAGGACTAAATATTAAATAACAATGTGGGTGAAGTGAGCAACAACATAACACATAAGGATAGATCAGCCCTTGACAGCAGACCTTGACCATAAAGATAGATCGAATGTATCCATTGAGAGCAGACCTTGATAGATCAGAGTTCAATAGCTGATCTTGACACAAGGATGGATCAGACCTTGAGCTATTATGGGGTTTAGAGATTAATCCTTTAGGTGTTCAACACAATGTTTTAAAACTCGGACTCAAACTGCAAAAAACTGCAGAAACGCAAAATTCTGCTGTAGACTTCTGTAAATTTTCCTTCAAAGCACAACTAGGTCTAAAACAGTATATTTAATTTGATTACTTAAATAACCACGCATGCACTTCTTTACTAGTATGCAGCGGAATATAAAGTACTGAGAAATAATTCACAACATCACATCACAATATAGACACTATTATTTTGGGTATTGAAACCCCTGGAAAAACCCAAGATGGGAAAACCGGTGAAGCAGTGAGATATAGATTTTATTATAGAGAAAATATGGAACTTTTACAATCAACTGCTAATCACCCAAACGTGACGAAGTAGCACCCAGCAAAATCACTGGACAACCCCAACTAAAACCCAGCACACCTCTGCGTGACTGTACAGCCAACAGTGTGGCCTCCCACACGTGGCGGTACAGATCCGTACAGCTGTACGGTTGTTGTACAGTAGCTGTACAGAATTCTGTGCATTCATCTTCTTGCCTGGAAGCTCGATCACCCTGTCTGTTAGCTCTTCTGTCTTCTCTGCAAAACCCTTCGTCTGACTTTTTCTCTCTGTCTATATCTTGTCTCTGTCGGAATACAAGTGTGTGTCCTCTCCACCAATTGACCTTTCTTTTATAACTTTATGCAAAGCAGAAACCCTAACTTCACTTTCACTTTATAAAAAAATGTTTTCATAAAGTCAATTAATAATTAGATCACTTTAATTTATTTTCCAAGTAAACTTAGGAAAAGTAAATTAAATACAACTAGTTTCCTAATTCAAGTCTTCTGCATGCAAGAAGATCTTCCTTGTTGCTGTTATTTTAACAACCCCTCTCAATGAGGAAGGGATTCGATAGCAACCCCAACTTATCCCTTAACTTCACAAAACTGGTCTGCAAAAGTGCCTTGGTGAAAATGTCCGCCACATGCTCATCTGTATGTATGTACTCCAACCAAATGGTTCCTCCCTAAACAAAATATCTCAAGCAATAGTACCTGATGTCTATGTGCTTGCTCCGGTCATGAAACAAACATATTTTGACTTTAACCTCTCATTGGACCAAAGCTTAGGGTAAGAAGGTCTTTCAAGTGTTTTGAGTTCAAAGCAAGTGGTCACCAAGGTCCTTCATGCCCACTCAAAGTACATCTTTATAAATAGTGTAATGTTCTGTTATTGATAAATAGGGAATTGACTGAGGACATTTAATATCGGGAGCATATTAGAACAATTATACAATATTATTAAGTCATCAGTATAGTAAAGAGGGCCATCAAAGTTATTATCATAAAGCATACAGAAGATGCAAGCTTTATTTCTTCAGTCTTAAGTCAACGAGCAATTAGAATTAAATGCATGCAAAAAGTAAAGTGCAAACCCTAAAAGTGACATGCAAACCCTAAAAGTACATGCTAAACTATGTAAGAAGGGTCATTGAACCAAAAGGATCATCTATGAATTATTATTATTGAGTTTGGTTTCTAGAGAAGCAGCAGCAGGTGTCGCAGCAACATGTTGGGGTTGGAGACGAAGGTCTTTAGCTAGCACGGGGTTTCTACAGTGAAATCTATTTGCCCTAATCACTTCAAGGTAGATCATTCAGATCTCTCATCAGGTATTCATCATCTTCTTTATTCTTGGTTCAATCATCCAGTAGTCAGAGAAAGAGTTTATTGCAAGTGCACATTTGCTGCTAGGAAATAGCTGGAAATCCCAGATCCATTCGCTAGCCTTCAGGAATCCAGCAAAGTTTCTGCATGCTACCACCATTCTTCTCAGCAGGGTTACATCAGCATGGCACATTCAGAGCCTCCACCAGCAAAAAAGTGAGGAAAGAGGGCATCTTCCCTTCTGAAGCAAATCAATTCACTAGGTGGCTTGAAGGAGGCTAAACTTCTGCATGCATCCCCTTATCTCTCCGTGGGGACTATACTCTCGTTCCTAGAAAGTTTCAGCAACAACAGACACTTCCTCTTTCAAAAACATCAAGATCAGCAGAAGGAGAGCACACTTTCAGCAGGGCATCAACTGCTGGAGAGGAGCACTATTTTCCTATCTTTCCGGCTCAACTTGCATGCATCTCATCTATTGACAGAATATCAGCATTATTATCGGTGGTATGTGTATCTCTTCTAACTAAAATTCTTTACCCTATTTTCTCTCCAGATCAGCTATTTTTTAGGGTCGTTTGGCATGGCAATTTTTGCATGCACATTTTATTCAACTTTCTAGCACATCTTGACTATCTGAACAACAAACATAGTAGCAAAGTACAATAGAATATCAGTTGGGATATTAAAAATAGGGAGAATTACTAATGCTTTTAACTTGAACTACTTGTGCCACCAAGATCAGGTACTAAGTGTCTCAACCAAGGGTAGTTAATCCATGGAGAAGGTCATATAGCCCATAGATCAAGAATGGGAGTGCATCACGTGCCCAGACCTGGTCTAGGGCTTATGGTGATAATTTGGTAACTGACCAGGTGCGTCAGCCCTAGGCTGCATCAATTGAGTCAATGTCAAATACTTGGTAACTGACCAAGCACCTCCATTCTCTCGAAGAATGGCACTCCTCCCTTTGCGATGACATCTCTACCACTAATTTGAAGGATTATTTGGAAATCCTTTTGTGTTGACATCTCTACTACCAGTTAGAAACACTAAGTCCCTTCTCCTTCCCTTGTATCAGTTGCATCTTACTTTCAGGCTATGTTCCTTAATTGGCACTTCACTTTCTAAGGCTTTCTTATCTATGATAACACACTTATATGTTTATGTCCTTCGATATTTTGTTCTGTAGTCATTTTCACTTTAGGGTTGCTTATTGCACACCACCCTTTACTTGCCTATTACTGCTACTTGTATTCTCTAGTCCATTTGACCTATGTTGGTCTTTAATGGACATTAAAACAAATTTCAACAATTTCACATAATACACCTACAGTCCAAGAAATTATTGTGGGTTCATCAAATTGTGACTATAAATGTTCAATCGAAAAGAAAAATTTACTATACAGCTTCAAAAGGATTTATAGGGGTGTTCATGTACTGTGCGAAAAAGGTACAACCATTCCTTGAATATGTTGTAGTATAAAAATGTGACTAAATGCTTGAGGAACAAACTCTCATCTCTCCAACAAAATACTAAGTACATTTGCAGATAATTATTTGTAATGGTGCTTTGGTGATGATTTTTTGCAGGTGCTTTTAATAAGCCAGAAATTGTGTTTTATTTTTTGGAGCTCTTGTTCTTGCAAGAAGACCAAGCTCAATGCCCTTACGTTGTAAAAAAGTTCAGCCAACTTACAATTCGTTCTCCAGGAAAAGTAAAAACAAAGTGTTTTTTTAACCCTGATAAAGTCAGCCAGTTTAACTAAAGAATAAAGAAGAACTTTTGTCCATTATATGCACTACCTGGAGGATAATTTTCTCTGGAGCTTGATAAGCTTCGAGAAAATGGCAAACATTTACAAAGGCCCACTGCTTGCTGGCACTATCATCTCGCTTGAGATGGTTCCACCCAAATTTGATAAGTTCTTTCCGATGGTGCACAAGATCATTGGGGAGATACTTCAGCAAAAGTGTTGCTAGCTGCAAAAGCTCTATCCTTAAAGGCTCATCATACTCTGTACTTACCTGAAATGCAAAATAAGCTGACATCAAAGTTGCAGCATAGCACCCGAAAACAATGCTTGCTCAAAAGCCAAACATTAAAAGAAAAGAAAATTGGAAGTTGTATACGTGATATCAATCATACAAATGGTCAGAAATCTGTGTACAATACAAATATGAAGACAAACAGTAAACAAAAGAGTTGAAACAAATATCGTAGACTCTATACCTCTTCAGGTGGATCAAGCAACTTTTC
This sequence comes from Pseudotsuga menziesii, assembly GCA_001517045.1. Classification (NCBI taxonomy): domain Eukaryota; kingdom Viridiplantae; phylum Streptophyta; class Pinopsida; order Pinales; family Pinaceae; genus Pseudotsuga; species Pseudotsuga menziesii. Next base: position 281,147 of record LPNX010136872.1, read on the forward strand.
AACAATAGTTTTTATAATAGATGGATCAACAACATCCCAATTTTGACCATTTTGAAAGGCATGGACCAACATAGGAAGAATTAACATCTGCATAGCAATGACTAAGTGATCCTGACTCAGTTCCTTGGACTGAAATAAATTCAGAAAGTGCACCAGAAGTGCCTTCTTCATTTGAGGGCTGTATCCTTCTGCAACCTGCTTCCAAGAATTATTTCCACATTAGACGCATCTTAACCAGAAGGCCACAACATATCAAACTTTGCATTTTAGTCTCTATCGGCAGTTTACAAAAAACTTCTAATAAAGCTCCACCAATAAGTGAAATGTTAAAAGATAGTAACTAACAAACCTCAATCATGTAAAATTCTTTTAAAAAGGTGTAGTCAATGCGAGTTCTGACCAAAAAAATTGATAACATATCAAATAGAACACCAACTTCACTTTTATCATGTCTTAGATAATTTAGAAAACACTTGACCAGCCGCTTGCTTTCTTTCACCTGCAAAAGTTGTTCAAATATTAGAAACAGCATTTAAGCCCATAGCCCAAATATCATAGACTTTTTGAAAATAAAAGAAGCACACTTTCCAATCCCTCCCTCCATTACTCTCAATCCAGCATTCATAAATGGCATACAAGTCTCGACCAAAACAACCGTATATGAAAATAATACAATAATTACGCTCGTCGGGTAACCAAGCAGAGTACCAGTACCACCCACAGTCCTTAAACATCAGTGATATGTCATCATAAAAACCATTTTTCATTCATTATACTTTGTTTCCTAAAATATTAATGCATAGTGCACTTAAAGAACATTGTAATTCAATCATCAGAAATGAGCTCTACATCTTACACAAAAGGATAAGGAAAAGTACAAACTTAAAGGCAGGCATCTTAATCTAATACAAGAAAACAAAACCAATGTTCCCTCAAGTTTCTGGGATGGGGAACAAGGGAGCAGGGAAACGCGCATTCGGGACAAGTGGAAACCCCCCCAAAATTTAGGGATATTTGGGGGGATAGGGGGACGTCTCTAAAATTATAAAAATAAAATAAATACCAAAGATAATAATTCATTTCCTGTATATTCATGATTGTGCAATGTAAATACTAAATATATTGATTTATTTTGTAAGTAGTATCAACTAGGGATTGTAAAAAGTGAAAATAATGGAAATCCGAAAAACATACAAAAAAATATATTCTCAGGGGCATGGGAAGGGAGGGGGGGTGGATGTTTCGCCAGGAGTCCCCATGTCCCTGGTACACAGGAAATGTGGGATATGCATCCCCATGGAACACTGAACAAAACTGACAACATTGGGCGATTGAAAGTTGAAACAACAAATTCCCTACAGTATACAACATAATAACCATGGTTGGACTTGTTACCACCTAAGTTGTACTTGGTGGTTTTTTCAAGCGAGCCGGCAAAGTAGAACAAGTACACTTGTTCTATGATCAAAGTTTAGACTTGCCTCCAAGGACACACCGAGTGGCTTGAAGATTTCTGCCACATCCCCCCCAATGTGTGTGCAAGTCGGCAACATTTTCTAGCACCGTTGTCGGGGATAAATCTTTTTATTCCCGGAGTACGACTTTTGTTTTCGTCTTTTTTATTTTGCTTTGTTTGATGAATGTTTAGATCAGATCTTTAATTTTCATCTGGCGACTCCACTAACCTTTTTCAGTTTATTATCTTTTACAAAGAAAAGCAAAAATTATTTTTTTGAGAGTTCTTAAATGTATATTTTTTCTCACATGGCAACTTCATTGAAGGGATAAAACCCTTGTATCTCATAAAATTTGTTGAGATTGAATGTGTGTAGACGAGCTCATACAAAAGTATAATTAGTTGACAGCTTCACCTTTTCAACACAAATTACATTCTATAGTTATTCCTAATATATGCTTCAGTTAGCTGAATATGGATGATGAAGAAGCTGGTGCTCAGATTTCCAAATTGCTTCTTCCCATCGACTTCTCAAACATCCCAGGTTTTCCCAACTCTCATTATGGTGAGAATATACCAAGTCACCTTCCAATCTTTCACGATCATGGAAATGCTGATTCAGCCAGATTACACATCATGGCTTTTCTTAAAGTTTTGGGTGACTTTGATATTGTTCATGAGGATATTATGATACTGATGTTTGCAAGTTCTCTGAATGGGGATGCTTATTATTGGTTTTTTAAGGATATTCTTGATAGATGTATTACCTCCCTCTCAAGCTTCTTTAGGATTTTTCTAATACAGTGATATTTTGATGGGACAAATAAGGAAAAAATCTTAAGAAATGGCTTTGCTTACTTCCTTCCTCATGAAAAGCTCTACCTTGAAGCCTCCAAGTAGCATGAACATTTGATGAGTGAAGAACCCACATTTTCCACCCTTGAGCAACTCTTCCTAAAAGAAGAGCCCCTCCATGAGGATCCCATTGAAGAAACATGTGAAGAGCCCTTGATTGAAGATATCGTCGAAGACCGTCATGTTTCCATGGAAGTTTCAGAGTGTCCTCAGGATTCTCTTAGTGAAGAAGATGATCATATTTGTACCACACATCTACCTCAAGAGGGAACCATTTCAGAAGCATATAGTGAAACTTACAGTGAGCATAATGATGATAGTTTGGAAGGTTTACTACCTTGTGACTTTTTTCCTGAAGAAGATGACTATGATCATGAGAAGGGATATAGCCACGGATGTGATACCAGCTAGGAAGACTCTCTCATATCTGACATAGATGGTGGTGATGACTATTGAAAATCTTATTGAGAATCCCATCTATGCTATATCTAGCGAGGGGAGTGTCTATTCAGAAATTTGTGGAAGTCCAATCTACGATACATCCATAGAGGGAAGCATGGATCTGGAGACCTAGGAAAATCCTAGTATGGAAGAGGAGCATTCAAAACTCTTATATGATCATTCAAAGTCATATCATGCAGAGCCGCACAAAGGTATCAGTAATGAAGACATTAAGAAGCAGTGTTGTGAAAATTCAAATGTGATGCAGTCAGTGGAATATCGGTCTCAGCCATTATCTTCACATATAGAGGTTCCTTATGATTTGGAGCAGCTTGGGGCTTATACAATGAGTTATCATTTGGTAAGCCTTGATGATCAGTATGATGGTGTAGTCAATCTGCCTCATCAATCCGATTTGTATATCAGCCCTATCCAGTCATGGATAGAAGCAGCCTACGCAAGCACATACCAGTTTGGGAAGAAGTTTGACGACATTATTCATGCCTATGATTTCCCATCCAGCCCTCCCTTCTGGATCATCATGCAGGTTTTCATTTTCTGAATAATATATTCTTGCTTTGGCTGGTAACTAAAGGCAAGGAAAAACTTTTTTATATTAATAAAATGCTTAGGTGGCTACATTGGATTTTCGATTACACCTAACCTTTTTATATCATGCTTAGAGTAGGAAAATAACCTCCTTAAAAGCAAGCATTTACTGTCTGCATTTCCATTATGTTTACTTAGTTATAATAAAACTTTTCTTTCATCACTCGGCGACATTTGTTTTGTTTAAATAAAGCAACTTAATGTTTCATTTGGTTTTCATATGAAACTGGTGCTACTAAGGTTTTCTTGTCAAGTTGGGATGCTTTTACCAATGTTGCCCCAAGTTTTCGGGACAGGGGGAAAGCGGGAGCGGGGAAACGCACATTCGGGACGCGTGGAGACCACCCCCAAATTTAGGGAAATTCGGGGGGGGGACGTGAAGACGTCTCTAAAATTATAAATATAAAATAAAATATAAAAAATAATAATTCATTTGATGTATATTCATGATTGTGCAATGTAAATAATAAATATATTGATTTATTTTCTAAGTAGTACCAAGTAGGGATTGCAAAAAGTAAAAATAATGGGAAAACATTAAAAAAGAATTCTTAGGGGCATGGTGGGGGGGAAACATTTCGCCAAGAGTCCCCAAGTCCCTGGGACGCAGGAAACGTGGAAACGCATCCCTGACCCTGCGGGACGTGTCCCCGTGGAACACTTGTTTTTACAGGTTATATAAACCAGAGATTCTGGTGTTCTCATATCCTCTCCTTGCCCTATGACCAAATCAAGCACACATCCCGTAGTTGGAGCCAAATGTTACCACCTAAGTTGTACTTTGTGGTTTTTTCAAGCGAGCCGGCGAAGTAGAACAAGTACACTTGTTCTATGATCAGAGTTCAGACTTGAAGATTTCTGCCACGTCCCCCCCAGGTGTGTGAAAGGCGGCAACAGGACTGCAGGACAATGCTGGGCATACATTTAGTGTGAAGCACATATCTCTATAGAAATCAGAATGAAATAGAAGAAATGCAGATATTACTACCATCCGGCGTCTACCGATACAAATATCCTTTGACAATACCAATAAAGTTACAAGTAGTCTGTTTACTAAGAAAATTGAAAAGAAATTATAAGAAAATTAATACAACATACCTGTTCCAAGCTGAGATTTCGTTCATTATGTACGCGGGCTTGTCTGGAACTTGATTTCCACACAAGAACTAAAGCATCAAACACAGGACGATTATTGTATAGCCAATCTGGCATCAATTTAACCAAAGCCGACACCAGTGAAATTCCCTGGAAATGAGCATCTGCAGTCTGGCCTGGACTTGCTGCAGTAGACTGCAAAGTATCTGTTCCTGCTGAAACTAAAGTATCATTGCTGCTTGTTACAGATGGCATCCCAGCTGAGTTAACAGGATCATCAGGCTTCGGTATCACCTGTGGAAATGCACTACCAATTATCTTATCTGGTGATTTGGCAAGTTCCTCTCTTAAGGGTTGCCCTGCTTCTGACTTGATGATATCCATGAATCTGATTCCAAGCAAAAGGAAGCAACACCCTCTGTTGGTTTCACGTCAATTCATTGAAACAATATAACATTATAGTACAATAACATATCTTATGAAAATTACCTTGTAAAATGTTTTGGCTCATTCAATCGATTAAGAAAATAATCCACTGCTTCTGATGCATAACGATTTAAAAACTTAGTAAGTGGAAGACGATATGGGCTATTCAAATCGCTATACACTTGCCCTTGAGGTAGGGCTGCTTCCAATTCCATTGTTAGTACAACAAGATCATCCAAGAATTTTCCTGCTGCAGGTGGCAGAAGATGGAAAAGCTCTACAATTGCTGCCATAAACAGGAAATGAATATGTGATTTATCATCAAAAGGCGTGGTAATGTCAAAGAGCAGACATATCCCAGGTGGCACATAATCTGAATAAACAAACCATTTTAATACATTAACTTACCTGCAGCAATTTTTGGTTCCTCGCCAGCCTTCCAAGCCTTCTGAGTCTGCGCAAGCTTTTCTGGCTCCAACCACTTCTTCAGATGCTCTAGCAGCTTTCCACCCAATGTTACATTGAACCAATTAGATAGAAGCTCAAGTAATCGAGCTAAACCTTGTAGAAGAGGCATGGTGAGGTTTTTAGTATTAGCCAAATTCAGTAAAATTGGCCTAAGACTAGTCTGTAAGAGCTCTTTGGGCAGTTTCTGTTGTTGGATAACCTGTAGAAAACAAAAGCTATCCAACCTCATTATGCAGACCAACTCTCTTTTTTACAATTGTTATATTTATATCTCAATAAAGGCGCTTAGTCTTACAAAAGAACCATAACTTCTGTATTTTAATTTTATACAAGCCCTTTATATGTTGCTACAAAACGTTGTAAGAAGCATATAGATAATGATTAAAAAATTGTTAAACTTACCTGGCGGAGACCATCTTTAGCAACAGCCACAATTTCAGGAGTCCGACAAGTGAGAGACTTGAAGAACATTGAAATTATCCGAGATCGTAACTCTGTATGATTTGGAGTTTTAAAATCTGCCCAGGCCATGGCTGTGCATAGAAGCTCAATACATGCAGTTCGAAGCTTGGTCAATGTCACAGCCAACTTCGGATTCATAAATTTCCCAATTAAAACAGTTTCATCTGCCTCTGCAATTTGCAATGCTTCTTGCAGGATATTTACAAGCTCTTGAGTCATCTTTAGAAGTGGTGGCCGTAAGGCCAGGCAAAAGTTTAATGCCATTACAGTTCCTACCTGCAACAACACTACGATTCATTTCCTAAAGAAAACACATGTATATATATGGATTTATATATTTAAAAGAAATTAAAGATAATTCAGGAATTTTAAAATACAAAAGATTTCTGGTAGAGCCCACTTTAATTACAATAAATGCAAATCAGTCTACAGTGTGATAGTCCTCAACTGGAAACGTCATTGCAGACAAGAAGGAAAGCTGTGAGATGCATTTCATCACAGTTTCGCTGATATACCTGTTGTTCAATGTGCTTGCTGCGAAGAGGGCGTGTTATAAGAGGCTGCAACAGTGGTGGATACAGGGGTTCAAGTAACTCCGAAACTTCACTGCCTGTTCGGCTGGCAAGTAATGCTAGGCATGACTGCACATTTTTTCTAACAATAAGTGTCGCATTTGGATTGAAAAGCTCTGCAGCAAGAAAATCGACAACTCCTTGAAAACTCTGTCTGCGATGTTCACTGTTTGCTTCATCAACATTGTTCACAACCCTTAGCACCTGAGTAAGTACTTGACTTGTCTCTTCTTGCTCCTTATTTGCATGCTGAGGAAGTCGCTTCAAGACATATACTAGCCCACGTACTGCGCGGACTTGAAAAAGACATAATGTCTCAACAGTAGCCTTCCCAACCAAAGCTCCAAGACCCATAACCCCACCCATCTGTGCTTGCCATGTGCTTCCATAACAACAGTGTAAAAGTCGAGGTAAAAGATGCTCAAAAACCGGTATACGGACACCTGGAGGTGGTGAATAAACAGGGTTCATTGAAGGACTAGAAACCATCATAGGAGTACCAGGTGTGCCCACACCCCTTGCAGTCAATACACCAGTATGTTTGCAACGAGCAAGAAAAAGAAGTGTTTCTGCAAAAATGTTTAGTCCATTCAAGGCAGCCTTAGCATGTGCTCTGTTTTCAGCTGCAAGGACATCAACTAATGCATCTAAGAATATCAAAGGATCTAACTCCTTCAAATTGGCATGGGATGAATTCCGTGACTTTGAACTTAAGGCCCCAGTCCCCATTGAGCCCCCAAGTTGACTAGTTGTTACTGATGAAGAAGTAGTTGATGAATCAACATGAAAAATCATGGCAAAATGCCGGCATACATTGGGGATAAAGTCGTCCTTTGGATCCTGAAGTTCGGGCTCTGCACTAGCAGCAATTACAGTCATCAACAGAACCTTAAATACAGATCTCTCTGCCATGAGTTGTGTCTTTGTCTTCACCCCAAGGTCGACCTGCAACATATTGTGATATTATTCTCCTCCACTGATGATGTGGATTCTATTACAGCTTGATAATGTGGATTCTATTGCAACAGAATATGATATTATTCTAAGATTATTCTTCTACTGCTTGATATGATCAAGAAAGGCTCATTTTATCTGGTAAAGCTATAGTATACCAAAATGGGATGGAAATTTTACAATCTATTTAATCACATAACGGGCATGAGATCCAAGTATTTAGACAGTATTTGTTGTATCACGGCTCTAAATATAAGTCAGCAAAACTGCATATACTAGTCCCATGGCAAAATGATTTATGGACACTGCACAACTAAAGTGTGTTAAAAACAACCTTACTATGGATGTCTATTATTATAAACAAACGCGATGTTGTGTAAGACAGGAAATTTGATTTATGCATGAGAACACAGTTGTACTAAAACAAAGAAAAGTCATTAAGTTGTTGACTACTTCAATTGTACACAAGAGGCTACTATACTGTTGCTGAAGAGAATACTAGCAAAGGACAAACCTTCAAATTCAATGTTTCAGTTCTGCGCCTCGATGGATCAATGGATGACATCAGCATCGTGCTCAAATGTCCCGGAGTAACTCCTTCACCTGCAATATTTCCCTTCAGATTCAGAACTGATGACAAGCATACACGCAGGAGCTTGAGAGCATGCCTCCTGTAAAATGCATCCACGCCAGAGCTATTTTGCATGACAGTTGCTATGGCCAGATAAATGCATCGATCTAAAGGCACCAAAAATGATATGGTTGGCTCAAATGTCAAAATAAGCCGTAGACCATGTTCAGGGTTCTCCTTGCACTCAAGTGCTAAAGGCTCTTTTAGAAACCTTCTGTTTCGACCACCTAGTTTTCCAAGCAGTTGCAAAGCCTTTCCACCCCATGGATACGGCTTTGGTCGGATATGAGACCATAAAGTTAAGATTACTTCTGACATGACATTTGCCATACTAGGCTCTAAAAACTCTGGATTAAGGCTGTCAATCCAAAATTCAAGAGTTCTTAAACCTAAGTTAATAAGTTCATCACTTCCTTTTAAAGCGAGTACCAAAGGCTTCATGAGACGTGGTAGATGTGGAAGCAGTGAACTCAAGCGAGCAGGTAACGTCAGACAAAGTTCAAGCACTAGGTCTTTCATATCAATTCCAGTTGGTCCTTCCACCATAGCCAACAACATATTAAGGCAAGGCTGCAGAGTAATGACAAACTCCCTTAACAACAGTTCGAACTTCGCTCCTGAAAGAGCACGAAACATAGTACGGAGCAGTTGCATGTATCCATGAGGCTTTTCAATCTCAGTAGCATTCTTCATACATACTTCCATTATAGTTGATACATATGGCTGTAAAACTCGCTCACAATCCCCAGGAGATTTTGCAACAGCAACAAACAAAAGCCGGAACAATTGTAGGACTAGTTTCGATGCAGGTGTGTCTGGTTGTTTAAGCACATCCAGTTTGTTACTAACAAGAAAATTTACAAGCACATCAGCAAAGTATCGTACAACCTTAGCTGTCTGAAGAAGGGTAGAAAATACAACCAACAGCTGCTGATTATTAATCATGTACTCAAAAAGATGTTGCATGCACATTGCAAACATGTCCATGAGGTTTCTATGTTCCATTACAGCAAAAATTTGAGAAAAATGTTGCAGCATATCTCTCTCTTCCTCTTTGTCCTTGAATATGGAAAGGCAATGCACTCCACTTTTTAATACTCCTGAGGCAAGTCGCACCTGACCATGAAATTATCCAAATAAAAAGGATGTACATTCCTATAGTGTGCTTTATTTTTTTTTAAACATTCAACCATTTCATATAAAGACGAAATGCAGATACCACCTATACCTCTTCTTCTCTCATGCCTTTAAGCCCAAGTGGAATACCAGCACTTGATGGCTGAGACACCTGCATTTGTGATGCATTGACATGAGTGATACTCCAAACTAATGTCTTCATTCCTGCAAAATTGGAGCAAGGTGTTACATTTCCAAGAGGAGCTACACTGCTATAGTAATCTATTCGACATATTCTAATAAGATTCTTTGTTTCAAATTGGAATTACAAGCATGTATTCTAAGATAGTATGAACATGGAACTCATGTGTGTCCTATAAGACACATACAGACCAAATCATCCTACCTCTAACGCCTTGCATAACCTATTTGCAAAGCATGAAGTGATGCCAAATCCAATATGCTAGTTGTAATCATTTCAAACCAATCAAAAGTTAAAACTCATAAAAAAACATGAGAAATACAATACCCATGACCAACGTCTTGATCAACTGCTTACAATCGCTTAGCTCCTTGGAATGTTCTAAAGGCATCTGCAGATTTAAAGCTGCCTGCACACAAAATTGGATGCTTTCAATGTGTAAGAGCTGTAAGGAGAAAAATAACTACAAGAAAACATCAATAAAGTATCTATTTTAATGATTACCTTTTGAGTAAATAAATATTTAAAATTCAACATAATTAGTACTTCAGCCCTATCATTAGGCTTTTATCCAATAAACAGGCAACTAGATAAGCCAAAATTTATGTAGCACATGTTCTTTATCTCAGGGATTTTGAAAGTTATAGGATGGCTTCATACATATCAGGGATTTTCTCACTTCATCGAGATCAACATTAGGGGCAAGCAGTGTTGCCCCCTATCAGCAACACTGTTTCGGAATTGCATTGATAAGATGGAAGCACACCTCAAGGAAAACACTCGTAATGATTATGGCTTCCTTCTACAGCACATCCTAATTGCATTAATACAGTTTAAGGATGATGTGCTCCTCCTGGCCTCCTCCCCCAAGGGCATCCAAAGGCAACCAGACACCCTCACTACTTTTTATGACCATAGGTAGATGTTGGTTAACCTTAGCAAGACTTGGGATCTTTGAAACCTCTAAAAACACCCTGTTGGATTTGCATTTCTCTTTCAACACAGGCAAGGGAGAGATCACTGAAGCATACACCAACCTGGGCATCCACTTCACAGGCCCTAGATTCAACCCAATACCTGCTTCCCAACCCTGACTTAGCAAGGGTTATACATCTTTCAATGCTTAAGCACCAATGACCCCACTTGCATTTTCAAGACATTACCACAAAGTTGCATCTTTCTGAACCATCATCAAACCTTTCATTCTTTGTAGTGCCGATGTCCACAAGTCTAGTCTAATTTCATATAATTTGAAAAATGTCAAGAGAGTACAATCTATCATGCTCCATTGTATGATCCGTTGCAAGTGTTGAAGTTTGTAGCTCGAACAAGCATTTCCACCTGAGTTTATGTCTAACTTGTGGAAATCGTCATTAATACCTCTCAGAGGTTTGGAAATTCACTTTATTAAGTTAATTATTAAAGTTAATGTCATTTTAAAATTAATTGAGGTTAGTTTAATAAAATGCTTAAGTTTCGGGCATTACTCATTGATCTCAAGTAAGGGGGAGATTTAATTTCAACTATTGATTACTTAGGAGGTTAGAGTTTTGGCTCATCTCAAGATTATAAAAGGCAGCCAAGGTGAGAGGAGAAGACATAACACCAACACACAAGCATTGAGTAAGTGACTCATTGCGGAGAACAGAGGACTTTTACTTTCCAGATTTGGCAGGGAGAAAAAGACAGCAGTCAACGAATTTTTTCAAAAGGTCATACCAGCAGCAAGGAGGCTTCAACACTTGCAGCAGAGGCCATACCAATGTTATAAAAACCGGACCGGAACCGGCAAAACTGGCCGGTTCGACCGGTTCTGGGGCCTCACCGGGTCAAATCAACATTTCAGACCGGAAATCACCGATTTCGTACGGAACCAGCCAGTTCCAACCTGTTGCATACAGAACCGGTCAGTTCTGACCGGTTTTACCGGTTCAGGTCCAGTTCTGACCGGTTTTATACGGAGCCATATAACAACACTGCAGAAGGCGGTTTTTTTTAAATTAAAAAATCAAAAAGTTGGTTGAGTGTGGAAGGATCTAGATAACCCTAAACCCCTAAGAAAGGTATAAAAGCAAGCAGACCCCCTCTATTTCTCTCAAACTATTCACTAGAGTATTTTAAGTCAAGTATCATTCTTGACATTCAGGGGTAGTGTGGAAGCTTTGAAAGAGTTTGATGAGTACTGGTTATCTATTATCATCATAACAGCAATAAAATACACCTAACAGCAGTAACGAGGCTTTGAACAACCCTAACAACAAGTTTGAGCTAACTGTGTAGTTAAAGGAAACTTTTGTGGGCATAATCCAAGGTGACAGTCTGTTACAGCAGCCTTCAAACAACCCTTTCAGCACCAACAGTGTCCTCAACCTGTTAGACATATAATTCAGGTGAAATATCAAATATGCTCAATATGGCACCTAGCAAAATACATACAGGATCCCTTTTCTGGTAGATCTGGGGTATTTTCTGGTAGATCTAGACTCTATAGGCCATTTAGAGCCTTTTTGATGATGTATTTTGATTCAGACATGGATTGCACTCGGTGCAATTTTGGTTCTGTGCACTCTTATTTGCTATATACATGATTCTGTGCACTCTTATTTGCTATATACATGAGAAACTTTGCACATTTGTGTACAATGATTTGAGTTGACATGGATGCACATGAATATATATATAATTTTTCAAAATTTGAATATTTTATGTATTTTTGGTGGACCAATTTTTTTTCCGGTTTTGGTGCGCTTCCGGTTCTCGGGGTCGGCTGGTTTGACCACCGGTCCGGTTCTGATAACTTTGGGCCATACAAACCAGCCGTACAGCTCAGCATGGCCATACAGGGCCGCACAGCAATTGTAAAGCCACACGTGCCAAGCGTACAACTAGTCGTGGGAAATACAGGTCGTATAGCAGGCCGCAGGCTATTTCTAAAGGCCGTACAGGGCCATACAGCCAGTCCTGCAGGACGTACAGACCATACATGGTCGTACAGCCAGTTGTACATGCTGTACAGACCATACAAAGGCCGTATAGGCCATACAAGGCAGCACCAGGTGAGCAGGGATTTTCAGAGGCAGATTTGCGGGCAGAGATTTTACTCAGCAGGAGGGCAGATTTGCAAGGTTTACTGTAGATTTCATTTTTCTCATTTGGGCCATTTTGGCATTTTCCCAGTAACGGATCCCTTGTATGCTTGGATATTATTTAATGAAAAGAAGATTTGAAAGGCAGAAATTTCTGTGCACGGGTTATTGAGAAGATTTGTTTCCATTTTGCTTCTGCTATTTAATTTCTTTTAATGAATTCCAGCCAGTATAAATTACTCAGTGAGCTGCAATTTAATGAAGGAAATCCCTAGCAAAATAATTATCTAGGTGCTGGGATTAGAAAAATTAACAGTAAGAAGACTATATGGAAGGCCATTGTTCAAGCCATGTTTGGTGTTCATCCTTTACACCTTGAAGTACTTTTAGACTTGTCGTTTTCCTTTATGGGATTAGCAACTTGTGGAACTCGACTAGCAGACAAGAGATATACCCTTCTTTGCCCCTTTGCTCTTTATTGTTGGTCTGTACAGTCCGTACGATACAGATTTCGTACAGCAGCACGAATCCCGAGGAAAAAAGGACGGCACAATTTTCAATGTGGTCTTTGGGCACGTTTTTTCGAGGCAGAAAAACTTGGCATGGATCCCAAGGCATTTTGCAGGCACGAATCCCAAGGCAGTTTGTAGGAACAGATTTCAAGGCAGTTTGCAGGCACGGATTTCAAGGTCTGTACGGTTGTCGTACAGTCTGTACAGCAGCACGTTTTTCGAGGCAGCTACAGCAAAAATTTTGAATTTGTATTTTTCTGTTTGGGCATGGAAAATGAGGCAAAATATTTCATCCGGTTGAGATAAGTTGGTCTGAAAATATTTTCTGTCTATTGCTGTAAATTTTCTTGATAATAAAAATTTCTCTCTCACAGGTTTTCCCCGGAGGTTGGGGTCTTTTCCTGGGTCATTGGACCAAAAATACTGTGTCTGAATTTTTTGGTTGAATGTGTTTTATTTGTTGTTAGTAAAAATGTTGTAGAAGCTTTTCTTGTGTTTCAGTCCTATGTTTATGAGAAAAATCCAATTTGCAGCCGTAATACAAATTGGGTTGGGTATTAAACAATGTTTTAAACGAAGTTGTAAACCGGGTTAGTAAAGTGCTGAAAATTCTACACCTAATGACATGTGTTTGAATGGCAATATTTAGATGGCATTAGCCAACATGTATCTTAAATTTTAATCACCCAATGCTAGAGCCAATCACTTACGACAATGCGCCTCTTGAGGGCTCATCCTCCACGCCAGCAGATGGACCAACAAATCTTGGATTTGGCATAGAAGAGGATGGCAGAGACGGCAGTGATAGTGATGTTGATTATGACATGGAGGAGGATTATTGGCAGTGACACTTTGAGGTATGAGATTCCTACCTATTTTGTATCTAGATTCTACTCTATTTTGTATCTAGAAGTGTGAAATGATGCCAAATCAACAATGGCACTCAAGCCATAAGCCCTCCTAAATTCAAACCGGAGTCAAAGCAACCATAAAATACTGTAATCATCCTCCACATGTGCCAAAGAGGGGGCACTCCATCAAACGGTCATGAACATGTTATACTTGGAAATCATAGACATCATACATAACATCATACCACATAAAATCAACCATAATATTTGCCTGGAACCATATAAAAAGGGGTTATATGCCAATTGATACATGAACGAAATAATATCAATAATAGCAAGGTGGAAACCATGGGTAAATGTATCCAAAGTAACAAAATATTCCACATAGGCATCATGTACCATCAAATGTCTAACTATCTGGCACAACCCCACAGCATCATCTTGTAAAACATCACATCAAACATTAATCAAAATGGATCATGGAATGCATCTCCATTCTCCACAACACTGAATACAATATTATTGGACGTCCTGTGAGATCCAAGGCCAAAAATCAATCACTTTGTACAAAACACTTTCCTCTAGACATCGCTACAGCAATCCGTTGAGGCATCCAATCATAACAGATTCTGCCTAGAAAAAGTGTGTGACCATAATAAGCCCATGCATCTGACAACTGATCAATCAATGTGCTACTACATATCTATGTTATACAACTAGATCATATCAAGGATGAATGTGGAACCCCATGCAACATGAGTGACACATACCATAGTAAAGTGTCACATTTGTCAAATACACCCAAACGTCCTAGGGCATTCACATCAGGAAGCCTCCAAATATGTGAAACCACATCAAGTACATCAATAAATCATCTTGCAACCATGTGAAAATGGGTCAATATGCTAGCCACTCCACAAGTGAGTGATATCAACCAGTGTAGCAAATATCTCTGATTTCTCCTGATATTTCCGATTTCTCTCCAGTTTTTCTTGTTGCCGATTTGTCCAATATTTTCATAAATCTTCAGGTCTATGTTTATTTTTGCCGATATTTCCCAATAATTTCCGATATTTTCCCCAATATTTCCGATAAGTTTCTTTTCAGGACCTCGGTGATATATTCCCCGACATGATATTTGCAACATTGATATCAACCATGTAAGTGTGCAATCCCCATGTAAATAAAGTCAAAAGTGCCAGGGTGCTTCAGCTAGGCAAATGCCAAAAGACAATGTAAACCATATACCACCAACTACTCCTGACTAGCACAAAATAACAAAAGGGGATCATGTGGAGAACCCCCTCTCAGTGATAAACAAATAAGACACCACCAAACATAAAATGTTGCTCTAAGCTCAACTCATGATACAACAAGTCCAGACTCCAAACCATGTGCCCTCATAGGAAAAGGGACCATATGAAGTGCTCTCTCTTAGTGACAAGACATTACACCAACATGTCACCATAATATTGAAAAGCATGGTGCTCAACAATAATCAACCAATGGAAATCCTGCTAGGCTCTAGGGGCATAAGCAAATAACTCTGCACTCAACCCTAGAAAATATTGAAAAAAGAAACATAAATGTGATGAGAAACAACAATGAGAGGTATAAAACGTCAAAATATTGCCCAAGACACTTCAAAAGGCATAATCAATCAATTCATGGAATTTTAACAGAATGTCACAATCGCTTGTTCTGCTCTTATATCTCCTGTTAGCTCTATAATTCTTTGAGCAAACGGAAAAGGAGAGAGTGATCTGGAATATTGTATTTTTTCAGCAGTGACCTATATAACACAATGTTCCCCAAGTTTCCAGGACACAGGAGCATAGGAGCGAGGAAACACACATTGGCGACGTGTGGAGACCAACCCGAAGTTTTAGGGTAATTCGGGAGGATGGGGTAATGCCGAGGTCATAAAAATTATAAAATTTATAAATCCTGGAAATAACATTCCGTCCTGTGTAAATACAATTTAAGCTGCTACCTATAAATACAGTCTAATTCTTCAATGATTCAAAACAATCTGTTGAAAAACTGAGTTTAACTGATTGCTGGTTTAATGAACAATTTTATGAGTTTCACTTCAGCCGGTTTTGCATAGGCTTGAAGCTACTTATAAAAATTTTCCTGAACAATTTAAACACTCAGAAAAACACTAACAGGCTGAAAACACATGCATGCACACCATAAAAAATTACTCAGAGATTTTTGGCTAATCAGCCCTGGAAAAACCCCCACGGGGAAAACCAGTCAGAGAGGAGAGATATTATTAATTTCTTCAGCAAAATAATGGACAGAAATACAACTTAGCTTCACCACCGATTTCTTCACAAAATCTGGAAATGCATGCACAGCAAAATACACCAGCCGTACACCTCGATTTCTGTGCTCATTAATTGCAGGCCGTACAGCAATAAATGAAGGCCGTACCACCTCGAAAACTGTGCAGAAAATAACAGACCGTACACACAGGCCGTACCTCGATTTCTGTGCTGAAATTTATTGCAGGTCGTACAGCATTTAATGCAGGCCGTACACACCCACAAAATCTCGATTTCTGTGCTGAGAATTTAATGCAAACCGTACAGCATTTAATGAGCCGTACTATCCCTCGATTTCTGTGCAAACAGTGCAGCCGTACAGCATTTAATGAGGCCGTACTCTTCCTCGATATCTGTGCATTAACTTCTCTGAAAATCGTGCCCTCCTTCTTCAGCAACTCGACCTCCTGCTCAGCAAACTCAACCTCTCTCTCTGCTCTCTCTTCTTCACCTGAAAAATGAACAAGTAAAATGTCCTTTTGCCTCCCTCATGCTTTTTGTTTGCCCTAGGTGAGTTTCTTAATCCAATGGTGGAGAAAGAATCAAATCAATGGCTGAGATTGATTGAGAGTGAAAATCCCTTTTATTTATTTCCCATAAATAAAATCACTCACCCACTTAAATTTATCAAAAAGTGACTATAGAGTCATAAAGTCACATTTAAGTGACTTTAATGTGAGGGTCACATTTTTCCCTCTTAAAGTGACTTTAGGCAAAATTAAAGTCACCTAGGGAACATCTGCCTAGGTACAAAAATCAACACAATCTAATCCATGGCATAGATGTTGTAATGGGGAAATGTGACCCGAGGACCCTGTTTCTTCATGATTCCAGAGGGAATCACATTATTTGGGTCTTTCAAGTCCAACATACGATTATGCAAGAGTGAACTATTAATCCTATATTTAGGATCCTATTCATCAATAGCACCCTGTGCCCCCCTCCTCTAGGCTTTTAGCCCTTGCCTCTACCTTGAATCTCAAAGTTGATCCTCGAACGACATTACTCAACACCCTAAAATTTTGATGAAACTTCATAAACCAATCATTCAAATAAGGTACAATTAGAAAAAAATTCCCATGCTTAATAAGTGATTTTGATTGACTAAAGGGTACATTTTGATTAAGGTCATGATAGAGGAGTTCAACAATCAGCGCCGCCAACATCAGGGTACAGAGTGGTTGATGTACTTTATTAAATGACAATCCCTTAACCTCATACATGATAAAATCCAGTGGAATCGTTGCAATCAGGAAATCCTGAAGTCTGTTGAATTCTGAATGGGATCTAAAATTCTACTTTTTGCATATAAACTCTGATGAAGTTGGAACTACTCTCAAACATCCTGAAACAATTAATGGTAATGTTAAAAGTCTAAACAAAAGTAATTTAATATTACCATTACTACTGGAGCGCCTAGGAGCCCCCCACTTCACTAGTGCATGCTTCAAAACAGGGGAACAAACTCCCCCTATGTTTCCTCAAGTTTCGCCAAATTGGGGACGAGGAGAAACGTTTCACCAGGAGCCTCCAAGTCCCCGGGGTGTTGGAGGCGAACCCTGGGGAACGCGTCCCCGTGTAACAGTCATATAACACTTGCATTTTTGCTCAAGAGTTTTTCAACAGAAAGGCATCAGTAAGCCCTTCATCTAGGGTCTTGACTGTAATGCAACTATATAGCTTCAAATTATGGTGCAGAACACTTCAAAAGGAATAATCAACCAGTTCATGCCATTTTAACAGCATGTCAAGGTCACATGTTCTGCACCCGATGCCTCCTCAAAACCACTAAAGAAAATCATCAAGACTTGTGCTGCCAAGAACATGGCCTCAATCATTACATCAGTTTCAATTCAAGCATATTAAATGATGATAAGTGATTGATAATTATATTTCTGCTTCATCAATGTTGCTCAACCTTATTATCATCGCATGTAAAATAGTCAAGACAAACATAGCATCCACAACTTGGATATGACCAGTGTCATCACACAGAACAAGCATGTTAAGCGATGATAGTTTATTGAAACTTTTATTTCTGCATCTGCAATGTGCTCAAACTTATAATCCATAGGGTCAAAAAAAGTCATGATTCAATTAAACTATTTTTTTATGTGTTTTGTATAAAACAGAAACTGAACTATCTGTCACTCAATTACAAGTTGGACAACAGAAGCGACATGGCAACCTTAATCCGGTTAACAGTAGAACCATAATACCCACCAAACAGACACAATGGAGCACCACGTAAAAAACCCTTAAATATATGCAAAATAGGAACACTGTTCCCATCTCCACCCACACACAAAACAGTTAAAAACATTCAATTAGCACTATTGATCAAAAGAAATTGTTTATAGCTGTCATTTTCCATACTTTAATTTTCTTTTTTAATCAAAAATCATAATAAGTATCTTCCCCGGTTTTGTCAGGCCTCTTTAACCTTGTGATTTTGGTCAAGTATATCTAACTCATACAGGACATTATAACTGGCCCTAACTAGATATGAAAAATAAACAAACTGTCAATTACAAGAACTGTAATGGCGATTTATATGGACAATATTGTCCGGTCAATCTCTTATAGATTTCCTGGTATCCAATTACACCATTTACTTGCTCTGAAATGCATATCATAATTTTTAAAGTTTCAAGGGAAAAAGTCAGTCTGCCTCTATTCTGTGGGTCCTTTTGAGGATGTGGAAATAAAGTTCGCCCATATCAATTCTCTATTTTAACTCTATCTCAGATTGCCTACCACTTTGTATCAAAAGAAAGCAGCAAAGAGATGCTGACCTGCACAGGCAGTTCTAGTTTGGATCGCAAGCTGCAATGTTCTTTCCCATCCTCACAATCTTCAATTAGCTGGCATTTAGATATACAATAAATAAAAACGAATCTTCCATTACTAATTGTAAATAATCGACAAACTAAGTAATCTAAAATTAGAATACCATTTTTAGAAAAACAAAAGATTATCAAAAACTATCAGAACACAATCAATTTTTACAAATGTTCCCCCATTTTGTGGGATGCAAGTGCAGGGAAACGCACATTGTCGACATGTGGAGACACTTCCCAAACTTTACAGAAATTCATGTGGTATGGGAGGGTGGTCAAGGTCCCTAGCATAAGAGGGCCCACCTCTAAAAAAAAAAAAATTTAAATCCCAACAATAACAATCCATCCCCTATAAATTCATCAACGTGCAATGAAGATAATAAATTCAAATTTGTAAATGCTCCAAACACAATTCATCACATTGTTATTATCATATTTAACATTGAATTAATGATACATGCATATCAAATTTTCAAATTTATAACTTAACAAAATGAAATACATTGATTCAAATATTAACCAGTAGTAAGTATCTAGAGTCAAAAGACTCGGTCATCAGTATCTAGAATCAAAAGTTAAGACTGAAAATTAACAATGCATAGTGAAAACTAAAAGTAACTAAAAGAAATCAACATCAAATGTTCATCAAACAGTCAATGCATTTGACTAGTCCTCTACATCCATCTGTTGTTCAAAGGCATCAGGACCATCAAAGGGAGTGTCAACATCTGAGTCAGAGTCACTCTCACAAGTAACCAAGGCAAGTTGTGGCTCACTCTCATCTTAACGCCAAATGCTAAATGACTTGCAAATATAAAATAAGACAGATGTATAGGTAAATGTGAATTAAATTTAGTAGTTTAATAGGTTTTTGGTTTTTTAACCTTCTTATTTTTTTTAAGTTTTTATGTTTTTCGATAGAAATAAATTAATGAATTTGGACGGGTGCCTACAAGCCCCTTCAAATGAATAAAGTTCATTTACGGAAATATGAGGAATAGGTTATTTATTATTGTTATTATTTATTAATGTTCATTATTTAAATATTTATGTTTGTTACAACACCCTTATTGTGAAACGTTTCAGTATGTGTTTTGAGAAGTTTGGCATTAAGGGGGGCATGGCAAAACATTTCGCCAAGCACTCACCCATCACAATGGTGCATGCAATGGGAGAGTGTCCCACCTTGTGGGACCCTCCCCTGTATAACACTGATTTTTATGAGCTTCTTGACACATCTGCTAATTGATATTACTTAAAACACAAAAATCTTATATATTAGCATTGATATCCTTCTAGAGCAATATAGAACATGTATAACATATAAGAGAACTCTTTTCTTGGATAATATAGGTCCTCAAGCATTAGTTTGACCATATCAATCAATATCATGAGTTACTACCTCCATTTTATACGTTCTACCATTTTGTTAGGCTGCCAGAAGCCTCTATATATTATTTGTGTATGCACATTGACCATGATGGGGTTAGGATGAGGATTGGTCAGGTAATGACTGTTAAACACCTAGATCTGCACTTTCTGCAAATCAGTCGTTAAGCTTAAATATTGTTCAGTTCATCAAGCATTAGTCCTGAAAATGATCATGCTGCTTTTCCAAAGAACCTTCAGGAAAACATTGGCCATACCTATCACTCGGTATAAGTCAAAAGATGATACGACATCAGAAGATTAAAGAGTCTGCTGGTATTAGATGGTTATTATATATGTCCAGACTCCAGATATTGATTGTAAAGTGGTTAAAGGTCATAGTTGGTGATTTTCCACAATTAACATAATCCGGAATTTTTAGTTTCCAGAACTTTTACAGTGGAAAGTGCAATACATTTGAGTTGAAGAAACTGTCAGTGCACCTGAACAAATCTCAAGTAACCTAGAGTAGTTTGAACTGGGAAATGATAGATGACAACTAGGAAGTCCTAAGATGGTGTTAGAAGATTCATTTTTATCCCGGAACTCCCAAGGAATATAACACAGTTACTAGCACCACTTAAGGTTTTGGTGTTGCTACCCCAGAGTCCAGACACGTAATTGGGATTCGTACTTCACATGGGACTGTTTTAGCCTTTTACATTGGCATTGTGCTAATGACCCAGGGTTCTGACACTGTAGGCTGGTTTGCAAGGGATCCAAATACTCCATCATGTTGGGCATGTGTTATTGCAGTTGACATTATCAAACTTCAGATTCTCAAGGCGTATTTTAGCCGTTGATCACTTGTTTCGTCTTTCAAGAACACCCAAGATGATATATCTATAAGCAAATTTGAGACAGAAGGATTTCATCAATATAACCACAATGTTGGAGTTGAGGGAATGTTACACCCCAGATTCTCTGCAGCACACCCTACTGTAAAATTTGGCTTACTCAATTTGCAGCTGAGTAAATTTGGTTGGGCATTAAAACATGCCAAAATCAGAAATGTCACACCCAGAAATTTGTCTTCAACCTCCTCGATTTTCATGCTGCTACATGATTGGACGGCCTGTCCTGTACAGATGGCATCAAAAAATGTGCACGCAGAACTAGAGAATTTCTGCCTCAAAATTAGTGCCCACCTGTCTGCCTTGATTTCTGTGCCCTGTACGGAGTCTGGACTGAACAGTACTGTACGGACAGTATGGTATGGCTGCAATAAATGCTCTTACTAATACTTTGATATTTCGTGCCCTGTGACTCCTGTACCTTCACCTCGAAATTCATGCCAGGAAAAATACCTCTGTTGCATTTTTCCTCTTTCTCAGAAATTCGACTCTCAAAAATGCAAAAGTACCTCTTCACATGGAAAATTTGCCTTTTAGGTAAAAATGGGTGGTTGAGTGAAAGGTCATCTAATCCAAGGGCCCAGATTAGATTACATGAGTGGTTGGGATAAATTCACTTTTCTCCACAAATTAAAAATTAATTCACTCCCTTTCTAAATTTCAAATTAAAGTTCACTTTAATCTCTAAAGTGCATTTAATGCTCATCTCAAGTGATTAATATAAAGTCCATGTGACATGACCCCTTTTCCTAGTGACTTAGGCAAAAGTCACCAAGGGGAACAACTCCCAAGGTATAAAAATTCAACGGTTCAAACCGGGTTGGGAGAGTAAGCAAAATTTTACACCTACCAAATGTGCCAAAGAGGGGGGTCTTTTTGCCATTGTAAAAAGGCCAAGTTAGGGCTTGTTTATGTAAAGGTCTTGGTCTAGTGAGCCTCACGAGCCTTGGTCTAGTCATAGCAGGTTCTCTTTGTCCTCATTTCAACGAGTGTTGGCCTAGTGGCTCTACTGACTACCCCTTGATGGACAATAACCCCTCATCATGTCAAGCATTAATGCCCTGTGTGGGTGTCTAGTGCACCTTGGAATGAATCCATTAAGTTGCATGGCTCAAGGGCTCCTAACCACACTTATGGTTTTATGATTCATAGAGGTGATTGCGCTTGTAAGGGTTGTCACACCTACCTTAGCACACCTCATTTATACCCCCTTGGACCTTATCTTGTTGTATCATCCCTCCCTCTTGGTCATCTTGGTCCTGAAGAGCAAATCGTCCACCTCAAAAGCATCGTTTTGGAGACCATGCCAACCTAAGGAGGGCATTGAGGGCAAAAGACACGTGTTGGGATAAAATGGGGCATGACGTCCTGCTTCCAAGCTCAACTTTTCATCATGTTGAGTAATTTCATTATTTTTTGTAAATATTTAAAGTTTTCTGAGATTTAGTCCCTTGATTATGGGTGATAAACCCTAAAAAATCATTAAAAGTCATTTTAAAGACAATTTAGATAGGTCAACCTACAAGAGGGAAGAGTGGTGTCCTTTTTCTGAAAAGGCATGTCTTTTCTCGTATAAATAAGAGATCCTCCCATTCGTAAGCACGATCATGGCATCAAATAAGACTTTATTTCTTTTTATTCTTGTGTACATGATCTTTCTAGAGGTGTGCACCTCCTTTCTTAGTGAATTCTAGGGTTTTTCAAGGATAAAGTTGATGTGTGAGGTTTCTTTCCTATCTTTCAAGGCTTCTCTAAGGTGGAAGGGTTCTTCAAGTGCGTTTCTCCTCTCTCTATCCTCAATTGTGGCAAGATCTCTAAGTCTTTTGTCTTGCACTGTCGGAAGCATCCAAGGAAGGAGTAACCTAGACATTTTACGCATAATAGTATAGTCTTGTACATGGGACATACCTAGGGTTTTTATTTGCCCTAACTAGGTCAAAGCTAACACAACCTAGGGTTTCTTAGTTTTTCTCTAGTTCATTCAAATATTGAATTGTCAATTCTTAGGAAAAATGTTAACCCTTGTTTCTTAGATGCCCGAAAAGAATAAGAGCTAGGTCTAAATCCCTCATCTTCACCAAAAATCTCTTTTACAAAAATTACTTGTACTATAAAATAATTCCGGAGTAGTTACTACTGTTAACTTATTTAATTGTAGTTACTACAATTGTTTAACTTATTTAATTCCGGAGTAGTTACTACTGTTATAAATCGCTGTTATAAATTTCTGAAGAGGTTATAATATGCAAAAATCCATAAAAAGGTAAAAGAAATCCATAAAAGGTTGTTTGTGCAGTTCAAAAGCCTTAAAAAGGAGTGACGCAACCCTAGGGAGATTGACATAATCTTCTAAAGGCTGCTACAGCCATGTTGCAGGTCTGGCATAGTTGTTTCGCAGGCCCAATTTTGACACAAGATCAAACTCTGGCAGTTGGGAAGGGTTTCTAGTTCATCTCCAAGGCTTGGTGGTTAACGCTAGGGGCTTTTCAAGTGCCAAATCAAGCTTTTCAACCATTATTGCAAGGTATTACAGATATGACGAAGAAATCAGTCCCAAACTGCAGTATTCATCAATCAAAACAAGTAAGCCCTAGGGGGGATTGAGTCTCCCTTCATTGGAGATCGTTTGGAGGTACTATTCAGGGTGTTTCCACGGTTTATTTTGTGTTTCCTTGCAAGTTTAAATTGTTGGTTTTTACTGCAGAAAATTTATTCATCTTATTGTCCAACTAGTACCAAATTTTACTGCTCCTACAACCTTACTAATCATTAAGCATTTATTGAATATCTTGTTGACACCATTAAGGCACTAATCTACTAAATTAATGTGAAGGTCTTGTAGAGATTGAGTTGTTCTCGTTGCAAATCTTACAGGTATATTCTACCCATATTTGGGAAGCCTCTCGTGGCCAAAGGAGCAAGACTAAAGAGAGAGGAGAGTGCACTGAGGTGACAGTGTGTTCATCTCCTGAAAAGTTGTCGTTCTTAGCAACGTTCCTAGTGAGATAATTTGAAGGGTCTTAATATGTGAGGTAACTTTTTAGGTATTGTTGCAGAGGACCTCAAAGGAAAAGTGACGATCTTCCATTCAAGGTGTTACCGCGTCTAGTTTGTTCATTTTTTGGCAGGCTCGACACCTGAAGCCCAATGAAGAAAATGTTTAAACATTTTAGAAAAGTATTTATTATAAAAAAATGTTCTCATATTGTATTTTTTATGCAGATTTGGTAAGGCTTATGAGGACATAAACAATTCAAGGGGAGAATATCACGTCCCAATTTTTCCATGTAATAAATAAAAGAAGAGTCCTTGAAAATAAGAATAATATATAAAAAAAAGTAAAATTTCATTGACCTGCTTTTGTGGCCATTCGTCGTATATTACTAAAATTATCTTATCTTAAGTAAAAAGTAATCAAAATAATAAATAAAAAAGTAAAATGTAATAAGAATAATATGTAAAAAGGTAAAAGTTAATTGTCTTAAAGGGTGATTACTTTTTGGTATTGGACTAATAGGCACTAATGACCTGTTTTGTTGTAATGAATTAAACAACCGACGGTGTTGTTATGTTTCATAATGACAAAGATATTAAACAGGTTGCCACCGAAGACACCCTATACATTACCATTTGAAGTTGCATAAGATATTTTGCAGAGAATAATGACAAATGTAATTGATTCCTTTTGTTGATTTTCTATTTTTTGTTGTTTTCGTCTTTTACTGCAAGGTGTATTTGATAACCTTGTCACAAGGTACAACAACAACCAATTTTTTTTCATTAGCCTTAAAAATCTTTGAGATCTTGATTTTCTATAAAACTCATTAAACTTTGAAAATAAAGTTGAGAATTGCATAACAAATGTCATACATAGTCATATGCAAACTAAGATATCCAATTTAGAGACTGTAATCTTTTCTGCCATTAATCTTGCATATTTATTGCAGCAGCATATAAACTTTGTCACATAAAAGGTTGATAATATCTTTTAATGTGGGCATACATTGGATGATTGAACACTACGTTCTACATTATGCTCCATAATGCATTATTATTTTGCACTACAATAAATTTTACTTCATATTAGTTTACTTTTGATTCCATAATGCATATTAGTTTATTAGTTTACGTTCTACATTATGCTCCATAATGCATTATTATTTTGCTCCTAGGCTAAATAACTATAACCAGATAAGAAACTAACAGTTGAACATACCTGAGGAATAGTGCGTTTGAATGTCCCAAACTTGCTTACAAAAGCATCCAATATGCGTCCCTATTTCAAGAGTGAAAAACAAAATGTTAGACTAATTAACAAAAGACAGATTGTATTGAACCAATGGTTCATTGAATAAATAATGAAGGAAAACAAATATCGTTATAATACTACAACTTCTTCATAAAATACCCCACCAGTAAGGCTCGTCCTTCTTCCTTGCTTGTAGGGTCCACACCTCTGCTAAAAATTGGTTCAACCTGCAAATGATTGTTCTTAATAGCATAGTAATTATATTCAATCACTACAACTTCAAACTAAAAGCCAATGGTCCATGTTTCTTTTTGCAAGGTAGAACACCTAATTCTAAAAAGTGCTCTTCAAAAAAAATATCCCTATGTAAAATTAATAACATTGAGTCTACACAAGGTGATACCAAATTAAGCATCAATCGTGCACAAGTCGTTTGCACACTGAGTGGCAGCGATGAGTCATGCATATTTCTTGAAAACAAGTATATAATTCGAGATAACTGCAGAAGACAAACTCCATCGTATTAGTACATAAGCCAGTCTCAAGAATTACGTTTATGTGCAACAGAATTAATTAGAGGAAAAAAGCTGAAGAGAGAGTGAATAGAATATAATAGATTGATAATACTTACAAAGATAAAAAGTAAGTAGAAGTTACTGTAGAAAAACAAAATTCCAAAGAACTAGAAGAATAAAATATGTGCATTTTCATTGAAATCCAAGCATCAAAGAAAGCAAGCAGCCCCAGTTATAAGAAAAGTTGAGAAGATAGTACAGATATAAATGAAAATAAAAGAAACAATCGAAAAAAACAAACCAAGAACTATAGGCCAACATGAGAATGCATATCACATTAAAGAACTTCGATTAGAATTTATGTTTATCCATGACTAAGTCTGAAGATTAGTTACAAGAATTCTCATGAGTCATAACTATGTCTGTATCCAACAGTTAATTCAATTTGTTGTTGAATTGTGGCCACACAAAAGACAATAGTAATAAACAAATTCACAAAATCACATCTGTAAGCAGCATCCCAGTCAATGCTACAACTCACTTTCCTCTACTGATTAAAGATCAACTAATTATGTATTTACATCGAACAGTCAAGGCACGATCATCAAGTAATATTTCCCTTTCTCTAATTCTCATCTCATGTTCCATTTCCTTCCGTCACATACCCCCGAGAACAACTTCTATTGGCAAACAAAAGAAATTCAATACAAAGCAATAAATCAAGGTCAAGAATAATGGAAGATGTGAATAAGAGATTTGAAATCGTGGTTTCCACATTGAAAACTGAATCATATCAAAAGATCAATGAATTTATTTGCAAGACAAGCTCTCCAGAAGTCCAAGGATATGATACAATAAATTATTGCTTAAAAATGTTTAGCAATAGATTAATTTTTATAAAAATACATTACAAGAATATGGCAATACATTAAAAGCTATTTATGGGCACAGGTACATTAAAAACAGCAGCATCAACAATTTGACGTATTGGAGATAATTTCTACCTTCCATAACAGGTCTTCAAGCCCTAAACCATGCACTAATATATTTTTTTGGATCTAAAATTTTTTTGCATCCATCTGGTGGAGGCTTGATAGAGGGAACCAAGGTTTTTGCAGGTTTATCTCGGAGCAGCCTTCTAAACCATTGTTGCCCAAGGCTATAAGAGGTGATGTATATGGAAGCAAAGGAAGATGATTGTCGGATCATGGACATCGACCTCTGGAGAGGCCATTGGTAGTGCATGGTAGTGACCAGTGGATTGATAAAGGTGTTGTCTTGTCCATATGCCAGAGGTGATGATTGTATCAGCCACATCCAACATTGGATAGAGCAAGCATGTAGTGGCACCCACCACTTTCAAGAATATGCTCAAGCAAAGTAGATTCAATTTCAAGAATATCAAAAGCTAGTTTGTTCCAAGTATGCTTTCCTTTTTCAAAAACTAAATCTAGATCCTTAAAAGCTTGATTTTTTTGAAAGTATATCTAGCTTCCTAATCAATACTTGGAACTTACTTGAACATCTTTCAGTACATAAGATTAAGAATTTTTTCTAAGCTTCTAAACGCTTTATTTGGTATCTTTGGTGCCTTTTAGGTGGCTGTTTTTTGTCTTTTGTTGAACAGGCAGAAAGAGGATATGGCAAATTTTTGAAGATCTGGGCCATCCGGGACCCCCTTCTCCTTTCTATCTTTCTGTAAAAGCAATTTTCTTCCATCAAACTCTAAGTTTGTTGGTTCCATTTTATAAAGGACCACAAACACTTCAAAATTGTAATATCCATAATAAAATAAGTAGGCTACCCAGTGCCCAGAGTCCAGACACATCCCCCCTTGGGGAATCAACGTCATTTTCGTGGTGTGCAATTTTTTACTGTTTTTTGCTTTTAGTTTACTAAACAAAGCATTTATTTTTCTTAGTTTAGATTAGTTTCGTTGCTTTTATTTATTTCTTTTTGCTTAAAGAGTAACGAACCTGGACTTAAGTCCCCTACAATGCCCTTGTGACATTGCGGGGCTTTGCATGATCTTTGGTTTCAATCATAACAGGGTATTAAGTGTCTAGTATAATAGGGAAATCCATTTGAATTGTTATTATCAAAGTGAGAGCCTATAGTTGAACTTGGCGTAAAGTCAGGGTTATACTCATTAAGGTTCGTTGTCTCCCTGTTGGACATCCAGCATTGTTCTCTATACTTGCTTTGAGGATCACCTCTCAGTGGGCCAAACCAAGAACAAACCCACATTAAGCAACTCACCTCTAATAATTCAAAACTTACAAAGAGCACTTGCAAAACTTCTTTTAGCATTCATTTTTATTTTTCGACACTAGTCTTTATTTGATTTAGTCATTTACTTCAAGTTGATATGCTGCTAGAATAGTTTGCTTTCATCTTGCTCTTGCTGCAATTACATAAACTCCTAGTTTTCTATTCTATTATAGTTTATTAAGGCTTAGTTCATTTTCTTAAAGACCACCCCCTTGGCTTCGGTAAGAGTTGGCCTAGACCTGTGTTACCGGATCCGTCAAGTAGAGTTCCAGGATCCGCGGATCCACAGTTTAGCCTGTCACCTGTTACATGCTTTCATTTCTGTCGTTTAATAAATTAATAGTCGAAATTTATCATTTTAGTGCCAGCCCATTACATGCCACATGTCTCATTTCTACTCCGACAAGGCTCCAACAGCCCTTCATGATTTTATTCAGTGCCTAAAGAATGTTCATTGTTTTGTTTACCTTTACGCTCTGTTTCATTTTTAAATTTATTTTATATTACATAGGTTATTTAATAATTCATACAGTTATACTTTATCTCATTTTTTAATTTTTTAGTACATAGGCTATTTGAATTTCATTTTATATTTTATAATACATACTTTATTAAGTTTTAATGAAATAACAGAGGGTCAAGACTCTAGAGTTATGTTTGCTAGACAGCCTAGACCCAAATTAAAATTATATAAATTATTTAATTAATATATATCATAGGTGAAAATGTTTTATGGTTGTAGGGAATCGTGAATGCTTTAAGTTTTTTACTTGAGAAATATTTAATGACATTTTTTTATTTGTCTTTTTTATAATTATTTAATATTTTGTTTCAAAATGTTTTTATAATTATTTTGTTTCCAAATTTTATAATTTATATAGACAAACTTACTTAATAAATTTGTGCCTTCGTTTGATGGCAATTTATACAAGCCTTTTCTATGGTGTGTTTATCATTGGAAATTGTTTTTGCATGTATGATAATTCATTGGAAATTGTTTTGACTTTTTTGGAAACTATTATCTAGAGGTTGATATGGTGACCTAAGAAATTGATTAGTTACTATCTTAATCATGCATAGTTGTGCTATATCAAATTGTTGAATCTTAATAACTTAATAAGTTATACTTGATTATATGCACAATGCTATAGACATGGAACCACAACATAGTCAGGGGGCACAAGAATCCACTCTCAATAAAAACCCAAGGTCTGCATTATGGCAATATGTGGAAATTATTGGCAAAAATACTGGGGGTGGTTCATACAAATGGAAATGTAGTGAATGCAATAGCATCCGAAATGGCTCGTACACTAGGGTGAAGGGTCATCTCACTAGGTAGATTAACACAGAGGTGTTGGTATGCACTGGTCTACAAGGTCCAAATGGTCAACCAGTTCCAGGTTTGAGTCCAGCAAAACTTATGTTCTATGCATCTTTACAAGATGTCGTTGATAAGAGTCACGCTAAGGGAAAACTCCCTATGCAAGGATCTGTAGCTAAGCCTCCATTGCCATCTAGACCTGCTACCGCAACTAATAAAAGGCCAACTTTGGGACCTCTAGAAGCAGCATTCAATAACCAAGGTAGAGACATCGCCGATGAGTATGTAGCTCGTTGCATTTATGCAAATGGGCTAGCATTCAATTTGGTGCACTCGCCCTACTGGCAACAAATGATGTAATATCCCAAATCCTGATAATTTCTATTTCTATGCAATTTTACTGAAATAGTCGAGCATGCAAACTGCCATGCAAAATTTCCCTATTTTATAGCTGAAATTAGGGTTAGGGTTTGCAGGATAAAATTAACACTTACCACTGATAAGCTGGTTGAAAATGCTCCAAAAAGAATACGCATGCAAGATGAGCTGAGCTGACGAAGAAATGCCCTGGTTTTCTGATGCAATACCCTAGTTGACTGAATCAAACAAGTGTGACATTTTTGCTGAAGGGATGGTCAATTTCAGCTGGAAATAAGTCAGAAGGAAGGTGTGCCCGTGCCAGAGAGGATGACCGGAGCATTAAAGAGTTTTGACCTCTCCAGATGCCCTAGCGAATTGATCTACCAATCTGCTGCTCACGCCACCAAAACCCTATAAACTGCTGCTAGCTGCCCCGAATGGACAATCTGATTGCTGATAATCACCCAATGCATTAGAGTGATCCTATTAGTGAGGATGCAGTCCGCATGCGGAAGAAATATAGTGATCCAGAGTCCTGGTGAATGACTAGGGTTTCCCAGCTAAATGCCCCCAGCTGTACGGATGAACCTGCAAATAACCTTGGGACATATACTGGAACACTGGATAATGATGAATGCAATAAACACAGTGACAAACCTGGATGGTTTATCCTGAAGGAGACTAGGGCAGATATCTCACTGCCGAAACCACGTTAGTTGAAGACGCCGTCTCCAACCCCAACTGTTGTGCCCGCACGCTGCGCTGCTACTCAAGAGCTCCAAAATCAATAATCATCAAAAGTAAAGTCTCCATTCACTTTATCTTTCTTTTATAACTTTCAACTACGAAAACCCTAACTTTTGACCTAATTAGGTCACTTTAACTTCTAATTTGCAGTTGACTTGCATGCATGCGCATGGAGACTTAATTGAGTGCATGCATCATTAAATAATGCTTAGATGTCATGCATGTCACTTTTAGGGTTTGCATGCATCTCAGTTTTAGAGTTTGCATGCATATCACTTTTAGGGTTTGCATGCATGTTATTTTTAGGGTTTTCGCTGAAGGGATGGTCAATTTCAGCTGGAAATAAGTCGGAAGGAAGGTGTGCCCGTCCCGAAGAGGATGATCAGAGCATGCAAGAGTTTTGACCTCTCTAGATGCCCTAGCGAATTGATCTCCCAGTTTGTTGCTCACGCCCCCACAACCCTGTAAACTGCTGCTAGCTGCCCCAAATGGACAATCCGATAGCTGATAATCACCAATGCAGTAGAGTGATCCTATCAGTGAGGATACAGGCTGCATGCGGAAGAAATATGGTGATCCAGGGTCCTAGTGAATGACTTAGGGTTTCCCAGCTGTACGGATGAATCTGCAATACCCTTCGGACTTATACTGGAATACTAGATAATGATGAATGCAATAGATACGGTGACAAACCTGAATGGTTTATCCTGAAGGAGACTAGAGCATATGTCTCACTGTCGAAATCCCGTTAGCTAAAGACGTCGTCTCCAACCCCAACTGCTGTGCTGCTTCTCAAGAGCTCCAAAATAATAATCATCAAAAGTAAAGTCTCCATTCACTTTATCTTTCTTTTATAACTTTCAACTGCAAAAACCCTTACTTTTGACCTAATTAGGTCACTTTAACTTCTAATTTGCAGTTGACTTGCATGCATGCGCATGGAGACTTAATTGGGTGCATGCATCATTAAATAATGCTTAGATGTATCTTCGTCCTCTCTTTCATCACTAGAATGCTTTCTTTAACACGTTCAATCTTCTTTCAGTGACTATCATCTGGAAGCTCTATCTCATGCATGTATAAACTCTCCCTAACCTCCATGTGTGACTGCTCACTGTCTCGACTGTTGTGCTCATTTCCTTGCACCTCATGTATTTTGTCTGTCATAACTGTCTGGATTCCTGCTGTAGGTGATGAAGAGTATACCAACTCTAGCTCATCACACGACTTGTTCACAATCTGACTGGCTAATGTGCTTGTATCGCTAGATTCACAGGATGGCTCTAATGTGATCTTCTCATGCACATCCTTATCATGTACTGTTAACTCCAAATGAAGCTCACCAACAACCTGTACTTCATGCTCATCTTTCTTCCCTCCCCCAACTATGCTTTTAAGGAGATCCTCATCCAAATCCTTGGGCTGGCTCCCGAACTTGATGGTGTAATAATCTTGAAAGGATAATGCTGCACATACCTCATCGCCCAAGGCTAGATACTCCTGATATCGAGGCAAGTGTTGAAGTACTGCCAACCTCTACATATTTCCAGCCAAGATCCTTCTCATTGTCTTCATGTTCTCACAAGCTGGCAAAGAAAACCCTTTTTTTCTGACATGCACTTCACCAACATCACTAACATGCTTTAGCATGTAAAAGCATGCATCAACATGCACTTTTATTCAATTGCTATGTGCCCACAGCTGGCAAGGATCATCCTCTGATACCACTGTAATATCCCAAATCCTGATATTTTCTATTTCTATGCAATTTTGCTGAAATAGCCGAGCATGCAAACTGCCACGCAAAATTTCCCTATTTTATAGCTGAAATTAGGGTTAGGGTTTGCAGGATAGAATGAACACTTACCACTGATAAGCCAGTTGAATATGCTCCGGAGAGAATACGCATGCAAGATGAGCTAAGCTAATAAAGAAATGACCTGGTTTTCTACTGCAATACCCCAGTTGGGTGAATCAAACAAGTGTGACGTTTTTGCTGAAGGGATGGTCAATTTCAGCTGGAATAAGTCGGAAGGAAGGTGTGCCCGTGCCGAAGAGGATGACCAGAGCATGCAAGAGTTTTGACCTCTCCAGATGCCCTAGCGAATTGATCTCCCACTCTGTTGCTCACGCCCCCACAACCCTGTAAACTGCTGCTAGATGCCCCGAATGGACAATCTGATAGCTGATAATCACCCAATGCAGTAGAGTGATCCTATCAATGAGTATGCAGGTTGCATGCGGAAGAAATATGGTGATCCAGAGTCCTGGTGAATGACTTAGGGTTTCCCAGCTAAATGACCCCAGCTGTACGAATGAATCTGCAATAACCTTCGGACTTATACTGGAATACTGGATAATGATGAATGCAATAGATATGGTGACAAACCTGGATGGTTTATCCTGAAGGAGACTAGAGCAGATGTCTACCTGTCGAAATCCCGTTTGCTGAAGACACCGTCTCCAACCCCAACTGATGTGGCCGCATGTTGTGCTGCTTCTCAAGAGCTCCAAAATAATAATCATCAAAAGTAAAGTCTCCATTCACTTTATCTTTCTTTTATAACTTTCAACTACGAAAACCCTAACTTGACCTAATTAGGTCACTTTAACTTCTAATTTGCAGTTGACTTGCATGCATGCGCATGGAGACTTAATTGAGTGCATGCATCATTAAATAATGCTTAGNTGCATGTCATTTTTAGGGTTTGCATGCATCTCACTTTTAGGGTTTGCATGCATCTCACTTTTGGGAACATTACAAATGATTAAGGCGGTCAATGAAGCGCCGAAAGGGTATAAGAATCCCTAGTTATGAAAAGGTCCGCACCACCTTGCTGACATTAGAAAGACAAACCGTGGATAGACAGTTGCAGTGTATCCAGAATACATGGGTGGAAACAGGGGTGTCCATAGTTTCTGATGGATGGAGAGACCAAAGAAACCGTCCTTTAATCAATGTTATTGCAATATGCCCCCAAGGAGCAGTGTTTTTGAAGATCGTTGATTGTAGTGGAGAGGAGAAAGATGCAGCATTCATCTCAAATATTCTTATTGATGCAATAGAAAGTTTGGGGCCACATAATGTTGTCCAAGTCATCACAGACAATGCACAAGTATGTTGAGCTGCAGGGTTGAGTGTGGAGGGTCGATATGATGATGATCACATATTTTGGACTACATGTGCGGTGCATTCCTTGAACCTTATGCTTGCCAAGATTGGCGAGATTGAGTGGATCAACGAAATATATGTTGCATCGAAAGAGATCCAAATGTTCATCACCAATCATTCCATGTCCGAAGCCATATATTGGGGTTTTGCAAAGTTGGAGCTATTGAAGGTACTCCCTTTTTAATCAATTTTATTTGTTTTATGAATTCGTATTTTTATTGTATATGATTTTTTATTTCAGATTTGACTTTTCAAAACGTATATAGGTTGTTGAAACTCGTTTTGCCTCCCACATCTAGTCATAAAGAGGCTTGTGGAGGTCAGACAAGCATTGCAAGCGATGGCCATCGACCCTCTTTGGGAATCGTGGAGGACTTCAACATCTGATAGGGGACAAAAAATCAAGTCTATCATTTTTTATGATGCATGGCGGGACAAAGTCCAATACCTTTTGCAGTTTACAGAACCAATCCTAACCATGATCAGGATATTTGACATAGATATACCTTGCTTGGGGGGAAGTCTATGAAAACATAGATAGTATGCTAGAGAGAACAAGGGAAATTATCAAGACAAGGGGAAGTGACCCTTTTGAAGTATTTTACAATGAAATAAAGGACATAGTTACCAAAAGGTGGAACAAAATGACCACACCATTACACCTTTTGGCATATGCATTACACCCCAAATATTATCATTCCAAAATTTTGTCTTTACCTGGTAGGACAACTCCAAGCAAGGATTTTGAAGTGGTACAAGGATATAAGACAACATTGAGAGAGATAAATAGGGATGTGGGAACTGCCCTAGAAGTACGTGAGGAATTTGGAGGATATGTACAATCCACTGGTAACTTTTCAGAACCACTAGCCACAAATGATTGAGGTCATCTTGATCCTATTACTTGGTGGGGTTTCCATGGTGGGGATAGCATTCATCTCTCGACTCTAGCCACCAAGTTGTTATCGCAGGTTGCCAGTTCCTCATCGGCTGAAAGGAATTGGAGTACATATGGCTTCATCCATTCAGTGAAGCGAAACAAACTGGGAGCAGCAAAGGCTGAGGATCTTGTGTATATTCATTCGAACCTTTGCCTTCTATCACATTCTAATAAATATTACAGAGTATAAGAAAGGCTCGAGCATGATGTGGGATGTGGAGCCTGAGGTCTCCGACTTAAACATGTCATTGAATGCCATGACTCACCTCAACCTACTTGACGATGTTACACCACCACTCCAGCCTTCTTCTGCAGCTTACAACATTCCCAACGCCTAGTGTCCATTCATGATGTAGAGCTACAATATGCAAATGATGAGGATGTATACCCATTTATGGATATGCAATTAGATCTACTCTACATTACCATCTTATTAGAGTGATCTTTGATGACTCATTTTTGTATTTACTATTATCCTTTTGTATAAGGCAATATATATCATTTCAGTGTTCACTGTTTCAATGTCCATATTTATAAGTTATCTAATAATTTCAATTCTAATGATGTGATTCTTGAATGGTTTTGATTATAAACTTTGAATATGTTTTTTAAAATAAAATAAAAATATTATTCCCTTATTTGTACTTGACGTAACCTAGCCATATCTAGATCCTAGCTTTTCAAAAATCGGGCAGATTCGTATCCGAATCCATGTCCGTATCTGTATCAGTATCCTAGTCCTAGGCATAGACGAAGGAGTCGAGTGTTGAGTGACAGAAAATCGACTCAAGACTTGCCCCCAAGGACATACCCAGTGGCAAGAAGATTTATGACACGTTACCCAAGGAGTGTATTAGGCAGCAAAGGAGTGTATTAGGCAGCAACATTCTTTGGCGCTGTTGCAAGGGATAAATCTTTTTATTCCTAGAATACAACTTTTGGTTTTCCTTTGTTTGATGAATCTTTTAAAGTATATCTTTAATTTTTCATCTGGCGGCTCCACTAACTTTTTATTTTTCTATAAATTTACAAACAAAAGCAAAACAAAAATAATTGTGAAGGATTTTGATTGCATATTTTTCTCACATGGTGACTCCATTGGAGGGATAAAACCTTGTTTCTCACAAATTTTTGAAGATTTATTGGGTGTAGAGATGAGCACATACAACACATTGATCTTTAAAACTCATTGTTTGACAGCTCCACTGGTTCAGTACAAGATATATTCAATGGTTATTTCAGACTTATGCTACTGATTTCTGATATGGATGATGAAAAGGAAGAGCAGAGTGCTATTGCGATTAGTACATAATACATATCATCCCATTGATTTTTCGGGCATCCCAAGTTTTCCTAACAATGCTTTCGACCCATTTGAGGTATATGACTATACTCCAATCTTCATGGAAATGGTGATCCAGCCATCTTGCACATTACAGCTTTCCTTGAAATTCTGGTTAAATTCAACATTTTTAATGTTGATGATATGATGCGGGTATTTTCTTGTACTCTGGAGGAAGATGCTTATGATCGGTCTTTTGAGGATCTTCCTAATAAATGCACTACCTCCATTTCAAGGTTCGTTGGGGTGTTTCTTAAGCATGATGATGAAAGTGATATGGAAATGTTTATTGAAGATTCCCTTGCTATCTTGCCTAGGAAAACGCATCATGTGGAAGCCCTTGTACAACTTGAAGATTTGGTGAGGCTAGAGGAGCCCATGTCTTTCACTCTTAAGCAACATATCCCAAATGACCTCCTTCATGAAGCGTATCAACGGCCCTTAATTGAAGATATTGTTGAAAAGTCACCTCATATTGCCATGATAGAAAACATTGAAGATTTGGAGTTGCCTCAAGTTTTCTTCAGTGAAGGTAATAACATGTGTGTTCCAAATCTGCCTCAAAAAGAAGCCCTATCAAAAGCAAATGAAGAAATTCAGGATGAGGTCTGTGATGTGCATGTTAAGAGTCCTCCATGTTCTCCTCATGCTGATAAAGGTTTAATAAGTTTATTCCCTTGTATTATCTTTGAAGTCAAGCCTTCTAAGGATGATTATTGTGAACATGAGGAGGACAATTAAAACCAAGGGTGTGATGTTATTAATGAAGACTCCCCCATATTTGACAAAGTTTTGGATGATGACTATTGGACACACATTAAAAGCCTATTTTTGATATATCCATCGAAGGAAGTAATGATTTTAAGAACTTTGGACGTGTTGGAATGGAGGCAAATTCAGACTGCTCATATGATCATTCTCAATCACAGACAAGTACTAGTGATACAAACTTGGGACAGCAATTCACTAAAAAGGTATATTTGATGCAGCAATCTCAACCTTTATATTCACAGGGTTTGGAGCAGCCTGAGGCTTATGCTATCGAAGAAAATTTTCATTCAAAAAGCCTTTTGGATAAATATGATGGATTTGTTGGTCTGCCACATCATATAGATATGTTTACAAGTCCTATCCAATATAGGATAGAAGAAGCTTGTGGGAGGACTTGCCATTTTGAAAAAAAAATTGATGATAATAAACATGCTTACGAGCTCCCATCCATCCCTCCCATCTTGAATATTGATACAGGTTTACATTTGGTAATAAATGTTTCCTTGTTTTGGCTGGTAACCAAACATAAGGGAAAAAGCTCTAACATTGATAAAATGATAAGGTGGTTACATTGGATTTATGATTTCACCTAATTTTTTGCTTTATATCATGCTTAGAGTAGGATAAATAAACTCCTTACAATGAGCATTTACTTTTAGCATTTCTTTGAGGTTATTTCTTTTTAGTACTTAAAAATAATAGTCTTGCTGGTTAGTTAGTTTCAATTTTTGTTTTCTTTCAAATAATGCAACTAATATTTCAGTTCTCGCATGCTCTCCTTTCTTAAGATCAAGCACACATCCTCGAGTAAGAGCCAAATTTTACCCCCCAAGTTGGACTATGATGGCCTTGCAATTGAGCTACCAAAGATTGAACATTACTTGTTCAAAAATCATAGTTCAGGAGTCCAATTGACCATTTTGGCCCGTTTTCTTTCACACATGTATACCCCCATCATCCATGGGGAAATTGTAATAAAATGACGTAGCATGATCACTTTTTGCAAAAGGCTTGGTCTTCCTAGGACTTGGCCATCAATACATTACTCTAGAGTGCTTTTTCCTTGTTAATTATATATTGCTTTTCAGCAACTTATAATTTTCAAGTTTTTCATTCAATCCTCCAAAGTTGAAGTAATTGTCCTGGTGGTTAGGCCTTAGGGGGTCAATAAAGCCTAGTGGTTGATGTATATTACCATGTTAGTCATTATTCCAGAGTCTTGTGGACATGCATTAAATCCCCCTTAGGATTTTTTTTTCCATTAGCAAAAATATTCCTGCAAAAACGGGATATTTTAATTCTAGAAATTGAATAAGCCATAAAAGAGGTACTAGGATGCATAATATGCCATGGGGTGGCATCCATTTTACCTATGTACCCACTTTGAAAGTAAAATTAGTGATTTTTAATCACTTAATTTCATTTTCTCACAAAAAGTGAATAAGAAAGGCCAATAAAAGGGAAACATATCGAGGGCATGTTTCAGTCCTCCGCAGAGGTGGCAAGCTGATTGAAAGTCAAGGGCAAGTTAGAGGAAGTCAAATCTCATGATTAGATTTGTGATTGTAGATCTCTAGAAGGAGGGGCGTATTCTTCAAGAAGATGGGTGCATTCACCAAGAAGGGGGCGCATTTCTCAATGCGAAGTGGCGCAGAAAGAGAGGGAGGGCGGCCAACCTCTTGAGAGGTGGCACCTAGCTCCCTTAAATCGTTCTCACTCCAATTAGCCCTCAATTAACTCAACCTTCCTTTTCTACTTGTCAGTTCACACTCTTGGGCTCCTTTCTCATTCAGAGGAGGGTTGTAGTGTGGAACCTCTGCTAAGGCTCTAAGCTTATTGTAATATCATTGTTAATGAATAGAAAGACTTTGGAGGTCCATGGTATGTAGCTTCAATGTGTGTGGATGCATTATGTTGGTATGAGGTAATTGTGTTTCTATTTTACTCTAAAAGCAATTTTCTTCCATCAAACTCTAAGTTTGTTGGTCCTATTTTATAAAGGACCACAAACACTTCAAAATTGTAAAATCCATAGTAAAATAAGTGGGTTACCTAGTGCCCAATCCCCATCCCCCCTTGGGGATTCTGTATCATTTTCATGGTGTGTAATTATTTACTATTTTTTGCTTTTATTTTACAAACAAAGAATTTCCTTTTCTTTGTTTAGATTGGTTTAGTTTCTTTTATTTATTTCATTTTGCTTAAAGAGTAACGAACCTAAAATTGAGTCCCTAACTATGCCCTTGTTACCATTGCAAGCTTTGCCTGATCTTTGGTTTCAATCAGAACCGAGATATCAAGTGTCTAATATAATAGGGAAAGAACCCACTTAAGCTATTATATGGAATGGAAGTAACATCGACTATGCATTTGAAGATTTCGGTGTACAAAGTCTTGCAGCAACATACTTCAAATCAAGATGCAGTCCAAAACAGAATCAACCAATTGAAAGAACTGGATGAAAATTAAATAAGAGCAAATGATCACCTGGAACAACTTCGAGAAAAAACAAAAGGGTGGTTTGACAAAAAATCACGTCAATGAAACTTCAAAAAAGGTGATCTCATCCTTATGTGGAACAAAATGAAAAATTAGGTAAACATGGTAAGTTTGAAAGTCTTTAGTTGGGCCCATATCAAAATGAAGACGTTGTAGATCCTAACTCTTTTTGTCTAAGCCATTTAAATGGAGACAAACTGCCATTGCACATTAATGGGCAGTTTTGAAGAAATTTTACTCATGCGATATCATCAAGACATCCCTTGTACTATAGAAGATTTAGATTCATTTGGTTCTGTCATTTGCTTTACCCATGCAATTGACTTTTTCTTGATTACATTTCCTTTTTATTTGAGCAAGGCAGGGCGGAAGTTTCTGCCTTCAAAGCATTTGATATCTTTGTCCTTTGAAGTGTATGTACATCTATAGGTCCCAAAAGGTTTAGAGGGCCTCATGCATTCTCGGGAGAAGCGCATGTCCAAAAGTTGGACCCAACTGTTATGCCCCAAATTCACTGCAACGCACCCTACCATATGTGCCAAATAGGGGGAGTCTTTTGTCATTGTAAAAGGCCAATTTGGGGCGTGTTTATGTAAAAGTGATGGTCCAGTGGGGTTCAAGACCTTTGGGCTAGTAATGGAAAGTTCTTTGGGCTAGTAATGGAAATTTCTTTGGGCTCAAGAATTTTGCCGATTTTTTCCTTGATGTTGCCGAGAAGTTGTCTTATGGACCCCTGCCGATTTTTTGTCGTTGCTAATGTTTTCAACAATGGCTGCTACAGCCTTGTTGTAAGTCCAGTATAGTTGCTTTGCAAGTCCAATTTTGACAAAAGACTAAAGCTTAGTGGTAGGAAAGAGTTCCTACTACATCTCTAACTCTTGGTGGTTGACCCTATGGTATTTGAAGTGACAAGTCAAGCCTTTCAGCAATTATTGCAGGTTATTACCTATATGAAGGTAAAATCAGTCCCGAATCTCCTCATCCATTTGTCAAAGCAGGTGTGACCTAGTGGGGATAGGCACCTCT
Organism: Pseudotsuga menziesii; assembly: GCA_001517045.1. Lineage (NCBI taxonomy): Eukaryota > Viridiplantae > Streptophyta > Pinopsida > Pinales > Pinaceae > Pseudotsuga > Pseudotsuga menziesii. Next base: position 321,551 of record LPNX010136872.1, read on the forward strand.
TTGGTTGCTAAGCTCCAAGAGGTACTTTTCTAAGGATTTTCACGATCTATTTTTTGTTTTCTTGCAAGTTTATGATGTTGGCTTTTACTGCAAAAAAATTACTCATCCTTTTATCCAATCGGTACTAAGTTAATTGGCTCCTAAACCTTTCTAGTCATAGAGAATTTATTGAATATCTTGTTGACTCCATTAATGCACTAGTCTTCTTAGTGGAAAGGTCTTGCAAAGATATATTTGTTCTCACTGCATATTTTACATGTCTATTTCTATCGACATTTGGGAAACATCTCGTGGCCAAAGCAGCAGGCCTAAAGAGAGAGGAGAAGGTAGTGAGATGATAGTGGGTGCATCTCCTAAAAAGTTTTTGATCTTAGCACCGTCCATCATGACCTAATTCAAAGGGTGCTAATCTCTGAGGTAACATCCCCAATGTGCAGATGTGCTTCTAAATCCATCTCTCATATGCTAGTGAATTGTCATTTCCTTTAGAAGTTTGCCCAGCTGCAATTGCATTAACTAGTAGGAAAAGAATGTGGGTTGGTATTGTTCAGATTTCACAATAACCCAAAACTGATTTATGTCTCCAATACAGACGTCCATATAGACTATCCCAAAACCAAAAAAAACTTATATCGGTTTTCGTGTTCTATACAACATGTCCCTTGATTTCTTGTTGTACAAGCTGCCTCAGAATTTGTTTTGTGGACATTCAATCTGTACGATCTGCTATTTAAAATTCTGTGCATAAACTTTGTTGTATGGATTTCATGGGAAGTGTGCCTTCCCTCCTCTCCTTGGGATCTGTACCTCCCTCCTCTCCTTGGGATCTGTACCCTTCCTCCTTGCTGTAAGCTCTCACCCTCTACATCTCTTTAGCTCTCCAAAACTATCTTTTCCAAAGCATGCCTCTCCACTCTCCTTAGTTCTCTTTTATAGTTTTTGTAATTACTCTTCAGCTACGTCCAAATCTCAACGTTCTAGATCTACAGTTGTGACTTAATCTCTCATTGAGATGACTTAAATCACTCAAGTCACTCAAACTTTAGAAAACGTCACTTTAGTCATTAAAATAATAAAAGTCACTTTAAAAGTTCACTTTTTAAACTGCTCACCTAGAGAGTCACTTTTCAGACAACTTCTACATGCTAGATAGAAAACCTATGTAGAAGTACCTATTCGAGCTACAAAATCCAACACTCCTTCATGGTGAGGAAGGTACTTCTAAAACCTCCACCCAAATCTGTCTCTAACCCCATCCCTCCATCCGTTGTCGTTGTTGAGGCATATGACAGGTTTTCGTGAAGCTCTTACCAGCTACAGAAAGAAGAAGTTCACTACTCAAGTAGAACTTGGGGATGACTAAACTTACAAGATTGAAGGAGTTGGTTCAACCTCACTTCAACATGAATCAGGCACAGTTTTTCAGATTGAAGACAAATTATATGTCCCTGGGTTAAAGAAGAACCTCCTCTCTGTTGTTGGATTAGAAGACAAAGGCTAAAGGGTTCTCTTCATGGACAAGAAGGTCCTACCATGGGCAAAGAATGAGAAGCTAAGCTCAGCTGAACCGATTGGAGTTCAAGAGGAAAGCATGTACAAAGCTTCTGGGAATTCCACACAAGCTTTGGTTCATAACACAGTTGACCCATGTGAACTATGGCAATGAAGGTTTGGAGACCTTCACTATACAGCTCTTCCAGGACTTCAAAAGATGGTTACAGGTATGCCAGAGTTTTCTCTCAAACATAATGGTGTTTGCAAAGGTTGTGCTCTAGGTAAGAACACTAAGAAATCCTTTTCTAGAAGCAAGAATAGATCTAAAGGAATCTTGGATTTGATTCATTCTGACGTATGTGGGCCTATGTCTACACCCTCCTTGTGTGGGTTCCTGTACTATGTTTTGTTCATAGATGATCACTCTAGAAAGTCCTAGATTTAATTTCTCAAAGTCAAGAGTCAAACTTTTGACAAGTTCAAAGAGTTTAAGGCTCTGATTGAAAACCAGACAGGAAGACACATTCGTATCCTAAGGTTAGATAATGGAGGTGAATATGAATCTAATGAGTTTGATGATTTTTGCCGCGAAACAGGAATCAAGAGGGAGCTGACACTGGACAGTGCCCTACAACCCACAACAGAATGGGGTTGCAAAAAGGAAAAATAGAACGATCTGTGAAATTGCTAAAGCTATGTTGACTGACCTTGATCTTCCTTTATCTCTGTGAGTTGAAGCTGCATGTACTATTGTATACATTCAAAACAGAAGCCTTCATGCCATCTTGGGAGAAAAGACTCCAGAAGAAGTATTTACCAGCAAGAAACCTGCAGTTGACCACATGAGGATTTTTGACACCCTTGTGTATATTCATGTACCGAAAGAAAAGAGGGCTAAGCTAGAGCCTTCCGGAAAGAAAGGCATATTTGTTGTTTACAGTGAAAGCTCAAAAGCTTACCAGATCTATGTCCCTGGACAAAGGTACATTAAAGTCAATAGAGACGTAATATTCCGTGAGGAAGTTGTGTTTCGTCAAACAAAGGAGCTTCCAAAAGGATGTCGAAGAATCCCCTTCTCAGAACCCAAATTCAGAAGTTCAAAAGGTGGAAGAAGAATTTGAGCCTCAAATTCCAGATGTGCCTGAAGAATTTGAAAGACAGGTTGAAGAACTACTTGAGGTCCCTCGTTCCCAAAGGAGACCTGCCTGGTACCAAGAAACGGTGCAAGAAGCAAAGAAGCATAAAGCTCCTCCCGAAACGTTCAGAGAAAGAATAAGGCCACAGAAGTACTCAGGCCTTATGAGCAAGCTCATAAATGCAGAACCCTCCATGTAAAAAGAACCAGCAAGCCAGAAGGTATGGAATGATGCTATGATTGAATAATACAATTCAATCATGAAAAATGATGCGTGGGAAGTTGTTCCCAGACCAACAGGAAACTCAGTGGTAACATCGAAATGGCTCTACAAAATCAAGCAAGCTGATGATGGCAGTATTGAGAAGTACAACGCCAGATTTGTTGCTCATGGCTTCACTCAAAAGGAAGGCATAGACTATGATGAGACTTTTGCTCTTGTCGCCAGATATACCAATATCATAACCATCATCTCTCTTGCTATTGTGTTCAGATGGAAACTCCATCAAATGGATGTAAAAACAACCTGTACTTTAAGGTACTCCAATCGGTACTTTAAGGTTGTTCATAACCATATCTTGATCCTAGTCTTGTATGTGGATGACTTGTTCCTTATTGGAGAAGAACAGTTGAGAGCTCGATGTAAGAGGGAGCTCACGTCTGAATTTGAAATGAAGGATCTTGGTTTGATGCACTATTTTCTTGGCTTGGAGGTCTGGCAAAAATCAGGCGAGATCTTCCTAACACAAGGGAAGTATGCAATTGATATCTTGCAGGTATTTGGGATGCAGGAATGCAAGTCCATGAGTGTGCCCATGACAACGAACATGAAAAAGTTGCATCTCTCGGCCACCAATTCATAGGATGTGGACTCTACTTTGTATCAACAGCTCATTGGATCTCTGATGTATCTTGTGCACACGAGACCAGATATCTGTTACACAGTAAATGCACTAAGTCAGTTCATGTCTAATCCAAAGCTTATACACTGGGTAGCTGCTAAACATGTACTCAGATATGTGCATGGTACTATCACTTATGGGCTCAGGTATACTTCCAGCAGTGGAGTAATGTTAGTCGGATATGCTTACTCTGATTGGGCTGGTAGTACAGTAGACCGACAAAGGACTTCAGGGTACAGTTTCAATATGGGATCGACAATAATCTCTTCGTCCAGCAGGAAACAGGGTTCCATAGCTCATAGTACAGCTGAAGCTGAGTATATTGTTGCTAGTGATGCCTACAAGGAAGCAGTTTGGCTTAGGAAACTTCTCTCTGATTTGTTCGATGGAAAGCTTGACTCAACGATTATTCATTGTGATAATCAGAGTTGCATTAAGCTTTCAAAAAATCCAGTGTTTCACGATAGATCGAGACACATTGAAATGAAGTGCCATTTTATCAGAGACCTAGTACAGAGAGGCACTTTGAAGCAGCAATACACCAGTACACATGAACAGATTGCAGACATTTTGACCAAGCCTCTGACATCAACAAAGTTTGTGTACTTTCATGACAAGCTTGGCATGGCAGAGAATACCTCTTTCATTGAGAGGGAGTGTTGACTTTTCCTAAGCAACATCGAGAGCCATTCTCTTGGAGAATGGAGGCACCTAGTCAGTTACCAGGAACTTGAACCAGTCTAGGACAGGGGGACTCAGCCTAGAGCTGAGGGGCCATTCTTTGAATGGAGGCACCTGGTCAGTTACCAGGAATTTGAACCAGTCTAGGACTGGGGGACTTGGCCTAGGGCTAAGGGCCATTCTTTGGGAGAATGGATGTGCTTGGTCAGTTACCAAGTATTTGACATTGAGTCAATTGATGCAGCCTATAGCTGAGGCGCCTGGTCAGTTACCAGGTTATCACTATAATCCCTAGACCGGGTCTGGGCATGTGATGCACTCCAATCCTTGATCTGTGGGCTTTGAAACATTATCCAAGGATTAGCTACCCCTAGTAGAGACACCTAGCACCTGATCTTGGTGGCATAAGGACCATCTAGATGTACTTTGAGTGGGCATGAAGGACCATGGAGACCACTGGCTTTGACCACAGAACACTTGAAGGGCCCTCTTGCCCTAAGCCTTGGTCCGTGAAGGAGACCAAGAGGTTAAAGTCAAAATACAAGAAGACCTATTGTACCACAAGAAGTCAAAGTAAAAATACAAGAAGGCCTATGGTACCAAAAAAGGTTAAAGTCGAAGGGTAAAAATGAAAAAGAATAAAACCCTAATATCAATTCCTAGGTATGTGGGACCAACTCAATGTTTGAAAGTCTATAAATGAAGTTCACTTCATTTCATTTCAACACAACATCATCACAACAAAAGTTCACTTGATTGCTACCAACTGAGGCAAAATTCGTTGAGGGTAATCGTGACTGGGATTTTTTTTCTTCATGCAACTGTTGAAGACAAACCTGTGGCTGAAATCTTCTTTTCTGTTTTGGATCTTTCCCTAGTGTGGCGTCCTAGCCAACTAGGGCACCTCCCTACACATCCACAGTGGTGAGGAGCTGCTATATCCTTGACTGGTAGCTAGGGATGCTACGGCAGCACCCACGGGCAGCAACAGACTACTAGGGCAGCCACCCTAGGCTGCCACAACATTCGGGCAGCAGCAGAATAGAAATCCAGGCATCCCTAGAAGAATTCTTGAGCAGCCTTAACAGGCTTAGGCAGTTGCCAGCAGGATCCGGGCAGCCCACACAATTTTCGGGCAGCAGACAAAGTCTGCAATTTCGGGCAGCAGAGAGAAATTTCGGGCAGCAAAATAATTTTTCCAGGCAGCTGGTCTTCATCCTCAACGTGGCAGGTTTTGGTCAAGCCTGCTAGGGTTTAGAAATGTTGTTTAAGCCTATTAGGGTTTGAAAAACTTGTTACAACATTCATCTCAGAATTCTGAGATAAATTTCCTATTTCTTCTACAAACTCAGTCATCTCGAATCTCATTTAAGGGATGAATTACTAATGCTTTTGGGGTTTTTGTCCTTTAAAGGTTTCCTCGTGAAGACATCTGGTGTTCATTTTGTGTGATGCTTGTTATCTACTGCACTTGTCTTATTATTATCTATATTACAGTCTGCAAAACTTAAAGAATATATGCACATGCTAAAATTCAACAATACCAAGGATTATGCCCGCAAGCATTGGAGAACTGTCAAAATGCCTGCAGCATGCTTAAAGAAATGCACGCAGCAGGCTTAAGAAATGCCCGCAGCAGGTGTCAAACTGTATGCCCGCCTAGCTAAGATTAAAATGCCTGCAGGCTCTAGGAATGCCCATAGGGCATAGGAAAATGCCTGCACTAAACTAAGAAATATGCTATACATGGACAAATATGCCCACAATACCCATGGACAACATGCCCGCACTATGTCAGCACCATCCTTAAGAAAATGCCCGATACAGATTGATTTTGAAATTGTGGCATTGAAGTAGCCCTATAACACCTAAGCAAGAAGATAACAAGTAAGTCGGCCCTACCAAAATGGACAAGTCAGCCCCACAAGAATTGTTGATGGAGCCAATGACAGGTCCACCCTCTTACAAAGAATCAACACAAGCAATATCAGGCCAGCCTTGTTTGGAAGCCCTCCCATTAGTCAATTGTTGGGCATTGTGGTCACTGAGCAATGCTATAATCTTTGAGGATTTAAGCAAAAAAAATTTACAAGTTTTTTATAAAATTCGATACATATGACGGGTTGTAGAAGGAGATTACTTCCGATGCCCAAGGATTGTGGAGGATGTACAAATGGTTACAGGCCACCCTTTGGGATTTTTTCTATGTTGCACGGGAACCCGTCCCCCCTAAAATTTCACCCGTTCCCCGCACTCCGGCGTTCCGGGGACATTGGAACTCATCGGAAACATCCCCAAATGGTCGGAGACTCCATTGGGGACTCGGGGACTTTTTTGCCGTACCCTAAACATACCCCAAAAAATAGGGGACTTTTCGGAGACGTCCCCCCGAAGTCCCTAGAGCAATCGGGGACTCCCATGCGTCCCCTTTCCTGTACATTAAAAAAAAGTTAAAATTTTAATTAAAATTTAAAAATTTAAAAACTTAAAACCCTACCCTTCATTTATGCTAAGATAGACTCTTCATTTTGCATATGAATTTCAAGTTTTAAACTTTAAAGACTAAAATATTTATGTGATTACAATTGTAGACTTTAGTCTTTTATGTTTCATGAATGATTCATAACTCTTAACTTTTAAATTGAAATTGAAATTTTTATGTTTTTGAGTTTTTCTGTTTTTTTATAAAGTTTACATGGCAGATATTTTAATTTCATGCTGCAATCATATTCTGATTTTTCATTTTTACAACTCATTTATCTCAATCAAAGGCTGCAAACATGTATGTTTTGATGTTTCAATGTTTCATTGTTTTATGAGAAAAATTCATGGAAGCTATTTTAATATTCTGATGCAAATATTTTTTATTTTATGATTTATCTCAATGTAAATAATTTTTATTTTTAATTATATATAATATATATATATTATTTTTAAATTTTATATTATATAATTGTCGTCCCCAACCTGCTGTCCCCTGAAAAATTGGGGGTGCGCTCTAGCCGTCCCGGAAACTCGTCCCCGCGTCCCCCCATCCCCGAGACCAGTGCAACATAGGATTTTTTGACGACGGATCAAACAGAAATCCAAGTAGGTATGCTGCTAGTGGTGTTCTAGAATCTATATCTCTCAAAGATTCATTCCTCGCTTTTCTCATGTGGTTTGGGAGAAGCTAGTAACAACATGATGGAGTTAAAAGCATTACATATTCGTGTTGGGCTAGCAGCAGAAAGTGGCATTTTAGATATTCAGATATTTGGGGCTAGAGCATCTCATTTGACGGAATAAGGAGCACCTGGCAACTTTGGATTTCTTCTCATGTATCCATATATAGAGTGAGATAAATGTTAGAGCAGATACTCTGTCCAGACTCCAAACAGGCAGTGAACGCTCAAGTAGGGTTACTTTAGATTACTGAGATGTGGAGTGAAAATCAGCTTGTCCTGCCTGGTAGACAACTATTTGCCTAGTCATTGGAGCTCTAGTCCGTATCTCTAAATGATCAACAGAACCATCAGATCTTATGTTTGTGGTCATCGTTGACCTTAGTTTCATTTTATTTCTTTAGCTGGAACTGGCAGACTTCTCAATAGATTGACCTATTTGCCCGACCATTTGCACCGATCGGACAACCGGCAACGTCAGATGTGACCGCTCATGCGAACCAGGTCGTCCGATCGGTGCAAATGGTCGGTTAAGTAGTTTACTCCCTTCTCAATAGTTTGCCTACTGTTTTTATTACAACGGTTTGTAACAGAGCTACAAAGTTTTTGTTTTTTCTCCAGTACTTATGTCATGGTTGAGTTACCCAGTAGTTCATCTTTGGTCTTCCATTTACAGACATGATGGATGTAATTTCAGAATTTCTACTTGAAATAGAGAGATTATGGGTTTTAACTTTTTTCTTGGAAGAAAATTAGAAGTGAAAACAGAGAGAACTAAGAGGTTAGGGTTTTTTTTTTTTTGAAATGTTGCATATATTACTTCATGGCACAAATAAGTACATCATGGAACAAAGAATTGCATCACATGAACAACAGGGGCAACAAAAATTCCATGTTAATTCTTTTTATATTCTAGTGTTATAAACACACATATACAGATGAAGAAACCCCCCCCGGCATGGTTGTAAAGCGCCTTGCCTCGATTCTCTCAGTGCAATAATGTAACAAAGTGTTTCTAGACCTATAAAATAATAGATAATGAAGCTAAGATACCACAAATAATTGATTCAACAATACTCAGTTGAATATTTCCTTAGCTTCAACCTTAAATTACTGAAGACTGAAGAACTTAATACATTTACACCATAGCCTGCCACTAAGCTTTAGAAAACTTCATTAAATCGCCTTGCCTCGATTCTCTCAGTGCAATAATGTATGTTTTTAACAAAGTGTTTCTAGACCTATAAAATAATAGATAATGAAGCTAAGATACCAAAAATAATTGATTCAACAATACTCAGTTGAATATTTCCTTAGCTTCAACCTTAAATTACTAAAGACTGAAGAACTTAATACATTTACACCATAGCCTGCCACTAAGCTTTAGAAAACTTCATTACAACAGTTCTCTCCCTCATTATTGAAGGTTCCTAAAGGAGGTCTTAAATTTAGCTACCAAAGAAACTTAGATTCTGTGTTTCTTGGCAAGTACTTGCAATTCGGCAAGGTTTCTAAAGGAGGTCTTAAATTTAGCTACCAAAGAAACTTAGATTCTGTGTTTCTTGGCAAGTACTTACAATTCGGCATCATGGCTCAACTTGATCATTTGGAACATGACATATTGCAGTCAAGTTGTATTAAAAGGTATTCAATACCCCATAGGCATGCCCTAATTCTGTAAAGGCATGTCATTGCCCATCCCTAATCTGATAGATAAATATTAAACTATAAAACTTATTCTTTAATGTAAGCAAATCCCACTAAAGAATCATATTATAATCAACTTTCTTATTTGAGGCATCAGAAACAAGCATATGTGCATTGTTCATATTCCTATCTTAAATAATATTCTTTCAAATTCCTCACCTATATAATATTCTGCCAAGCAAATCTTTCTTAACTTGAAATGCTCACACGGTCTTCAATCTCAAAACAACTCAATTTCAAATCACTTGAAGCCTAGGAGTAGGAATAGATTTTAAGAGCTTTCATAATGTTTAACATGCAAAGACGAAAGATTGACAAACCTCTTCTGTTTCCAAACTCAAGAACGTCTATAAGGTCTTTATAATGTCAAATAAGACAGAAATATAAATAATATGTTAATAATATAAACTTAAAGTGAAGTAAACAAAAGGATAACAAATGCTAAGCAGACAGAATAACTACTACCACTGTTAAAATAAGTCAATATAAGTCAATATCAGCAAATGAAAATCTAATAAAGAGAAGTATTTGACCTGGTTAAGGGAAAGCTCCATGCGGACATGATGAATAAGCTCTGCAAGAAGGCTATATGCCAATGGCCTTAATGTTTCAAAACAAGCTCGACCAGTCCCCACTAAAACCCTGAAAGACACTTTGTGTAATAAGTATTATAATCACATTGTCAGTGACAAAATTTAATCGCTTTATTGACAAAGACAAGAATTCTAGATGAGCTACCAACTAACCAATGTAATATATCATCATTGAATGAAAAACATATCATACCTAAGCCTAAGATTAAACCAATAACAATAAAGCACGGATTATCATTGGCATCTTTATTGTATTTATAAGGTGTGTCCAGACAACATCATTATGTTTTCAGAATCATGTGTATATTTGTTATTTTATTAACTAGACACAGGTCAATTGAAAGATACAAAAATACTGGCAATCATTCACTGATTATCAGAGTAATCTCTCTTAACTACCATTCCTCTTCGACCATTACATCATACATGTTTGTCATTACTTGTTGGAAAACATCCAACCATGCCAACCACCAAGCCCATCCATAAGGCTAAAATATTTGTATTAAAAGCGCATACAGCCATTTTTGAGAAAGAACAGTAGAATAAAGTTTAAACATACAAAATCATGGCAAATAGCATAATGACTATTTAAATCATTCTTGTTCTGTAAGAAAATATCCAGAAGTTATTTGGAATTAGCATGACATGTTTCCTTTAGGCTCTGTAATATCCACTCGTTTCTGCAAGATTTGGTATATATTCTTTCAGATCGACTCTCCTTCTTCAGAATAGGCTTTCCAGGATTCAAATTAATTCATACTTTACTTTCCGCATCATGCTTTTCATAGGAGTCATTTTAGTGCTCCCACTTCGAATGGAAATCATTCTGTACCCATCAGTCCCTTTGACCTACTTTAGTAGTCATTCATTGGAGTCTGGACAATAATAAAATTATCTTATCTTCTCTATCACTACATTTGGTCAACTCTAAACACAACATGTGCCGAATAAACATACAAAATCATGGCAAATAGCATAATGACTATTTAAATCAATTTTGTTCTGTAAGAAAAAGTCCAGAAGTTATTTGGATTTAGCATGACGTCTCCTTTAGGCTTTGTAATATCCACTCAATTCTGCAAGATTCAGTATAACCATATATTCTTTCAGATCGACCCTCCATCTTCAGAGTTGGCTTTCCAGGATTCAGATTAATTCATACTTTACTTTCTGCATCGTACTTTTCATAGGAGTCATTTTAGTGCTCCCACTTCGTATGGACATCATTTTGTACCCAACAGTCCCTTTGACCTACTTTAGTGGTCATTCATAGGAGTCTGGACAATAACAAAATTATCTTATCTTCCCTATCACCACATTTGGTCAACTCTATACACAACATGTGCTGACATACTAGTATTTTTTATAACGTATTCTAACAATAAATCATTCCTATGTTCATGTGCTAAAAAGAATCAACCAAAGAATACATTAGGTCTGAAATAAGCCATGCCATAATGATTTCTCATGGAAGGATTAAAACTTGAGTAGATTGATACTTGGTACCTAAGTCACCGGACAGGTCCAAAACCCCCCTCGTTTCCCGTGGGGTCGTGTTGGACACGGACACAATGTCAACACGTGCCCGACACGTGTTTTTTCCTGTCCAGAAATCAGGACACAAAAAGACACGTGTCAGACATGTGTTATCATCATGTCCCGACACTGTCAACTCACCTGAAAAACGTATTAAATTTATCTGCTTTTAGGATGGATTGTTGGTACAACGTTTAGCTCATACCCATCACCAACCAGAATCCCTTTGGGCTGCAGAAAGGTTGATAGAGATCCAGAAGACCCAGATTATTTAGGTCCTATTTTGTTCCTATGCTCGCTCCTGGGAGACCCCTTAACAATGAACCTTTCCACCAAATATATTACTTTGTTCATTTGAGTGGACTTCACTACTGTGGCTTTTGTGGCTCCACATATAGCTACCCAATTAGGAAGGAACTTAGAGCGGGGACTAATGGGGCCTAAACCATGACTATGGATCACATGGATAACAACAGAAACACTACCTGGATATTTAGAGCAACTCCAGAAATTATGATTTTATTACTAATGAACAAACTTAGTAATGTCATTTATGCCACATTCATATAGTAATTGTATTAACAAGAATTTGTTGAGCAATATATATAATATTTCAGATTGGGTAGAGACACAGAAGACATTGACATGCTGCAAGTTATACACAGTGAACAGATGGTTTTGAAACATAGTTCTCCATATGTAGAAGAACAATAATCTAAATCTTCAGAATTGTACGATAATATTGAACATTGCAGATATAATTTTTCTTCAGGCTTGTGTATTGTGTATTGATGTTAATTAATAATAGTGTATTGAATATTCGTAAATATTCTAGTTTCTAAAAAAATTTGGATCTATATGTCTATATTTTTAATATATATAATTTTTTAAATACATATATATATATATATATATAACGTGTCCTCCATGTCCTGATTCCGAAAGTCACTGCGTCCGTATTGGACACTCGTATTTCCGTGTCCCATGTCCTCGCGTCAGGTCACATGCTTAATTCTCACAGCAAAAATTTCCAATGTGTTTGGTTAATAAACAATGTTGAACAGGAACCCATCTCCATCCATGGGGGATGCGGCAACTATATTTCCCCATCCCCGGAAACTTAATGCCCCCGAGGGAAACTCCCATTTTCCCTAAGGGCATAAGGAATTTCAAGGAGATTTAGGAGAGATTCCTCAATGGTTTTGGGTGCATCCAAGTACGCTTTATCCAAATTGGAAACCCTGTGGCACTGGTTCTACAAGAGAAATATCCACTTGCTGGTTTGACATTCAGACCATAACAAAAATTATCTATACAGTGCATCTTGGATTTCTAACTACTATGTTTTGTAATAGCGGATAACCAAAAAAAATGATTTGAATCTCATGTTTGGTAGGTTAATGTACCCTACATCAATGTTTTTCTTTTGTGGAGAGGGGGTGTGGAGGGTAGTTAATATCCACACAGACAAGGTCTTTCAGATCTATTTTCTAAAAATTGCTATTTTTTTTAAGTTGTATCAAAGCGCGATGCCTTAGAATCTTTGCTTTTAATTTTTTATCTTTTATAATAGTTTAAACTTTAAACTTTTTAACCTTCTGTCATCCCCATCCACCTGTCACATGAAAATTTGAGGTTACCTTCCAAATTCCAGCTATGTCCACATAGCAGTATAAAAAAAATAATCAGGAATGAGCATAATCAGGAATTGGCATAAGGAAAAAATGTCATTTATACTAGGCAAAGATATCCAATTGGGGAGTTCATCTTATTATAGAGGCAAATGGTATATATTAGGTTGCTGACCTGTAACATACATAAGTGTTACTTGAATGTCATCTTATAAAGGGCAAAGAGCAAAAACTAGAGGTTGTTATTTCAAGATTATATTGTGCATTCACAAAATGCTCTTTTACTGTTGTAATTATGTTAACATGTGCAACATTTTCATTCTTGGATAAGGTGCAACTTCTGTCTTCCTTCTTTGATATAAACATATAACTATAATAGCTCAACAATACCTCTCCAACTTCCAACCATATAACAGTGATAAAAATCCCTAATTTTACGAGAACATTACTCAATATCAATATTTATCCAATCATGTAACCTTATAGTTATGCCAACTGCCCTATACAATAGCCAAAGAGAAAGAGCAACATACCTCTCCTCCAACAAAGTATCAATCAATGAATAAAATCCTCGCCTGAAGTCAGTTGCGAGGACATGCCTTGTGGCAACAAGTAGCTCCTGCATGCCACTCAACATATTTAGATAAGATCAAGAAAAACAATAAGCTTTCCCCTCAATCTTTTATATGAACAAACAAAAAGAATAAGAGGCAGCATAATGCAACATTTCAGCATATTCAATGCTATAAAGTTTTGTTGGAGATATATTGGCAAATCTTGTCTTAGTGAACATTAAATGTCATTGATGTAATGACCTAACAATGCCATTATTGTAGTGGTTGGAAGGTGGCCCTACTGGTCCCTCATTAGTGGTTAAAAGGTGGCCTAGCAGTTCATAAATAATGTGGTAATTAGCCTCAAGCTACTCACCATTTAAAGGGGTCCTGAGCCCCATTGTAACACACTATGGAATCATGTAAATAAAGAAATTGTTTGAAGTGATGTTTTCTACTCCATGAGAGTTTCTCCACTATACATCTGGTGTCTATGTTTTATGTGTGATGTGCTTACCGTGATTGGAATTTGAATTTTGTCGTATAAGAGCCCGAGTTTACTGCCTTGTAAATTTGTGATATGTGCGCGTGCCACAGAGAATGCGAGCATTGTAAAGATGCATGTACAGCAGTAATCTATGACCATGATTCTTAACAGAAATATTTTACATCCAGACATACTACATACTATTCTGGGGTTATTTTTAATGGTACACTGTAGATTGCTATTTAGCAATTACAAACTCAAGACCTTCCCATGGCAACTGTTGGAAATCTCTCGAAATGGCACTCAATGCAATTCAGAAATTTCACCTTCTTCTGAGAAGATTTCTCAGATCTTAGCCCTAGAATTTTCAGCCTTTAAGATGGTTGTAAATTATTGTATAAAACAGCTGCGAAAATATTATAATAATTCACTTCTAACAGCCCCAAACATCATAGCAAATGAGGGAGAACATACCAAACAATGAGATAATAATTTTCAGCCCCTTTTAGGGCAACTTATCTCCCAATAACCAGATCTGAAAATGTACCTTTACAGTAGTACAGCAGTAAATGCAGCCCATTATGTTCTCCCTTTAGATGTTAAATCACTCAACAATTTCTCTTTTACTGATGACATAACTGTAAATAGAAAAAGCATAAAGAACATATACCTGAAAATTACAAGATATGGACAGCTGAAATTTTCATATCTAAACTGAAGATGAAGTAAAAGGAAATGAAAAAACCTTGACCACAAATAAGAACAACGTGCAAGAACCTCTCCAACACAATCTACAAGGCAAGATGTCCTCCTCTTCTCTTCAATCCACCCTACTGTTTTATCACAAAACCCTAATCTCCAACCTCCAAGGGTAAAACCTTAACCCTAGAACTCCAACACGCTCCTAGAAAGTTGAAACACAAGACGAAGTAACCCTAGCACCTCAAAAACACAGAGATATACCAAGTACAAGTGAAGATTTAAGAGAGTGAGAGCAGGTGCGCACCCTCTTCTCTTAGTCACATCTCATCACAAGGGTGCATACAAGTGAAAGAATACAGTATGTAAAGTTTCTCTCTTTATATTTACATGAGAGGTAAGGGAGGCAAACAATACTACAAGGATACTGCATGAGCCCTTACAAGCCACACAAGTGAGACGTCCACTCTAAAGTACATGTGTTATGCTCCAACAGTGATGTCATGCACAATAATGACTCCAAGGTAATGTACCTCTATAACACAAGTCCACACCATTCCATCACGGGTCTCCCGGAGGACTCCATCTATCCTCCTAAGTAATGTACTCCACTAGGGCAACAACCCCATGTAAGAACATAGGCAAAGCCCTGGGTGATCCTAATCCATCTCTAATCTTCCAAATAGGAAACCAAGCTGCCACATGCCAACTAGGGCTTGAAGCCCTCCTCCATTATGCAAAATGCTCCACATCCCCTAAAGGATGCTCTCCAAGTAAGAAGATGCTCCATGAGGACTTGATGAAGGGCTTCCACCAAACTACCAAGAGATCTCCAACACCTAAGCAAAGAAATCCAAGCCAACATCTTGAGATCAAGCATCTACTGATCAATCTATCCCAACTATGCATATCCATCACGAACCATCTCTCGTGTTATAATCCATCTTGAACCATCCAAGGGCTAGTCATACACCATGTATCTCATGAAGCACCCCAAAACATGGTGTAAACACTTTCACAGTAACCTAAAAAAACCAACAGCAACCTCTACGAAATAGTTTTGGTTAGTTCCCTTGTTAATATTGCAGCATGAAATATGTTCACTAAGATTGACACAATCCAAGTTGAAGCTACATTGATGTGCATTTTGGTATGTCATTGGTTGTTTTAGTCATTCTCTTATAGATATGCAACTTGTGTAAGCGTGTTTGAGGGACATGGTGCAATTTCTTCTTCAATATTGGACCTATGAAGTTACTAGCAATGTGGATGTCCCATGAAGAGGGAAAGTGGGAGATATGAAGTAATGTGTAAACCAAAAGTAATGCCTCTTTTGGGGAAACTCAAGGAAACATGTGTTGGGGAGGGAGGGTGTTTCAATTTGTGGGCACTCCTAGACCTCTGTAGAAATTTCACTAAAACACCACTTTCAAAAATTCATCTCAATATTGAGGTTTATGGGATTTTTTTGCTTATGAATTTTCAACCTTAGTGCTAATATCAAATATTAAATTACCACCAATAATACTTCATTTCTCATCAACCCAAGTTCACATGGAAACCCCAAAGAATAAATACCATGCTTGTGCACTTTAATACAACATTCATATATCCCTTACGGCACACTTTTCCAAGCATAAAATAGATTTGAATTCTCTCGATACAATAGATTATAACCATAGTGTTACCCCTCGTTTTGCATGGGTGTCCACATGGTTTTTATCACAGTTTCAGCAGTGGCGACATGTTGATGGAGATGCTTGACTTTATTATGATGCCTTCGGTTCTTGATGATGTTGGTCTAGTGTTGATGATCGGTTGATGCTAGAGAATGATGAATGCCCCTTCTCTTCGGTTTACCGGTTTACTTACGTGGATAATATAAGATGAATGCCCCTTGGAGCACGCTTATCTTTCCTCATTTAGGTGGCATCATCGTTCCATTTGGTATAATTTATGGATAAACGCTCTCCTTGATTCCTCAATTTTGTCATGTGTGATGACATCCTTTGGGCTTGTAAAAGGGATCATTTCCTCCTTCATGGTGATGGTTGTTTAATGTCGAACACTTTCTCCTTGGTTTTGATACTTTATTATGTATTAATAATCACCTTGGTTCATGGCTTGCTGAGTTGGCATGGAGGTTGGGCTAATTCATATGTGGGCATCATTTATGTGGGCATTCATTCATTACTTTGATGAAATACTACACATTGAGGGCTTTACTTGTTAGATAGATTGTTCTACACACATTTGTTGATCTTCCTTGATGAGCCCACACCCTTTGGAGGCTTGTTTACACACTCTTCTAGGCCATTTTTATGGGACATTTTTGGAGGGCATCTTAGCTTTGGAAATAGTTATCTTTAGACAAACTGCCCAAAATTGTGGCATCTCAATACCATTAGATGCATAGTGGCCACAGGACTTTTGTAAGGTGGTTATAATGGGAAACCCGATAAATATTGGTAAAGTTAGAAATTTATGAACTATAATTTAAAGAGTCGCACTGTATTTTTGTTGTGTGCACCTTTTGGAGACTTTTCATGGAAAGCACTCACCTTATTTGAGGAAGCTCGACACATTTTGATGCCTTTTTCTTGGAATGTTGCCTTTGGAGCCTTTGGAAGCTAGGTTTGATTTCTTCTCAACATTCACTCTCATCTGATGAATGCACCCCCTTCTTGTGCCTTTCTTTTCTTGGATATTGTACTTGTGGCTTTGGCCACCATATTTCATGGATGGTTCTAGAGTTTGTTAGGTTTGTTAAAGTATTTTTATTTTTTTACTCCATCCTAAGCTAGATCTAGGGTTTTCGCCTAGTTTATTCATATTTCAATATATAATGAGAAGGATTGAAGCCTATATAAGGGTTTATAACTTTATCCTCTCATTCATTTCTATGGTTAGATTTTTGGAGCCCTTGCTCTTTCTTAAACTTAATGGATACATCTTTTCATGGAGCAAATATTGTTGTAAGGGTTCCCTTCTCGTTCACGTGTGGCGCTTTGATCTTGCTTGGAGCTTCACGGTTGTCAATTGTATTGGTGCTTATGTTGTCATTTATATGCTTTTGCTTAGGCAATTGAAAAGATAATACTACCTCCTTGCGGAAAGGGGTTTTAAGCTAATCTCTATTTCATACTTTTTTTACATGTTTATTTATACAAGAGTTATGTATTGTATCTTTACTTTGATTTAGATCGTGCAACCTTGAGCCTGTATTTCTAGAGTGCAACCCCAAGAGCTCAAAAGGAAGGGGATTAGTTCACTCCCTTGTAAACCCTAGTTCACCTTCAACTTCACCTAGTAGAGTTTGGGTTAACTCATGTAATTCTACTCTCTCATGTGGCATACTAAGCAAGGCACTCTTAGGTGGTGGTTCTTTGACTCCATTTGCCCTTGATTGGATCAGCCCTTAGAGTGATCTCTTTCATCCTCTGTCACCTCTTTCATTTCCTACACTTAAAAATACAGTTCTAGAGCTACTCTCTTTGTACTCCATTGCTTAAAGCACTATTAATCCTATCTTAGGGAAGCAACCCTTAAGTTCGAGAAGAGCCAATTAAAAGTGCAAAGAGGATTGCTGTGGTGACATTGGCCTCCCATCTTTAGTTCCCCTTTGGCCAGTATTACTTCTTTTGGATTTTAATCACACAAGCTAGTTGGAAATGTAAGACATAGTAAATTTGCTCCTTTAACTTAAAGATGTGTATTAAATCATTTAACTACTTTAGCTAGATGTTATGTCAAACCATCATGAACAACAAGTGCTAGAATCTACCCGGTCAAGAAACTAATCTTTAAGTACACAATATTTGAACAACTGGAAACTTCATATATATATATATATATATAAAAGATAAATTACAAGTACATAAGTAACTTTATCAAAAAGCTAGTTAAAGTTAAGCCCCCCAACACCTAGCTAGGGAAACCACAAGAAAACCATAGCCACCAACTCCTAGCAAAAAATCACTCCTAGGAAGCATTGGTCACTCCACCAACGATCTCAACAATCTAGCATCACCACCAGCAAGTCCTCATTGGCACTTACACTTGCATACCACAAATGTACAAGATGTCTTCTTCTCTTCTACTTTGCCACAAGCATAACAAGTAACGCTTGCATTCCAAAAGTGTACAAAATGGCACCTTCTCATCTCCACAACAAGCATAACAAGGAGCATTAGGGATTCCAAATGCCAAAAAACCCTAGTCTTTTTATCTCACAAGAGTTGCTCTCTTTACCCCTTTAGGACTTATCACAAACCCTATTCTTCTTTGTCGACTAAGGGAAAAACTCTAACCATAGACTTTCCCATGAACTCCTCTAAGAACATAGCACCTAAGACAAACAAAGCAAATATAAAAAGCAAAGAACAAGAAGACAAATTTTCCATTCTATCACATCTCTAACTCAAGCATGTGATCGAAAGAATGAACTAGTTCAAGTCCAAGTTCAAGTGTGTGAAACGACTCACTCTTCCCTTTATTTATATGAGAGGTGAGGGAGGCCTACAATACAACTCCAAGCAACCTAACTACAAAGAGAGAGAGAGAGAGGTCCAACGCAAATGAAGATATAAGAGACATAGGATGACTAGTGCACTCCTAATCACATCTACACACAAGAGTGAATAAGAATGATAAGTGGATCATCATCTTCAAGACATCATATAAAGATAATAATATCTCCATACAATATCAAGTCAGGTAGATCACATCTATCAAAATCCCAAAAACAAAAACCTACATAAGTCAACTCCAAACCCTTATAAACTAAGCTCATTGTAAGGGTAACAATCTATACAAGGCCATCAACAACCTGTCAACATTAGAACCCCTCTCATGTACCTCAAATCATCTGAAAACTAAAACCACCTGAACTAGGTCAAATCCCTCTTCCTAAGAGGATCCTAAGGCAAAAGCACCATCATGGTCATCTCCTTATGTCCCAAAGGATCCATCAACCATGTCCGTGTACTTTACAATACTCCCATTAGTTGCAAACATGGAATCAATCTTAGCATCATCCTCCATGTAGGTATCACACCTCTCCTCCTCAAGACAACTAGAAGGCATAAGGATGGAAGACACCAATGCAACACGACTTTCATATCTCCTACAAGGTATACTGACCTTGACTAGAGATCTAGGTGATCCTACATGCTCATGATTCTCCTGCAACCTAGAGGACTCATCCAACCTCTCACTATAATGTACATGTGACACTAGATTAGCAAGTAACCTATAAAGGCCACCCTCTCTCACCCCTCTAGCAAAGTTTTCGGACTTGCTAAACTACGAACACTAGTGGTGCTTTGTTGACACACAAAAGCAACTCTTAGTGTACATATGTCATACAAGAAACTAAAGGAAGATTCTTCTTCAAACTAGGAACAAATAAAATATCACTTGAACTTAAGAACAAAACATGTAGCCATCTGAAAAGAAATAAAGTCAACTCCTCTCACAGGATAAGTGGCATCATCACCAAACTCCACAATCTTGCCTCCCTCTTGCTCCTAAATGTTGTTAAGTAAATACATGTCATATGTCGTATCTCTCAAAGCTCCACTGTGCAAATACTATCTAACATTAGACACAATGTTAAAATTCAAACAAGAAGTCATGGAAAAGGCAATCTCAAGTTTTGAGAGTTAATCTCCTCCCCACTTGCTACAATCCCAACTACAACCCATTTGATAACCTTTCTCTTCTTCATCAATGGACACTAGCTGGCATAATGTCCCATATCCTAACATCATAAACACATTACATTACTTAAAGTTCTTTCCTATATTTGTTCCTTCCTTCATCTTGTAGCCTTTCTTTCGCCGCTTCTTCGTCTTCCTAATGAGACCAAGATCATCCACGTCTCTTTGTTGCTCTGAAAAAGATTGCAATTTGATTTCTTCCTACATAACATTAACCCAAAGCTTTGGAAACTTTCACAAGGAATCTCTAGCAGAAACACCTTGAACAAAAGACATTTAGGAACAAGCAACTCCTTTCAAGGTAACGGCACCAACTCCTAATCCCCTACCATTGTTCTAATGTAGGCCAATTAATCTTTCATCTCAATGATCCTAGTTAAGCAGCTTACCATAGTGTCTATCTTACTCATACAAATAGTTGAAAGTTGGTCTTGCAAGAGAATCTATCAAGAAACACAAACTCAACCAAAGCATCAAATATTTTCTTACCCATTTTCGTCTCTACAATGTGAGAGATGAATGATCCTTCACACAATCAACAATGATCCTCTTAACCTTGGCTTCCTTCTTCCAATGAGCGGTCAACTATGTTGCATCGATAGGTTTTGAAATCGCTTTATCAACATGCTCTCAAATATATGCTTCCTCCATAGGTATATGAAGCATAAGCTTCCATGGAAAAAAATTGAAGGCCCTTCCAAGCTATCACAATCTCTAAAGCCCAAGAGTAATCTTTCACACACAAAAGGAACAAATCTCCAAGTGCACAAAATCAGCAAAATATCAACTAGCCAAAACCCTCCTAGGATCCAAGTGCTTCTCCCAAGCACCCTAGGGTATCACACCCAACAACCTCGAATAAGGTCAATTCCTTTTCCATGTGATCTTCACCTGAAATACAAGTCCCTCTTACTCATAAAGTGATCTCAGCCACAAAATCTCTGAAACCATGCGAAAATTTCATGGAATTTGGAATTTAGAAATTTCACCTCTTAACAAGAGGTTTCTCATATCTCAACCCTGTAAATTCACCCTTAGGGCAATCTTATCATTCATAACCCAGATTTGAAAACTCTTATTTACAGCAATAAAACAGCCATTCTCTTTTACAATTATAATGTTCCATCATTTTAACATAATTACCCTTGACTTATGTCAAATAAGCAAGAAATATAGCGGGAAACATAAACCATGAAGATCAATGACAAAACCCTTAACTTATGTCAAATAAGCAAGAAATATAGCTGGAAATATAAACCATGAAGATCAATGGCAAAACCCTTAACTTATGTCAAATAAGCAAGAAATATAGCTGGAAATATCAACCATGAAGATCAATGACAAAATCAAATATGCAATTTAATTTACATAAGTATTGGATAGCTGAAAACTTCATTAATATGCATAAGATGAAGTTCATGTACATACCATAGCCTTATCATGAAACTAGTACAATCCACTAGCTCTCCAAAACCCTAGTTAGGAAAAACAATGAAAAACTAGGTTTTAACCAAGGAGATCCAACAAGGAGGAATCACTTAAGCTAGTCCTCCAAGGCAAGAAGGTTCCTCCTCCTAGTCATGGAAAACAAGTACAAAGAGAAGAGTATAATGATGGTACTGAAGAATAAAAGGACTCTCTCCTTCCTTTTTATAGATATGGGAGGTAAGGAAGGCCAACACCACAATGTGGGCTAATGCCCTTATAGCAACCTACAATAATCAAATGTATCACTCTGGTAATCCCATCTTACCAACCTTGAGTTGGAGAAGAGCCAACCAAAATTCTGAAAGGGGACTGGTGTGGTGACATTAGCCCTTCCTCTTGGTTCCCCTTGGCTAGATTGCTTCTTTAGGACTTTAATCACACATGCTAGTTTGGAAGGTAACATTTTTGGCGTCGTTGATAGGGAGAAAGTCCACTTCTTGGAAATTTGAAGACTGCTTCATGATATTTTGTGAGAGGCTCCTATTGCAGATCTTTCTTTTCACATGGCGGCTCCATAAAGGGACAAAGCCCTCGTTCCTTGCAAATTTATGAAAAAATGGTGTATGTAAAGGTGAGCACATGCAACATTGTGAAGGCTTTGAAGCTCATCTTGGCGACTGCACACATTCTATTGGTGTGAGTTATGCCTAAATGCAATTTTCGGATTTGATACCGTGTGCTTGAAGTCTTGAAGAATGAATATGGCCTTTTGAGAAAAGTTATTCGCATCTTTGGATCTCTAATCCATTCCTCCATATCCACAACCAATGTTCCAAAGTTTAATGGGCATCATAGCATGGCTATCAAACATCTTGCATCTTTCATAGTATTTTTTAAAAATTAATGTTGTTAATGAGGGCATATTGGTGAGGATGTTTTCATTTTCAATGCAAGGGAAAGATGCATGTCATTGGTGTTGTAGTTTCAGCACTAAAGAGATAAGATCAGTCCCATATTTTGCTTTAAAAAATCAGAATTTTAGGATTTATAATAAGGAAGACAAGGAGGAAGTTGAAGATGCATTAATTTGGGGTCTCATTTGTTGATGTTCTCCAGGGTTTCAGCATTAGGAAAACATTATGTAGAGCATTCTCCCACGTTGGTTGAGTGGATTGACCAATAGTTGGTAGAGAATGGCCCCCTCGTATCCCTCTGAAATAGTCATGTGGATTGACTATATGTGTCTTGTGGCTCGGAAGCTTATATTTGGGGTCTCATTTGTTGATGTTCTCCATGGTTTCAGCATAAGGCAAACTTTATGTAGATCATTCTCACACATTGGTTGAGTGAATTGACTAATAGTTGGTAGAGAATGGCCCCCTCATAGCCCTCTGATATAGTCATGTGGATTGACTATATGTATCTTGTGGCTCGGATGCTTAGTCTTTGTGTTGTCATGTGGATTGACTTGAGTAATAAGAGGCTAGAGGTCACATTGCATACTCTATGTAGGAGTGCTCCATGAAGGGGTAATCCATTCAAGTAGAGTGAGTTGACTTGTCTATGTGACAAGGGGATTCATCCCTTGTAGTGAGACAAAGTCCAATCTAATGTTTTATTTGACATTGGCTCTAAGAAGTGTCTAGGACTTCTTAGAGTATGGTCAAATCTACATTAGACCTCTACATGAGAGAATGTGATCGACATGTGACAAGACATCAACAAGGAGAACTTTTCTATGATGAAGAAATGTCCATGAAGTCAAGGAAATCCATTGAAGAAATCCCAAAGAAAGCGGAAGACAAGAAAAGGCAAAATACCCTAGTGAAATGGGGAACTTGACCCTAGAAGACAAAATGACAAGTTGGCTTGGAAGATAAATAAAAGATAAATAAGTAATAAATAAAAGCATAAGCCGACCTAAATGTGAAAACTTCTAGTGAAAAGAAGAATATAAATCAAGTGCTACCACACTTCGTTTTGATCATACACATCACACTTCTCTCTCTCACAAGTGCACATCATCTAGTTAGGTTGTCCAAGATCAAAAGAAGCAATATTTGGGGTTCTCTTATTCTTTTGAAGACTCACTACCCTCATTATGGTTTCTTGTGGAAGGAAAGCACATTCTTGCGCTAAGGCTTAATCTTTATGATTGATATTGTTCTTGAATTGAATTCATTTTGTTCTTGTTCTCCCGTTTGGGTTTTCCCATAATAAAATCTTTGTCTCTTATGCATGGTAATCTTTCAGTGGTCCTTGCTTTCTATTGCAAATGAATAATGCTACAATTGTAGGATGAAGTAAATACTGAAATAAAGTTGAAAGAGATGAAATTATGCTACTAAAGTTATGAAAAACTAACATCATTGGTGTTTAAACAAAATAAAAATTGGTTGCTTATGTAAATGCATATGAGAAGAATCCTTCAAGTAATCTAGCACTTAAAATAGATAGTAGAAATGATGCCTACATGTTCTTGCTTAACTTCATAGGAGAGAGATAAGTTCAGCCATCCCCATAAAGGAACATAGTGATGACAAGCCTATCACCATATCAGAAGGGATTCCAGAGCTTGACATTTTAGATGAAGAATGGGGATATCATGAAAAAAATATTGGTCAGAAAGAACACCTTGAAGAGAAGACATCTCATGTTTCCATTGATAATCAAACACATGAAGTTCAAGAAGAAGATCAAGGGCCCCTTGTTGAAAAGCCTCCTCATGTTCCCATTGAAGCACAAGTTGAAGACATTGATGCTCATACTCCCTCTGCTCATGGTGATGATGGTTTGGTAATCCCCTCTCTTTCTCGTAACTTTGAAGACAAACCCTTTGAGGATAGACTTGAAAATCTCTACGATTATAGTCGGAAACCATGGATATGATGTTAGTGATGTGCATTTTCACCATTTTGATCATGGTGTGGGAAAGGATTATTGGAAATCTGTTAGGGATCCCATGTATGACTCATCTCATCATGGAAGCGTTGATTTTAAAGACCATGGACAGCCTATGTATGAAGAGATTTCCTATGATCATTTTCAGCCATTTTGTGCGCTCTGATGATGTATTTGAGCAGCCTTGCATCTTCATTTTGGGGTCACTTTTGGAGCAGCCTTTGGATGGTCATTTTAAGACGTTTTCTCCACCTTCTCATACAGATTTCTCTCAAGGGGCAGTTTGGTTCTGATATTAACACAGAAATCTTCCAGCCAAGAAACCCTACATTTTTTTATGCATGTGGGGATGAAGGATCGGCCCTTAACCTCATTACTTATCGTTCTAGTAATCCTATCATAGGGAATCCCCCCTTGAGTTGGACATGAGCAACCCAAAAGTGTGAAAGGAGATTGGTGTGATGACACTGCCCTTTCCTCTTGGTTCCCCTCGACTAGCTTCCTTCTTCAGGAGTTTAATCACACATGCTAGTTTGGGAGGTAACAAACTCAACTAGATGCATCTACAGATTTCAAAAGCAAGCTTACTTGTAGGCAATAAACAAAGAAATTAAGTATGGTATAGGATCATCCACCAGTCTGTCCATCTAACATGATGGTACATCCTATTTTGGTTCAGATTCTTTTAAACTCTTGAGACACTCTTATGGATCCAACATCATTATGTAAAAGAGTCCCTCTAATGTCATGAAAACTAGGGTCTTTGAAGCCCTTTCCGGTAGCAATTATGGCCTCTAACATAGGTTGGTAATAACCTTATTAGGAAGCACTGGAAGGGATATCTACAATACCACCATCTCGCCATGTATTTGAAAGTTAATTCCTTGTATTGTTTCTTCCAATGGTGCCTATTAATGGTGCACTAAGTGCTAGTGGTAGGGGTGGACATGGGTGTAAAAAGACATCAATCTTATTCCCCTTTGTTTTAGGTTTTCATGAATTGGAACAACATATCTAAAAAGATCCATAATATAAAGGTCACTGGAGAACCCCTTCAAACCTAGTGTTAACTGTAGATGCAATCTCTTTCCTTCTTCCATTTTCATATTCTACCTCTTTGTGCCTGGCCTTTTGTACTTCAGGCTCCTCAATAGAGGCTAGCATTTCTTTTCAAATATCCAAGTCAACTACAAGGCATGTAGTAACGTTCCTATAAACGCCATCCAAGTATTCTTTCACTTTCAGATTTTCTTCTTACAATATATTTGCAATTATTTTTCCCATAACCTCGTCACAATGGCTACATGTAATGTCTTCCATACTCTTGGTGACCTCGTACAAAAATAAATATCCAAATGCAAAACCTAACTTTATTTATTTGCTAACACAAAAATCAGGAATTTTATGAGGAAATAAATCAGGGATTGAAATATTCTTAACACGCTTTCAAACAGCCACAACAACTGGTCACAAATCTCCTCCAAGCTTGTAAATGATAAGTATACCACTAATGCAGACGTCAAATCCGTAAAAAGTAGCCGATAAATAATGTCAAATCAGCTCCAAGCTCACTATGAGTCTATTCACCGCAACTCCACAATCTCCAAATGCTCCCACATGATAAATGAGATGGGTGTGAGCGAAATGGGGGGGCAGAGGATCTTATTACATAGCTATGATTTAGGGTTTGATAGGTTGGGAGAGGAACTAGGGGGACTTTTCCTTTTGTTTTATTTTTTTCCCGGTCCCCCCCACCCCCAAGATTGTCACCCTGATCAATGGGACCAATTCCTGACAAAACTAGCCAATCGATCCAATTCACATGTCAATTCTAGGTCATCAAAGTGTGAACCGTCCTGGTCCACTAATTTTGATAACACTACTTCCTATCAATATTTTGAAATTACTTATAATCTTTATTAAGGCATAAAAGGCAAATATCTAGGATCACTACCAACTGCTAGGGCCTATTGTCCTAATGAGAATTGCTAGTGGTGCAATTTGAACACTTGTTTGAGGACCTCTTATTGACTTGGTCTCTTTCGCACGTGTGCACTTTATAATGGGAAGACAATATTGTCACATGTGTTATTTGGAGCAATTGTTGTGTGGTCAACACTCTTTTACTTTGTGTTTGCATGATGAGCACTCTTACTGATCTTTGACACTTGCTTGCAATGGCATCATATCCCTTCCACCTTCTGCGGTCACTTTGCCATTGTCTAATCATTTTTGGAGAGTGTTCTTCCACAACACTATGGGATTTGGTTCCTTGCTTGATCCTTGGTGCCTACGCTCATTTGTAGAAACCCTGAACTACTTTCCTCGTCTGAAAGAAGTTCCTGTGAAGAACTAGTTGGTTTCCTAGAGGTGTTATGAAGGACAATCTCTTGTGACCTTGTTTGGACTTCATCATGGTCAAGTTATCATTGTCATCATTTATCATTTTTGTATCCCTACCCGAGTAAACATTTGGTAGGGGTGGGTATGTTTAGTTCACCAATTTATTTACTTGGTAAAATACCCTTTTTACCATCATTCCTTATTTGTGTCCCCAACTCAATCTTAAGGGGAAGTGTTTGATATATGATGGCTAATGTCAACTTAATGGACAAGTGTCATAGATGCAAGGAATTATTATTCCCAACACTACAATGCTTAGAACTAGAAGGTAACCTGGTGTTCCCTTGTTAATAGGGTGGTTAGGAGGTGGCACTGACATTCCCTTATTAATATGGTGGTTAAAAGATGGCCTATTGATCAATAATTAATGTGGTAGATAGCCTATAGTAATCACTATTAAAGGGCTCTTCATCCCCATTGTAACACACCTTGGAATCATGAAATAAGAGCATTTGTTAAAAGTGGAGTTTTTATCCAATGAGAGGTTCTCCACTATACATCTAGTGTCCATCTTTTATCACCCCATGCGGATTTCTTGTTTCTACACTAAAAATCTAGCGTTTATCTTTTATATCAGATGAGATTGTTGTGATTCGGCCTGTGTCGCATATTTTAACAAGCTTCACACAAAGATATATTAAAAAAGAACATGAGAATCCATATATTATTGTACCTTGCGAATCGAAACTGAATCTGGGCAAGTAACAAGCAAATTTACTATGCTTTTTGATATACTGTCCTCATGTGGTCGGATAGAATCAGCAAAGCTCCGGAGTAAATATGTTAAAAAGGAAACAGTCTGCAGTAAAGAAAACAAGGCGATTAGTAACAAAACCAAATAATATTATTGCTAAAGATAGTGATTAAAAAAAATCGTGGTATTTTAAAACTACAACACTATAATTGAAATTAATATTCTTCTAACTTTCATTTTTAAATTTTGTTCTACAAAAAGAAAATATACATTTCTAAACTTGATACATCTTACTATTTTTCCAACTTTCTTTACATATCAAAAATGGTGAACAAAAAATGACAACAAACAAGCTTCCGAAAACACATACACCAAATGTCCAACAAGTATCAAAAACTAAGTTTGACTTCATAGGAAACCAAAATTCTTAAGTAAAATAAATCAATATAATCTATTAAAACTACTATTTTATTTGGGCATGTAGAAATAAAAATATAAAACACAATTTATAGCTTGAATCTCAATGCATAAGTAGAAAGATTTTTAATCGCCATAAAAAATATTAACTCAATATTTAATGGTTCATATTACATAATATTTATATTTAAGGTTTCAAGAAACAAAATCATAAATCTAAAAATGCATAAAGACAACATAAGGGCTCAATCACCAACCACAAGGCTACTTCTCGACTAAGTGAATACTGAGTGGCCATGCTAGTAACTAGACTATGTGAATATCTAGATCATCATCAACCTCATCCAATGGTAGACTCATCTACTTCTCCCTCCATCAACAAGTAGACAATGTTAAGCAATCCATATCTATTTTTTTCAACGTCATCTCCCCCCCACCCCGCCAGTTATTGTGCCTCTACATCAACATCAAGTTGGTTCTTCCACCCCAATAGCCATATGGTGATGTGTGTAAACAAGAATTTACCCTTATTCCATCCATCCATCATATTCCTCTTTGTGTGTAGTAAAGTTGTTGGACAAATAAATGACCAAATACCCAAAAAAATAGCCAAATGCCAAATGTTTGGAGCTCAATCTCCATGCATCATATACCAACCAATTGGGTTTCAACAAGCCAATATTCTTTATTTCTTATTTCATGACAAATTTGGCATTAATTATTTCCCTAAAAAATAAAAGAATGCAACTCTAATCAAATTGGGCTCTTTTGGACAATACATATTTGACAATAGTCATCGCATTCTTGCGTTAGCTCTGTATCATCTACAGGTCAAAATCTACTAGGCACATCTTCATATTATTTACAATTCACAACAAATGCTTACATATGCAAAGAAAAGAAAAATGTTAAAAATGGACTCACGTAAAATATGTACGTTAATTATATTGATGTCATTCGATACAATGGGAGTGTTTCCCTTTTATGTCATTCATTGGGTAGTTTCATTACATGTACAACCTAACTACCTCATTAATAACTCTTTATTAACAATGAGTCTGAGTATTTATCATACGACAATAAAGCATTCCTTATCATCGAGTTATATTGGAGGTGTATAGTATATGTATGGAAAGCTTGTTTCATGAGCTTTCCAGTGGTACGCTACCCAAGTTCCCAAGGGCATTGGAGTTATGGCAACTTCCTTTTGGACATCCAATTATAGCTTTGGGGGCATGTTGTTACATATTGTTATGCATGAGGGTGATCCCAAGGATTGTTTTTGAATTGACAGATCATCTTACTTGAGTGCACTCTCTTGGGAAACATGTGTAGGCATGGTGATATTATTATATTGATTGATTGTTGAGATTCGAATTCATATTGACAAGTTGGCATGGTGACACATATGTTGAGGCACTTTGGTTACCTTTAAAGACATGAGGGGGGTTTTTGTTGTACATATGTTGAGGTACTTTGACTATTGGAGATCTTAACCATTTGTTGAACCATTTGAGTGGTCACCCCCTCTAGGAGGTTGTCTACTTGGATTTTGGTGCATCATTCACAGAGTCACCCCACCTTTAAAGGTTGTTAACACACACATCTAGGCCATTTTTTATGGATCGTTTTGGGCATCCTAGCTTCGAAAGTAACTTTCTTTCGATAGAGTGCCCGGAATTGTGCCATCTCAATGCCATTATAGATGTAAAGTGGCCACAAAATATCCAAAAAGTGGTTATAATAGAAAATCCGATAAATATTGAGGAAGTTAAAATTTCCATAATTGTTGTTTACAGAGTTGCACCATATTTTTGTCGCGTGCCTTTTGGGTCTTTTTCATGGAGGTTGTTTACCTTAGTTGAGGAACCGCTCCAATTTTTTAGGCATTCTTCTTTGAGTGCTACCTTTGGAGAGCCTATAGAGGATAGCCTTGACTTCCTATCATCATTTACCCTCATTTGATGGATGCACCCTCTTCTTGGGCTTTTCTTCTCTTGGATATTGTATGTGTGGCTTTGACCACCATATTTCAAGGATGTTGCTATAGTTTGTTCAGGATTGTTGGAGTATTTTATTTTGTTTACTCCATCCTAGGTTAAATCTAGGGTTTTATGATTATTTTATTGTAGATGGAAGAGGAGCTTAAACCTATATAAGGCTCTACTCTCTCTTTCATTACACATGGCTGCATTTTTGGAGCTCTCTCTCTCTCTCTCTTGAGCTTAATGGATACATCTTTTGTCAGAGCAAATCTTGTTGTAAGGGTTCACTTCTTGTTCAAGTGTGGTGCTTTGATCTTACTTGAAGCTTCGTGGTTGTAAGTTGTATTGGATATTTACGTGGTAATTTCTATGCTTTAGCCTTTTTCATGGGCCATTGAAAGGGTATTACTACCTTGTTGGAGAAAATGGTTTTTAGTTAATATCTATTTCATCCTTTCTTTGCATGTTTATTTATACAAGAGTTGTCTATCGTATCTTTACCTTTGCTCAAATTGTGGAACCATAAGCCTTTATTTATATAGTGCAACCCCAAGAGGTTGAAAGAAAGGGTATTTTTCACTCGAGTCCTTCCCTTGTAAACCCTAGTTCACCTTCAACTTCACCTAGTAGGGATTGGTTTAGCTCATGCAATTCTACTCTCTTCGTGACATAGTAAGCCACGCACTCTTAGTTGGTGATTATTTGACTCCATTTTCCCTTGATTAGATTGACACTAATCCTTAGAGTGATCTCTTTCATCCTCCCATCACCCTTTTCATTTCCTATACTACAAAAAAGACAAGCATATTGCTAGAGCTACTCCTCACATCATGTTGTACTTTGTTGCTTATAGTCGTAGTAATCCTATCCTAGGGAAGCCCCCCTTGAGTTGGAGAAGAAACCAAACGTACAAAGAGGATTCATGTGGTGTCATTGGCATCCCCTCTTCAGTTCCCCTTGGGCTAGCATTGCTTCTTTTGGACTTTCATCACACATGCTTCTTCAACTTACAATATCAACACTTAACAACAACATAAAAGAAAAACTTATAGTTAAGCAACTTCTCTACTCTCGTCTCTACCAATGGAGCTTTCTTACCTGGGAACCATTTCATCTTACAAGTTCTTCTTGCCTAGCAACAATTCTCTCTATGGCTCCTATATAATGACATGCCAAAATATGAGCATTGTGGACATGTCATCGGCTTTATTTGAATGAATGATGGTCAAGACTCAAAACTACTCACATATTGGGTGCGCTTGTAGATTCATTTTGGCTTTTTTATTCTACTTAGGTTTTTTCCAACATATGGTTGTTGCTTTGCACCCACACAAAATTGGATGCACTTTTACCCATCACACAAATCGATGCCATTCGAGTCTCTTTATGACTTTTGTAGAGTGAAGTATAAATTTAGTTTCGATTTATCACTCAATACAACTTTCTCACTAACCTTATTCATTACATTTCAGTGATTGTTCTTTTACAGGGCCCAATGAATATCTCAAAGTATCTTAATTTTTTCTCCTGTCAACTTCTACTCTACATATGTTGGTACTACTTATCACAATTTTGGACTCCTATTTCATCGGCATCTGCTCAAGGACATGACCTTTTCCTCTATTCCCTTTATTGACTATTCTAGACCTTCGAACTCTATAAGCTTCATACTATAATAATTCTTTGCAACCTAAAGAATTTTACAAATCATAACTTTCAAAAGTAAAAGAAAACTTGGTAATTACAAAATGCCTTTTTCATGTATGTGACCCTTGGATCACAAACTGTAAGATTGATCAACTCTCAATGACATGCTCCAAGTATTGTTATGGTTCCAATACCATGTATAATTTTTAAATATGTAATAAACAAGGTAAATTGTTGCAACCACCTCTGCCCTTGTTATTGTTTATGCCTTTGTTGTAGCTATGGAGTCTATAATTGTATCTTCGATATGGTAAAACTAGACTCATGTAAAATATATCCATTTATTACATTGAAACTAAGTGACAAAGACTATGATCTGGATACGCCAGATTTTGGAAAACTAGGATTCGAATATAATGGGCAAACAACACATACAAATAATATAAATATATTTTTATAATTTTTAAAAAATAATATTTAATATAATAAATTGATTATTTTATAAAAGTTGAATTATAGCCTTAAAATATATCAATGATACTTATAAATAATAATTAATATAATACATTAAAAAATTTATAAGAACTAATTATAAACTTATAATATATAAATAATAACTAAATTAAGCCCCAAGGGTTAGCTCAAGTGGTCAGGAGCCAAACATGAGATATCTCCCCCCAAAGTTGGAGAGGTCACGGTTTCGATTCTCATGATCCACTTGGCATTCGGCTCCATAATCAGGGTCGAGGATTTACCCCATTTACCATCCATGAATCATGAGGAAGTACTCAAAGGGTTTTCCACAAGGTTATTCTTGAGAAAAAATAATAACTAAATTATTAATAATACTTATATATATAATTAATTGAATACATTAGTTATTATATATAAGTTAAATGAATCATAAGCATATACTATTACTTATTAATGCATAAATAATAACTTATAAGTCATTTATTGATGTCCTAATGCATTTATAAACTCAACACTTGTGATGCACTGTAAACTCAATCGTCGCACAAGACAATGGCCAACAAATGAAAGGGTATGTCCACACAAGAGAATGGTCAATTCAATGAGAATGGCCATAGGGCTCCTAGATTCCAAATTTCACCATCGATCTATGTTTCAATTTGAAGAAATACGTTATTGAGCAAATACAGACAAATCCAAAATCCATGTATCCATCCCCTAAGACAAACAGATGGATCCGATAACACAACATTTAAGTCATTTAATACAATGGGAGTGCTTCCCTTTTATGTCATTTGTTGGGTAGTTCCATTACCTGTACAACCTAACCATATTATTAGCAACTCTATTAATTATGAATATTAATCATACAAAAATAAGGGACTCCTTATCATTTTGTTACATTGTAGAATTACACTCCAACAAAAGAAGTTACTCTTCCCTTTTAACAAGATATGCCTCGATGCGAACCTTACATGCCCCCAAGTCAAAGAGCTAAAACAAGGTCATGCTCAAGATGTAGTTTTACACAAGGACAACAAATGGGTTGTCATTAGTGAAGACAAGCACATTATTTGTGACTCCCCTCCTCTAGGGTGGTCAGCATCACTACCTGTACAACCTAACCATATTATTAGCAACTCTATTAATTATGCATATTTATCATACAATAATAAGGGACTCCTTATCATTTTGTTGCATTGTAGAATTACACTCCAACAAAAGAAGTTACTCTTCCTTTTTAACAAGATATGCCTCGATGCGAACCTTATATGCCTCCAAGTCAAAGAGCTAAAACAAGGTCATGCTCAAGGTGTAGTTTTACACAAGGACAACAAATGGGTTGTCATTAGTGAAGACAAGCACATTATTTGTGACTCCCCTCCTCTAGGGTGGTCAACATCACTACCCTACAAAATGATGGTGTCTAGTCCATATTTGAAAAAAATCGGCATTGGCAAAAAATTGGCAAGGGTCCCGAATACAACTTATCAGCATCATCGGCGAAAAAATCAGCAAACCATGGCAAACTTTAAAAAATACAAAATATATTTTTTTTTCATAATTTTAAACATATAAAGCTACAACAACATCAGAAAAACACGTTGGCGCATAAATATGGAGAAAGCACTTATATATAAAATGTAGTGAATGCCAAATAAAAAATTATACATGAAAGTTTCAAATATTAGAAATTTGGAAGTTTCAACCCCAGTTGGAACATTGATCGTCCCCCTCCTCTAGGCTCTAGCCCTTGCCTCTACCTCTATGTCACATGGTTCGTCGAACCTGAACCTCCAGGTTCGAAGTTTGGCGAACCCGAAATTTTTTTGGAAAATTCGTTCAGGTTTGTTTAGGTTCAGGCGACTGTTTTTTACTTTTCGGCTAGGGCTTCAACAAATCAAATGTTTTGGCTCTTGGCTCTCCCGACATGTTGTTAGTGTTGTATATTCGAACCGGTGAGTCTCCCGACATGTTGTTAGTGCTGTATTTTCGAACATGTGAGTCGCGACAGTCTGGGTCATGCATATCGACTATCCTACCATGTGATTCGTGCTAGTATAGTCGCGAATGGACGAGATAGAGGCAGTTGCGTAGTCGTGAATGGACAAGAGATAGAGGCGGTTGTGTGAGGCAAAGGATGTTGCTCTTCCACGACTCTCCTAAACTGCCACAACTCTCTATAATCCACGGCAACAGGTTTTGTTCTCCATGGCAAGAGGTTGAAGGTTTGAGGACTTCACATTCCATCGTCAGTTGATTTTTTAATGTTCTAAATTATAATTTTTAAATATCTTTTATTTTTTACTGTTTAATATTATAATTTTTAATTATAGTTTATCATAAATTAGAGTTTATTTTTAAATGTTTATATTAAAAATTTTAATAACAATTTTTATTTTTTTTTGCCCCTGGATCGTGGTTTTTCAGACCAAAGGTTCGCCCAACAAGTCACAGGGCACTTAACCAACCAAAAACAAATAACAATTTATTTTTAAATGTTTTATATTACAATTTATAATATAGTTTATATATATATATATATTGAAAAATATATATAGACGAACCTTATGTTGATCCTCATCGAAACCTCATCGAAAAATTCGAACCCGAATCGAACTTGAATGTCGTCGAACCCAAATTCAAGCCCGAACCTTGTGACATTGCTCTACCTCAAATCTCAAAGTTGATCCTGCAAGGACATCAGTCAACACCCTACAATTTTGATAAAAGTTCCTAATCGAACTATTAAAATAAAGTAGAAAAAGCTTCCCATGCTTAATAAGTGATTTTGCTTGAGTCAAAGGTACATTTTTATTAAGGTCATGATAGAGGAGTTCAATTAACTTCAACAATCAGGCATCAACACCACCAACATCAAAATACATAGAGTTTGATTTGCTTGAATAAATTTGAATCCCTTACTCTCATAAATGATAGAATCCAATGGAAACGTTGCAATCCTGAAATCTTGAATTTTGAATGGGATCGAAAATTCTACTTTTTGCATCTAAAGTCCGATGAGGTTG
Organism: Pseudotsuga menziesii; assembly: GCA_001517045.1. Taxonomy (NCBI): domain Eukaryota; kingdom Viridiplantae; phylum Streptophyta; class Pinopsida; order Pinales; family Pinaceae; genus Pseudotsuga; species Pseudotsuga menziesii. Next base: position 356,832 of record LPNX010136872.1, read on the forward strand.
GAACCACTCTCAAACATCCTGAAACAATTAATGGTAATGTTAAATTTAAGAATTTAACATTACCATTTACTATTACTAACTTCAATATTTTTTGTACAAAACTAGTCATATTTTTATTAACAAAAATTGTGTTTTTAAAACTCCATGGCGATTTTTTCAAAAAAACGTGATGTCCAATTTTTCCCAAAAATCACAATTTTTCGGGAAATTGACGATTTTTCGGCGATGTCCATACATGCAGGGGTAGTATTTCTATCACCTTTTGGACTTGAAATTGTGTTGTTGTTTTTTTAGTACTCGACAAGATGTTATTTATGGGAGGGAGTTTTTCTTATCTTTTGTCTTACAGTTTCTATTAGAAAGATATTTAGATCTGTATTGTTATTTGCTTTGATGGCATTGCTTTAAGAGTTGCTTTCGCACAACCACAACCTAATAAATAGAGATCGGTAACATTATCTCATCTTATTTATCTTATCACAAAGACTCATGAGAGTCAATAAAGGCCCTTCTTATTATAGGTTCCACACAAATTCAGACTTCAAACATTAGACACCAAGATGTGGCTTTTCTTATCCATGATTATCTCAAGTCTAACGTTTCTCTTATAGCATCAAACAAGCATTCTAGATAAATGTAGTTTCATGTAAAGAGGGGTCCATCACTGCTCTATATGCTTTTATTGTTGTCTGTCACTTTGCCCTATCTTGCTTAACCTTTATGTTTCGCACTGATTGTCTTGATATCAACCCAAAGATATCAAGCTACTCTTCATTCGGTGATACCATTCTTCTTGGAGAATTTAATGTTGCACTGAGACAAGATTGACTTGATTTTTGGATGATATACTCCACAAATAAGCAAAGCCTAGACACATCTTATTGGAGACATCTTCTGTTATGAGAGTCCCACAGTGTGCTCATACTTAATGGTTTCCCTTGCTTTTTGAAATCTAGCAAGTACCTAAGTTGCCTAGGTACTTGGGTTCAAGAACAAGGATAAGGACAGGTGCAAGGACAAGGGCGGGGATGGCAATTTATAAAATAAGGGACTTGTGCTAATCAAGTATATAAATTTAAAATTTTGTATACATGAAAAATATTATAAAACATTACTAGAATTTTTGTAAATCAACAATGTTCAAAATATCATTTTTAGTAACAACATAAGCATGCATAATCATAATATATCATATCTATTATTGAATTCATAAGTCTCATTCAACACTAATCCATTGAACTATCATAGAATGATTAGAAAAGCATTGAATAATAAACTTGATTTTATCACTGAAGGAGGTGGTCCATTTCACCACTTCATTGGGTACGATTCTGCACAAATTTGCAATAAGGAAATGGCATCAAAATCCCTTCATCGTTGGGCAATTTCCCCTACAATATTGGATAGATTCTCCCTTTAATGGTGGATTGTTAAATGGTCAAAATGAGAGGTTGTATTTGTGTTTTAAGTACATGAGTATTAGGAAAATGTGCAATTAAAGATTTGGAGAGGCCCATCCTTTCCTCTCATTTTTGGGCTCTCTTTTACTTTGGAAAAACAAAATATTTCAAGTGGAAGTAGCGCCCTGAAGAACCTATAGAAAACCCAAATTTGGGTTTCAGTGCCTAATTTGAGGTGTCATCTCCATCTCATGCCTAGGATGCACTCGAGTTTGACGAGTTCTTCTAGGTTCACTTGGGGGAATCTCTATTATGAAACTCAAAATGGAAGACAATAACCAACTTTAAGCTCGCACACCCATGGCCCTAGTGCATGAACCCTGGTAAGAGAGATAGGTACACTTGCTTTCCTAATAGTGGAGGAACTAGTGTGGCTAACCAGGTCCTCGCTTATAAGTCTTTTATTGTTCATATTCAAAACGTTCACGTCTCTCACCACTCCCCAAGATTATTAGATTCCATCAAGAGCACCACCGAGGTTCTTCCTCTCACCCACTTTGTTCAAGATATACATAGATAAGTTGAAGGCCTCCTTGCATAAGCACAACAAGTCAGGCAATGGTTGTCTCCTACACCATGTCCTTATCTCCATACTCCTCTTCCTCAATGATGTGGTTCTCCTGTGCTCCACAATTAAGGGTCTAGAGAGACAATGAGAGGCATTGTTTTGCAACTTTTGAGAGTTGATAATCAAACTTCAAAAAACCAAGGTGACGATCTTCAATTGCTCGATGAAGGCCTCCTTGCATAAGCACATCAAGTCAGGCAATGATTGTCTCCTCCACCATGTCCTTATCTCCATACTCCTCTTTCTCAATGATGTGGTCCTCCTGTGCTCCACCCCTGAGGGTCTAGAGAGACAACAGAAGGCATTGTTTTGCAACTTTTAAGAGTTGATAATCAACCTCCAAAAAACCAAGGTGATCACTGCATAAGCATATCTGTGAATTCAATTTTCAAGGCCTAGATATGGGTGAAAGCAAGCTCTACAACATCAAGTGAATTATTAGGGTCATGACCTAACCCACCGTACTCCACGAAGTAACCATAGATTATAAGGCCATAACTTTCTGATGAGGCCTAATAGTTAGTGTTCAACAATCAATGTAAAAAGGTCTCTTTATTAATTAAGACCCATTAGGACATAATATTTGACCATGTCAAGCAGTTAGGGTTTTGGACATTTGAAGCCTATTTAAAGAAGCTTCAAGGCTATGATATGTTGTGTGAAGAATATTGTAAAGGAGCTCTGCTCAAATGAATGGTCACTGAACCATAAGAGGCTTGTGAACATTGTTGCCATAATAACAAAGCTCTTTCTTCTGTTATATTCTACTATAAAAAACCCACATTTGGGTTTCAGTGCCTAATTTGAGGTGTCGTCTCCATCTCATGCCTAGGATGCATTCGAGTTTGACGAGTTCTTCTAGGTTCACTTGGGGGAATCTCTATTATGAAACTCAAAACGGAAGACAATAACCAACTTTAAGCTCGCACACCCATGGCCCTAGTGCATGAACCCTGGTAAGACAGACAGGTACACTTGCTTTCCTAATAGTGGAGGAACTAGTGTGGCTAACCAAGTCCTCGCTTATAAGTCTTTTATTGTTCATATTCAAAACTTTCACGTCTCTCACCACTCCCCAAGATTATTAGATTCCATCAAGAGCACCACCGAGGTGTACAAGGTTTCTTCCTCTCACCCACTTTGTTCAAGATATACATAGATAATTTGAAGGCCTCGTTGCATAAGCACATCAAGTCAGGCAATGGCTATCTCCTCCACCATGTCCTTATCTCCATACTCCTCTTCCTCAATAATGTGGTTCTCCTATGCTCCACACCTAAGGGTCTAGAGAGACAACGGGAGGCGTTGTTTTACAACTTTTGAGAGTTGATAATCAACCTTCAAAAAACCAAGGTGACGATCTTCAATTGCTCAATGAAGGCCTCCTTGCATAAGCACATCAAGTCAGGCAATGATTGTCTCCTCCACCATGTCCTTATCTCCATACTCCTCTTTCTCAATGATGTGGTCCCCCTGTGCTCCACCCCTGAGGGTCTAGAGAGACAACAAGAGGCATTGTTTTGCAACTTTTAAGAGTTGATAATCAACCTCCAAAAAACCAAGGTGATGATCATTAATTTCTCGATCAAGTCCCTCTCAAATATCCACTTTTTCTTCAAGGGGGGAGAGATTGAGGTGATCACTGCATAAGCATATCTGTGAATTCAATTTTAAAGGCCTAGATATGGGTGAAAGCAAGCTCTCCAACCTCAAGTGAATTATTAGGGTCATGCCCTAACCCACCTTACTCCACGAAGTAACCATAGATTATAAGGCCATAACTTTCTGATAAGGCCTAATAGTTAGTGTTCAACAATCAATAAAAAAAGGGTCTCTTTATTAATTAAGACCCATTAGGAGATAATATTTGACCATGTCAAGTAGTTAGGGTTTTGGACATTTGAAGCCTATTTAAAGAAGCTTCAAGGCTATCATATGTTGTGTGAAGAATATTGTAAAGGAGCTTTGCTCAAATGAATGGTCACTGAACCATAAGAGGCTTGTGAACATTGTTGCCATAATAACAAAGCTCTTTCTTATGTTATATTCTACTATTATTGTCTCATATTTATGGTTATGTGTTACTTATTTCTAGTTCATTGCATGCTAATTTTGTTATATATTGTGTGATTCTCAAGTTACGGGTCTAAGGAACACCACATGATTAAGGGGTATGGGTCCCTTACTCTAATAGAGAGACTGTGTTTCCAACACAATTTTCATGATATATCGTCCAAACTGGACCTTATATACTCTATCATCACACCCATTGTTTTCTACGGTCCACAGATTTGTGGGTGGATCTTGCTTAAGTTGGACTGTGCATGCACTGAGAGAGTCCAAACCCCCTTGCTCCACTGCATCATAGATGCAACAAGACAGCCCCCCAACCCATCACCTAGGATGTATAAGGTTCCTATAAAGAATAAAGACTTTCTGGTTATTCTTCGGGCAAAGCTTGTAAAGATACTTGAGGGCCTCATTTTTTAGAAATTTAAAGAGATCCATAGGATTCTCTCAAAAGCTATAAGCATACATTACCACTTAACTCACACTTAAGATGCAAAGCCTTCATCAAAATGAAACTTCAAGTGGGACATGGAAGAGTTACCACCATCACCTTAGTACCCTCTTCCCTCAATTTAGGACTATCTATAAACAGTCTCTTTAGGGGTGCTCCCTATCTTCACTAGATCTCAATGATAGATATTGTTTGGAATATAATTAAAGGGGCTGCTTACAAATCTACAAGATGGTTTATTACTGCTATACATTTTCAGATTAAGAGGACAACAAGGGAAGATTATTAGATAATTCTAAAAGTAGTGATATATAACTTTTCTAGGCAAGCTTAAAGTGACAAAGTAAAACAAAATTTTCCAACACTTTTTCCAGAATTTTACAAGGCTTTTTGAAGAAATTCTGACTTAATAAATGAAATTGTTCATTTACACATTTTGTCAAACATTTTCAGAACCTAGGGTTTTAACATAAAATTTTGAAAGTAAAACCACACTACTGAAATGTACTTCAAAATTCTATCAAATACTGAAATATTCTTTAAGCAGATGAACACAATAATTTTGATCTAATGATCGGACAAAACCCCACAGTTTGGGGAAAACCCTAAAGAGAAATTTTTCATTAAAGGAGAAAATCTCAGAAACTTTCCAACAACTCAAAAAAATTATTCTTCTAAACCCTACAAGCAAAATTTCCAAAACCACATCAACAACAAAATACCTAGAAAAATGTGCCAACAATACAGTACAGCCTGCTGTACCTTCACACCTGCGGGTACACTCTGTACGGATCTATCACACGTGTGGTTGTATGGATCTGTCCTTTCTATACTTTCAGCTGCCTCAAAATTCATGCCATAGCAAGCAAGAAATTTTGTACGACCTGTCAGTCTTTTTCTGTACTTTCTGCCTCAGGAAATGTGCCCACACGTGGCTATACAGATTGCTTCAGACTGTCATTAATGCTGTTGTAATTTCTAAACTAAATTTTGTCACTTGCATTGGAAATCGTGCCAACGGTTTTCTCTCTCTCCTTTGGTCTTCAATTTCTCTCTCTCCTCAATAATGGTGTGTATTCATTTTTGTCCTCTCTCTTTGTTTTATACTTAAATTTTGTAACTAATTTTATCAACTACCTAATCTAGGGTTGATAATCATTTACAAAATCAAGGGTCTACAACTTATCTCACTTTTTAATAATTAAACACTTTAATTATTAAAAACATCTTTTAAGTGAGACCCACTTTTCTAAAATATAAAAACACATTCACTTTATTTACATAAACGTCACTTGTTACATAAATACATAAGAACAAAATTTTCTAGTCCTCTCATCACACCACACCAAAAACATGGGAGGACCTCCAGAGTTAACTTTTCAACATCCCCTCCTAACGAGGAAGGTCCGCAGCACTATCTCCATCTCTGACTCCTGCTACAGCTTCCTCTTGCTCTGGAATCATCCTCGAAAACAAATTCTCTATCTTGAACTGAAACTCCGAAGCTTGAGACTTGACCCGAGTCTCATCAACCTGCTCCACTGCACCACCACTTGACTGATTGAGTCTCCTGCCAGTGCTCAGGAGAGAGTCACTCTCCTCATCTCTATCAAATGTAGCATCATCCTCATCCTCTAACTCTGATAGCCATCCTCCTGCTCTTGCGCCTGGTCATACAACATGCCCTCTCAAGACATATAATCTGTCCTTGCAATCTCCCAATAAGATGGTGGTATCAACTGGCTCATCTCTTTGAATACAGGAAGATATGACCAGATCTGATCATCATCCCATAGCCGTCATCCTCAAAGGATGGAATTGAGAGTTTGCTCACTCTCATCCCAGGTACAAACAATACTCCATGTACTTCCAGGATCTCTCCGAGATCTAGCTGAAATCTGATAATTCCAGCTCCTTGGATAGCAATTTGGGGACTATCAACATCTGTCTACATAAAATGCCCTGGCCACAACAATGTGATCATCTGAAAAGAATCGTAGCCTCCAGTCATATGTCTGGTTGCACCGCTGTCAACTACCCAAACATGCTCAAAGGTAGAACTCCCTATACTAGAATCAATTAAGACAAGAGAAAACTCTTGCTCAAACTTCACGGCAAATTCTTCTACAACTGCAAAGGCTGCCACTTTTTTTTCAATCTTCACAATCTTTTTCTCAAGATATTTTGTGGCATAATATCCCAACTGGCCACAATGATAGCATTTGATCTGACTTAGACCTTCCTTCTTCTTGTTCTTGGATTTGGCTGCAAGTGCAACATTTTGCTCCATCTCCTCACTGACTTGCCCACCCAAAGCTCCCTCTCGAATCTCCTCTTGGGTGAAATCATCCCAAAGTCTTGACCAATCCGGAAGCTTCTCTCTGCCAACAATGCATTTGACAAAAACATCCCATCTCTTGGTAAAGCCCTTCAAAGCTATTCTTACCATTTCTGAGTCCGAGATAGTTTCCCCTATTGTTGTTAACTCATCTTTGACCTAAGCTATTCGAGTCAGGTAGGAAGATACACTTTCTCCTTGAGTCATCTTTACATTATGTAACTTGTCCTTCAAGGCCATCTTCCGATTCGCGTTCTTTGCCTCGAAAAGTTGCTTCAAGATATCCCACATATCATAGGTAGTCTTCTTCTCTGCCAAATGAGGGATAAGATGATCCTTCACCCCATCCAGTATCACCCTCTGAGCTATGGCGTCTAAGGCTTCAAATTCTACTAACTCATCCTTGTCAGTGGGCTTCGTCATCACGGTGCTTGCAAAACTCCAGATTTTCCACTCCTTGAGCACCGTGGTTATCCTCACTTTCCAAGGTATATAATTGGATATTCCATCCAATAGATCTTCGTACCTGATGCTCATCAACTAAAGAAAACAACTTACAAGCCAAAAATTAACTGAAGAAAATATCTCTAACACTTTTTCTGAACTTTAAAGAACACCTGCTAAACTTCTTTTTCGATATGACTCTGTTACACTGTGATCTGATACCATCAGCTCTGATACCATGAAGAAATTATGGCTTAATAAATGAAAATGTGCATTTACACATTCTCTCAAACATTTTCAGAACCTAGGGTTTTAACTTAAAATTTTTAAAGTAAAACCACACTGCTGAAATGTACTTCAAAATTCTATCAAATACTGACAGATCCGAAATTAATCATGATCCGAAATTAATCAAAATAAATGTCTCAAGAAATTAATCATCATGACTCATGAGGCATCTAGATACTACATAATACAATTATAAATAGTGGGAATCATCTATCCCCTCTACCCCTTTTATAGGCAAGGGGCACCACTCTTCCTAAGTAACAGGACACTTCCAAATAGGGTCTGTGTCCCGTATTCCACGTGTCGGACACGACACTTGCCCTAATACGTGTCCGACACCAAAATTTTCGTGTCCCGAAATCTGGACACTTTCCCGCACGTGTCGGACACTTGCCAAAAACGTGTCCCAATTTCTAGACATGTGTCCTCTCAAAAAGGGTATAGAGGAGGAAGATAGAGGAAAGAACTACGATAGAAATGCTAATTTTGACATGGAGCAGCAGGAGGACGATTGACAGTGGCTAGTACCATTGATGAGCTATGATATTTTTCCATGTAGCTATTTAGTATTTTGAATTTTCATTTTGTATCTAGTAGTACTATAGATAATAGCCTTACTACTAAGTAGTATCTACTCTATTTAGTATTTGTCGATGACATTCTCTCGATATCTATGTAATACATTTTGATTTTTGTGGTTTAAATAGAAATATCAAATATGCAGTTCATGGTTCAAAGTTCATGATTCATTGATAATTTTATTATTGATTCATCATTGTCATATTTCAATTGAATGATATTATGATTGATGTACATTGTATATACTTTTAGTTTTATTAAAATGTAGATCTTTATGTATTTTTTTAATATATATATATATATTTTTTCCTTGGAAAAAAAACGTAATTTTATTTCAGCAAAAAGCGAACAAAATTACATTCTATAGATGCAAATGCATTACGTGCAAAACAGCTACGTGTCAAAGCACATAGTCAAAAAAACAGACCAAAACGTGTCGAATACTATTTATATATAACATAGTGCAAAACAACTATTTTTTAATATATATATATATATAAAATTTTAATATATATATAAAACGTGTCCCCTAATTTTTTAATATATATATAAAACGTGTCCCCCGTGTCCTATTTTCGGGGCCGTCGTGTCTCGTGTCGAATACTCGTATTTTCGTGTACTCCGTGTCTCGTGTCCTCATGTCATGTGACGTAGTCTGGAAGCAATAGGGGGTCCTGTAGGTGCTTTGGATGAGTTAGGCATCAAATTGGAAGCTCCAACTACTTAAGCTATGGTGGAAGGTCCAACTACTCTACAATTTTGATGAAACTTACCATGTTTAATGAGTGAAGGGTACATTTTCATTAAGGTTATGATAAAAGATTTCAATAGTCGATGCCACCGACATCAAGGTACAGGGATGGGTTGATGTGCTTGATTAAATGCCAATCCCATACCCTCATACTTGATAAAATCCAGTGGAATTGTTGAAATCTTGAAATCCTGAATACTATTAAGTCTTTTGAATTCTAGATGGGATCTAAAATTCTACTTTTTGCATATGAAGTCCAATGAGGTTGGAACCACTCAAACATCCTGAAACAATTAATGGCAATGTTAAAAATTTAAGTAAAATGATAGAAAATGAAAATAAAGGAGAATGTCACTCTTGATTTAAGAATTTAATACTACCATTTATTACTTTAAGAATTTAATATATTTAGTTTTAATAACACTCCCAAAAACTTAACCCATGAATTTATTTTTCAAATTTTATGCAATTTTTTTTAGCAGGGCGATATTTTCCAAAATCTCCCGATATATTCCTAATATATCGCGATATATTCAAAATGTCGAAAATATCGCGATTTTTTAGGGAGGGAATGACTCGCGATATATCGCGATATCGCCGATATATGTAACTATGATCAATACACATTTAACATTAGTAATTACACATTTAAATCCTTCAAATCTTCTTCACTTGCACAACAAACACAGTATAGAGCCCTCTGCACACTTGCAAATGATAAAAAGAAAGTGAAATTTTTAATTTAAAGCAATTCTGGGCATTTTTCAGTGGAAAATGTGTCCTGGAATCAAGACACATTGGTGACAATGTGGGACACGCGTGTCCTAAATAGGAACACGCTGAAAAGTAGTGTCCGACACGCTCTGCCAGCGAGTCTGTGTCGAACACGCAGACACAGGACATGCAAGCCCTTTTGGACGTGTCTGGTTTCATAGGTTTTAATGAGGCTCCAAGAGAGTTGATCCTAAGGGAAGGGAATGTTGGAAACAGAGTTGAAACGTACAAGCAATTCCTTGATGTCCTATATCTCATAAATCTGCAACGATGGTCTGTTGGAATAAACAAACTCTATGGCCATGGAATTTATTTTTCTCATCGGTAAATTACTCATGCAAAACACCAGAAGTAGAGAAGTATACATAAAGACAATTCATATCAAATTACAAATAATATATAACGGAAAGATGTTACCAAGTATATTATTCCACAACCACTTGCAAAGGAGAAGTGTAAAATAAAAGATAGCTTTAATATATGGAAGATCTCCTCATCTTCTAGGGAACACAATCAAAATATGCAATAACCCCACAAAAGATACAAAGTACAATAGTTACCAATAGCTTGAGTGCTCAATTCTCCAACCACCATTACAATAGGACGAGCCATGCTTATATAATGTCCTAGGCTCAAACCTCCTTGGATAAAATATTATTATCTAGGCTATAACCCTAGATCTATCCTAGGAAAAACTAAACAATGACTATCTTCTAATCAACTAAGTCAAACAATGATGAAATAAGTGGTCTAATGCCACATGTACAACCTCCAAAACATGAAAGCTCAATGAAGGGAGTGGCCTCATAAAAAGTGGTGTCGAAACATGTCAAACTCAAGCTCAAAGGATATAAAGCTCAAATAGAGGAGCACTACATACAAAGTGGACAAAAGTCCCCAAAATTAGCACCCAACGATTAGATAGAGGCATCTAACCTTCACACATTTAAGATCAAGTAGCTAGAATGTGGGTTGTCCACTATAGTTCCTCCAAACCAAATCGCATGACCAACAAATTGCTCGTAAATTAGTGCCAAATGGATAAATAAGACACGGATGTGATCACAATGATGAACGTGATAGTCAGATGGTAAAAACATGTGGTTGGACTCTCTCATGTGGCATGTCTGGTGTCTCCAACGTGGTATGCATCTTCCTACATGTGAAATAACTCATAGAGATGTGTGCTAGGAGCTGAATGCTCCACCAATCTAGCTCCATTTAAGTTTCGGCATACATCTCCAAGTGCAAACCTATGCCAATAAGCCAAAGCATTCAATGCAGCTCCCACAATGTCAACAAATGTCAAATGTGAACCTAGGACGTCATAACCACAAGTATAGCATGTGCACTAGACTTGCACTCCATCTAAGGTCGTCAAATATATAATGAGAGCACAGAATATATGTGAAATAGACGCATAAGTGCTAGGGCATTCATGTTGGACAGTCCCCAATCATATAAGACCTTAGAAACATGCCTCCAAATCATTAATAAATCCAAGCACAATGTCATCATATGAAACCAAGCATATAATAGATCATCCATACTCGAAATAACATCCATCTGTCAAAAACACCATCTCCTACATATATCCTATGAACATCCATCACATACACAACGCAGAACACCTAATAAACAACCTATAGTAAATCTAGAGCAATCCACTTGTAGCAAATTGCTCTAACCATATCACATGCTCATAATTCCAAGAAGTCCATATGAAGGATAGCAATAGTGTGCTATAGGACTTATCACCTAAGCAAATCATGCCACAAATTGCTACCATTATCATATCAATCAAAGATTCAAACACTACGAAGCAACGTGGTCATAGCATGTCTCGAGTCTCGACCACATCATCACATCGAAGACCTCTGATACTAATGCTAGGCTTGAGAGGTAACTGCGAATAACTTTACGCCACACTTTCCTTTGAACATCACACACCAAATCATTGAAACAATGAGTCAATAGACGTTCATAGCAATTGAGGCAGCTAGTATGTAATGTCCTCTTCCTTTTAGGCCCTGAGGCCCATACCGCTAACCTATGTGATTCCGATGGGTTCGAGCGGTTACTGATAGCTAGGGAATCAGATCAG
>LPNX010136887.1:2754-149338 GCA_001517045.1 Pseudotsuga menziesii
TTCACTACCGAAATGGGTTCCTTCCAGTATACCGTCATGCCCTTCGGGTTGAAGAATGCACCTGCCATATTTTCCCGAGTAGTCATCTCCGCCTTTAAGGAATACATACATAAATTTTTAGAAGTTTATTTTGATGACTGGACTATTTTTGGGCTAGTAAAAGACCATATAACTAGTTTAAGACTTATGTTGGATAAATGCAAACAGCACCAAATCTCCTTGAATTTAAAAAAGTGCATTTTCTATGCGCCTTTTGGCATTCTACTTGGTCATATGGTATGCAAGCATGGATTGATGATGGACCCTGCGAAGATCGCTATTATTGTAAACCTGCCACCTCCAAAATCTGTCAAACAACTTCGAACAACGCTTGGTCACACCGACTACTATAGGAAATTTATCCAAGGATATGCCAAGATTACCGCCCCAATGGAAAGGAAACTAAAGAAAGATATCAAGTTCGAATGGACTCCAGAATGCCAAGCAAGCCTCGACATTCTGAAAGAAAAAATGGTCACCGCCCCTATCCTTGTATTCCCTGACTGGAACAAGGAATTTCATGTGCATGTGGATGCATCCTCTATTGCTTTAGGTATTGTGCTCACTCAGCCAGGCGCAGGTAATATCGATCACCCTATCTCTTTTGCCAGCAGGAAGCTGTCTACAGCGGAGAAAAATTATACTACGACAGAACGTGAAGGTCTTGCTATGGTATATGCATTACAAAAATTTCGGCATTATCTTCTAGGTTCTCATTTTAAGATGTTTACTGACCATTCTGCTCTGAAGTACTTAGTCAACAAACCTGTGCTAGGAGGAAGAATATGCAGATGGTTAATTCTATTCCAAGAATATGATTTTGAGATCATTGTTAAGCCTGGACGACTTAACCTAGGACCTGACCACTTGTCGAGGCTCGAGTCAGGCGAGGAACCTACCAATATGGACGAAGGCCTCCCCGATGCACAATTATTTGCTATACAGATAGTTGATGACTATTTCTAGGATATTACTCAGTATTTGTCTACAGGTATCCCCCCCGCAGAGATGACCACACAACAGAAGAAGCAGCTGGTGGTTCGAGCCGCGGACTTCACTTTAATAGCAGGACATCTGTATAAGATGGGACCAGATGAGATATTACGCAGATGTGTCTTGGAACACGAAAAACCTCTAATATTGGCAGAAGCACACTCTAGCGCAGCAGGAGGTCACTATGCAGGAAAAGCAACAGCGTAGAAGATCTTGACAGCTGGCTTATGGTGGCCCACACTTCACAAAGATGCAAGAGAATACTGCCACAGCTGCGACATCTGTTAGAGGACAGGTAAACCATCTAGGAGGGATGAAATGCCCCTAGCTCCGCAAATAACATTACAGGCCTTTGACAAATGGGCCATTGACTTTGTTGGTCCCATCAACCCCCCTGCGAAAAAGTCAGGAGCCCGATACATCATTACAACAACTGATTATCTTACCCGTTGGGCCGAAGCTCAACCCGTCAAGACCTGTAGTGCTGCTACTGCTGCAAAGTTTATCTTCAACAACATTTTATCCAGATTTGGGTGTCCCAAAGTTCTTATGAGTGATCAAGGGTCACATTTCCTGAACAAGACCATTGAAGTATTGACCGAAGAATTTCAAGTCTATCATCAAAAGAGTACCGCATATCACCCACAAGCAAATGGGACTGTCGAAGCTTTTAACAAAATCCTTGAGCATGCCTTGACAAAGGTTTGTAACGCTAACAGGAATGATTGGGATCTTCGAATTCCAGTGGTACTATGGGCTTACAGAACTACTTGCAAGAAGTTGACAGGCCATACACCCTTTCGACTAGTTTATGGGCAAGAAGCTGTCATGCCCATGGAATATATTGTTCCCAACCTCCGGATCTCTGCTTTCACCGAGATGGATGACCCCGCCATAATCACAGAAAGACTGAAGTAGATATTAGAACTTGAGGAGGATAGATTTGTCGCAGGCTTCCATCAACAGGTGCAGAAAGCTTGAGAAAAAGTGTGGCACGATAGGCACATCAAGATGAAACATTTTCAGCAGGGTGATCTTGTGCTCCTTTATGACAGCAGATTCATGAAGTTCCCCGAAAAGTTTAAAACACATTGGAAAGGACCGTATGTAGTACAGAAAGTTACTAACGGGGGCGCAGTTCAGCTAGCCAAGTTAAATGGTGAGCTTTTCCCCTCTATGATAAACGGGAGCCGTTTAAAAAAGTACATAGACAGGCCAGGTACTCAGAACAGGAGATAGCTCAAACTAAACAAGTAACATGCTCGTTGCACTATGTAGTCTGTTTTGTCCACAGAATGCGAAGTAACAAGCTGGTCATAGGTCGCAGGGTCAGGTTGTGTCGAAGTCAAAAATTGTCAAGGTGTGTCGCAACCCAAAATGTGACGGATGGGACATACTGCATTCGGTGGCGCTAGCACGAGCGTTGCTCTCATTACTGGTCATAATGAGATTTTGGGAAAAATCCGGTGCTGTGTGGAGCAGATTCCCGGAACGTCGTCAGATTTGGTATCATGTCTACACCATGATGCCAAATTCAGCATTGAGATTTTATAAGGAGCTATCTCGACTCGTAATTTCTACCTGAAGCACATCCATGACATATTCAGCCTGAACTATGTCGAACGACTGTAATGTTCAGACGCTAGTACGGGAAGTAAGGGACAGATGTCTGCGGCACCTTCTAACTACACCGTTAACACAGTTCTGCTTGGCTAAGTACATCGACAGGCAGGAGTTTGCTCTAAATTTGCAAAGACGGCCAGGAGTTTGCTCTAACGTAGAGCAACCAAGGGCGTGAGGCCTCGCAGAAAGACTCTGGGAAATCCCCCCAAGACGTCTTTTGGTGTAACAGAACCACGCCAGCTAGGCTCCTCCCGCGGTGGGACACACAATTCCAGGGGACCCCAAAGTCGTGGATGGTCAAGTATCGGCCATCACAAAACAGGATGGTGTTGCAGGTGGTCGCGACGGCTTTCATCAGTAAAACTGCTGCAAAGGATAGAAGTATGCAGCCGGAAGCAGCATGGAGAGCTTCACCAAGCAGTACATTATGTCTCATCAGTGAAATTCTACCACCAGGGAAGCTGAAGAGTGTCCCGGGACGGGCCACTAGTGAGTCTTAGGGTCCTGTTGGGGCGCATACTCCATGTTGGGTAACTCCGCGGTTAATTAGAAAATTTGTGAGCGGAGCTATGGGCCAAAATAGTCTTAGGGGTGTCAGGGTAATTCAAAACCCTCTTTTTTGTAATAAACCCATGGTTTAAATCTAGGGTTTAGGGTTTTTGGGTGCCCATGGTTTAAGACCATGGTTTTGTAAAACTGCGCAGTATAAATAAGTGCTTGTGTAAAAAGGATAGGTTAGGCTTTTTGATGTAAATAAAGATAAGGCGAAGTAAGGTTGGTTTTTGTAAGGAAAGGATAAGTCCCAGCTGTGTGCGTGGACAACCTCTGCAGCCGTGTGCGTAGAGGGTTTTTGTAAGAAAAGGAGGAAAGATCTGCAGCTGTGTGCGCAGAAGCCTGCTGCTGTGTGCGCGGCTGTGAAGGACTGAAGGGATCTACAGCTAAGTGCGCAGATAAACTGTGGTTTTGAGGAAAGAGGAATAAAACACAGTTTATGGACGTAGCCCCTACACTGGGGGTGAACCACGTTATATTTGGTGTCGTGGTTTTATTGTGTTGTTTCTGCTTCTGTTATTTTCATGCATTAAACTGAATACATCTGATAATATAAGATCACTGCTAGTAATAAGCTTCACTGTGAATTCCCCGTAGTGGGTTATGCAAGTTTAGTTTGTTTATTGTGCTGTGAAGTCATATATGAATGAATGATAAATTTACAAGTGTTGATTAATAATTGCTTTTAAAGGCTAAGGTACAGTAATACCCCTCTCTGCATGCAGAAACCTGATTCTGCGGCACCCCATTGCTGTTTCGGGTGAGACTGCAGCCTGCGCGCAGGTTGTTGCCGAAAGGGCCAACACGGTGGGTCTTTTGTTGGTGCGACGCATAAGAATTAACTCGGGTCTGCCCTATTGCCCAACAGTGGATGTAAGTGCAGAGCCCTTCCATCATGGTTGCAGGATGTGTTCCTGCATGGGTGGATGTAAGTGCAGAGCCCTTTCATCATGGTTGCAGGATGGGTTCTCACATGGGTGGATGTAAGTGCAGAGCCCTTCCATCATGGTTGCAGGATGTGTTCCTGCATGGGTGGATGTAAGTGCAGAGCCCTTTCATCATGGTTGCAGGATGTGTTCTCACATGGGTGAATGTAAGTGCAGAGCCCTTCCATGATGGTTGCAGGATGTGTTCCTACATGGGTGGATGTAAGTGCAGAGCCCTTCCATCATGGTTGCAGGATGTGTTCCTGCATGGGTGGATGTAAGTGTAGAGCTCTTTCATCATGGTTGCAGGATGTGTTCCCGCATGGGTGGAAGAGCAGAGCCTTTTTAGCATGGTTGCAGGATGTGTTCCCGCATGGCTAATGTGATTGCTGGGCCTTTCTAATATGATTATAGGATTGGTTCCTACATGATCAGATGCGAGTGTTGGGCGTGCCTTTCTGACGAGTAGGTCAGATGTAAGTGTTGGGTAGGCCATTCTGATGAGCAGGTCAGATATAAGTGATGAAGAAGGCCTACATGGAGGCTAGGCCTACAACCAACATGAAAGAAGGTTGGCTCTGTAGAACTTCCTATGACGAGAAGAATCATGAGATAGCACCCATGGTACTAATCTAGATTGAGTGAGGATCTATATCTAGTGATGATGATTCAGTAGTGATGATCCAAATCGAGTGATGATCCAAATCCAGTGATGATGTCCAATGATGATTTAGATTGAGTAATGATCCAGATCCAGTGATGATCCAGATCAGTGATGATCCAGATCCAGTGATGATGTTCAGTGATGATCCAGATCTAGTGATGATGACCCATGATGATCCAGATTGAGTGATGATCTAGATCCAAATATGAAGATGACTTGAAGATGTAGATGACGATATTATCTAGAGAAGAATACTAGTGATGAAAATTGTGTCGAGAGAATACCTTCCTAGTTAAGAGGGAGTGTTGATGTAATTGTAAATTCGGAATGTATTCACTTGTATTTCCTATCTATTGTAACCTAATGTTTATTCCAGGATGTACTTGAGTCATGTCATGCCCCGATGTTCCGATTAGGAATTTTCTATAATGTAAAGTCATGTCAAGTCATTGTGGGTAACCCTGCTATTGGTCAAGGGTTAAAGTTCCCACAGTTGTGGGGCCCTAGGGTTATTAGACTATCCTAGTGAATTCAACCCTAGGTGAGTCATTGCAAGTCAGGGAAATAGTCCCCACCATTGTGTTAAGGATAAACCTCCTTATTGGTTGAAGAAGGCAAAGTCCCCAGAAGTTGTGGGGCACTAGGGTTATTAGACACTCCTAGAGATGTCAGCTCTAGTAAGTAATTGTTAAGTGAGGCTGAGGCGTTGGAGTGGATTTCAAGTGAACAAAAGAATATAAATAGAGAGTGAGTCTCTCTATTTATCACACACACACTCACTCATTGGAGTGCATGAGTGAGAGGAGAAGTTACTGGGACAAGAGAGAGACTGCTGCTGTCGGGAGATCATCTTTATGTTTTCTGGTTTTACTTTTGGTGCTGATTCTATCTCTGAGGAAGTTGCAGGGTTTTATCCTTTATGGTTTCCCCAAGGAAAATTCTTTGTGTCTCTTGTCTCTTGTGTTTTATTGTTGTGCATGTTTTTCTCTCAGTGAAAGATCCTAAGATCATAATGCTAGCTTGAATGATAAAAATATAACAACATTGTCAAAAATATCACATCTAGTAGAAATGATAGTTAAGTTACTTCATGAAAAATCAAATAATCTATATAATATACCACTACAATTTTTCTACATTTTAATCACCTATAAAAAATCTACATTCTTAAAATGCAGTTTCTACATCTAGTTTTGAAACTACATAGTTTTGGACATTAAAGGGACTGCGACAAGTTTACAATCAAACTATCAAAAGTCTTCAACACATCAAACTCATAACCATATTGAAATTTATCCAAGAGGTAAGTTGCATTCAAAAGTTTAAATTGATCACATATCTTCTTAACATTTTATGCATTCAATATTCATTTGATTCATTGTCGATGAGGGCATCAGGACTAAAGTTGGGGGCAATGAAATTTGTCTTTCAACTCTTAGTCTTAGTTTTGAATTCAAGTATCCAAGGAAGCATGCAAATAAAAACCTACAACAAAGAGGAAAAGTAATACAAATGCATGAGTAAGGCCACATCTTTCTCTAAGTCACTTTAAATGTTTTGAGGTATTTTATTTCCCTTATTTTATATGTGTGCCCATACACACAATGATTAACGCTTTCAAAACTTGCTTAGTGTTGAGGTAATTTGTTGGACATGGGTTAAGGATAATTTAAATTATTTATGAGGGTGGTCTTGTAGCAGAATGTGCGGTAATGTTGGCATTGATTCCACTGAACCAGGTTTAGATTCCCTGTCTATCCAACAAAGCCCAAGATATCATCTTGACAGAGTGTAACTCTGTCAACAACACCTGCGACACAAGTGAGGTATCACCCGAGATATATATGGCGACTTCCAGAACCAGGTTTCTACAATAATGGAAGGGGATTTCTTTATATCAACAATAACAAGCCGTTTGACCAAAAAAAGGGATGGATTACTATCGACAAAAAAACCATTGGCATATGTAGGATATATAAAGCATACACATATAAACCATAGTTATTGTCGACATTCCACAATATAAGTGCGACAAACTCATAAATATTCAAACATAAGACATACAAACATCAAAGACACAGATATTTAAAACGGAAACCCATATAGGAAAAACCACAAAAGTGCTCTTCATCTGGCAAGAGTAATATTTGGAATGCTTTTGGACTAGGCACACAGCTTGCAGACTTCTCTCAGAATCTTCTTTACAATGGATGATTTTTCAATGTCTTTCTCATGTTCTCATGCTTTTAATATTCTTTCTGTCGAGCTTCCTCTCATAATTGGTCTTTCTGTTGATCTCTATCTCCAATTAGAGTCGAGAAAGATCATTGTCATGGATAGAGAGTCATACAAAAGTGAAAAACACCAAGAGTAAAAAATCACTCCGCACTCGGCATGGATCGACCATATATACATCTTACAATTATTGTTCCAATTGTCGACTAGTTCTCAACTGATAGTCGACTAGTTGTTCTAACTACCCCAATGAATCTCATTACATTAATAAAGGTGATGATGACCTAGGTTAGAATCACGCCCACTCCCAAAATAGACTATTTATTCTAACTTAACTCATCGTTACATTTATTGTTTCCTCAAAACATGTCGAATTCCCATATTCGACTTACTCTTCTCCCTTTTATGTCACGGCCTTGCTTTCCTTATGACTAGATTCTTCATAATTCCAACCAAAATTGGTATGCATCTCATAGGGACAACAGGCCCCTAACACTCACTTGTGGCTCATCGTGAGCCACTTTATCCGAAAACTTTTTTCACATTGAGTTTACTCTAAAACTCCTGAGAGATATTCATCACCTCTTTTTCTATTCTTTGCACATCTTCCTTAACTGTTTGCATTTGTTCAACAAGTTCAAAAATAATATGTTCCAAAGTTTCGAGATATGTTTCTCCCAGTTTGTATTGCACCCACTAATGGATCAGGTGGATAGTTCATGTAACTTTCTTTGCTTCGTCTTGGATCTATGCGGAACATTCTGTCTATCTTTTTTGTTATGTTTGCAATTTGGGAACATGTTGTTGTAATGTTTTGAAGTTATTAGCCTTGCTCATCTTCTCAATTGGTGGCAATTTCTTTAGTTCATTTCTTATCCCATTTAGATTTGCTTCAGCAGTATGAATTTTCTCTGTAATTTTCTCCAACTCTGCATCATCCATCAAGTATTCCCACGACTAAGAAACATGTGCATATGCTTTAGAAAAAAGTGCCTCTGCTTCCCATCATTCCAATAAACCACCAACCAATCCATGACTTCACTAATCATGACAACATTTAATTATTATGCATTAATGGCAGATTGTGACCAAAAAACATGCTACTAAAATCTTTCGTTACCTCAACTTAGATGGCCGCCAACTATCTCTTACAACAGAATTTCATCTTGTGGCAGATGTATAGTCTATGATAGAATTTCTCTTACGACATACATATAGTCTGCAACAACATTTCTCTTGTGACAGATGTATAGTTTTGAATAACATTTCTCTAATTGCAACACATCTTGAAACTTGCGACAAAATTTGTATATATAAAAATAAAAATAATTTATATTTTATTTTTTATTTATTTATTACACTTATCTTTTCAGTCGAGCGAAGTACAACTATCCTGATAAGGTTTTACCTAACTTCCATTCACTAACCCTTTAAAGGGTGTATGATCTAACTTCTGCAACTCGAGCACACCTCCATCTGTGATACAGATGACAACATATGGTCACAAATAGTGCATTCAAAGCTTTTCAGGATGCTTCAAAAATTAACTATCATACAGGTGGAAAAAATGACCAACCTAAAACTGCTTAAACTTAATATCGTGGTTGTGCCAAGCCTTTTAATTTTGCTCCTTCTTGACATGTTGATGATATCTGGCAAAAAAGTGATCTTCATCTAATGGCACCAACTACGATAATCTTTCTTCTATTGTGCCAACATTTGTCATCTCAATGATCACAACAATTTTGAGACTAAGTACACTATATTATAATGGCATGACAGCCTCCTATCCATAAACCAATCTGAATGTAGTATGTCCTATCAATTTTTTACAGGTTGTGTAATAATCCCATAATACCGCATGTATATTATTATCCCTATCATCCCTCTAAACATTACATATATTAGTCAATGCATTCTCCAAGATCTTATTAAATGCTTCAACAACGTTTTTTGCATGTGGGTGATATGGCGTTGTCTTCCGGTGATGAATATGAATTTTCTCAATTAATTTGTCAATCAATCGATTCACAAATTGTGTACCTTGATCACTTATCAAAATATTTGGGCCTCCAAATTGGGTCACGACATGGTAGAATAAAATATTGCAGTAGTACAATCTCTTATTGGCACTGCTTCAGCCCATCTAGTTAAGTAGTATGTCCCAGTGATTATATAGTGTGCACCCATTGAATAAATTCAATGACTTAATATGAAATTTCCCATTTACACATTATGCCAAACACTTGATCTAACCAGGGGTTATGATTAAAATTTACTTCTTTAATTTGAAATATAAACCACCATGATCAAGAATTTCCAAGACTGAAGCAAATCATTCACGCATGAATACACAAGAAATTTTGGTCAAAGACCAAGAAAAACCCCAACTCCATGTGAAAACCCTAGAAAGAGAAAATTATCATTAAAAGGATAAACTTAGAAATTTTCCCAACACAGAATTTTTTTTCTTATGACCCTCACAGGAAAAATACCCAAAATCACTTTAAGAAAATTACCTCGATTTATGTGCAAACATTGTTGTATGGATTTTGCACCTTCACACGTGTCTATATGGACTGTACAGATCTGCCGCACATGTGGAATGTATGGACTGTACTTTTCTAAACTTTTTTGTTTCCTTGGAAATTGTGCCCAACATGGAATTAATGTAGTACGTGTTAGATTTTTGTCATTTAACCAATATGATCTAAGATCTTCTCTGAGAGAATAACATGCACAGCAATAATCACAAGAGACAAGAGACACAAAGAATTTTCCTCGAGGAAACCATAAAGGAGAAAACCACACAACTTCCTTAGAGATAGAATGAGCACCAACAACAAAATTAAAACCCAAAGATACAAATATGATCTCCGATAGTTGTTCTCTCTCTCTCTTGTGTGAGCTCTTCTCTCTCACTCATGTGCTACTGTTGAGTGAGTGTGTGTTCTAAATAGAGAGTCTCAATCTCTATTTATACTTGTTTTCCACTTGACAATTACTCTATAGGGCCGACCTTACTAGGAGATTCTAATAACCCTAATACAACTCAATTGTGGGGATTATTTCCCCAACTTACAATGGAGGGTTGAACTCAACTCAATTGTGGGGACTATTTCCCCGACTTACAATAGAGGGTTAAACTTAATGACTTTACATGACTTTATTATATTAATGACTCTCCCAATCAGAGGAACAAAAATCTCTATCGGGGTATAATGAAATACAATAAGAAATATATAAGTGAATACATTATGAAGTTACAAATACATCAACACTCCCTCTTAACTAGGAAGGTCTTCTTTTGACATAGTTCATTAGCAAAAGTCTTCATTACTAGATCATCATCAAAGTTGGATCATCATCAAAACTAGATCATCATTAAATTTGGATCATCATCATCACTTCTCCCGCTATCTCGAGAAAATGGTGATATCTCTCAATTCTACTTGTCATAGGAAGTTCTACATATCCAGCCCTTTTTCATGCTAGATGTAGGTCTCAAAACTTATATCTGACCATGGGAGGCCTAGATTTCCACCATGTCAGAAAGGCCCAACGCTTACATCTGACCATGGGAGGCCCAGCCTACCACCATTTCATAAAGGCCCAACACTTACATCTAACCATGGGAGTCCCCTCCTTCGACCATGTCAGAAAGGACTAGCTCTTACATGTGACCATGGGAGTCCCAACTTTCCACCATGTCAGAAAGGCCCAACACTTACATCCGACCATGGGAGTCCCAACTTTCCACCATGTCAGAAAGGCCCAACACTTACATCCGACCATGGGAGGCCCAGCCTGCCACCATGTCAGAAAGGCTCTGCACTTACATATGACCATGGGAGGCCTAGCCTACCACCATGTCAAAAAGGTGATACACTTACATCTGACCATGGGAGGCATAGCCAGCCACCATGTCAGAAAGGCTCTGCACTTACATCT
Organism: Pseudotsuga menziesii; assembly: GCA_001517045.1. Classification (NCBI taxonomy): domain Eukaryota; kingdom Viridiplantae; phylum Streptophyta; class Pinopsida; order Pinales; family Pinaceae; genus Pseudotsuga; species Pseudotsuga menziesii. Next base: position 13,738 of record LPNX010136887.1, read on the forward strand.
AACCATGGGAGGCCCAGCCTTCCACCATGTCAGAAAGACTCTATACTTACATTTGACCATGGGAGGACCAGCCTGCCACCATGTCAGAAAGGCTCTACACTTACATCTGGCCATGGGAGGCCCAGCCTTCCACCATGTTAGAAAGGCTCTACAATTACATCTGACCATGGGAGGCCCAGCTTGCCACCATGTCAGAAAGGCTCTACACTTACATATGACCATGGGAGACCCAGCCTGCCACCATGTGAGAAAGGCTGTGCACTTACATCTGACCATGGGAGGCCCAGCCTTCCACCATGTCAGAAAGGCTCACAAAATCGTCACTTCCCCTTGGAAGGAACCTCTATATGAAGAACACCAATCTTCTCTCTAAATTACTCAAACTTCACTTTGGCCATTTCTAGCATAGAATCACATCAGGGTTGATTACATCCAAGGATAACCTGTGAGCTTCGCCAGGACTGATTACATCTAAGGACAACCTACAGGACTGATTACATCTGAGCAACCTACGAGCTTCGCTAGGATTTAATGCTCAGACAACCTATCTCATCGGCTATGCTAGAACTCATCACTCCCTCTTTCAAGATATCTCTATCTAGATCACATAGTGGAGCTTCACTACTCCTCTCTTCATCATACAAAAAATTCAAGTCAAATCAAATAGTATTTTTCAAAAGAAACATACTACCTCACAAATAGCTGATCAAGTGGCAAGATATTCTTCCTCGGATGTACTCAGATCCATGCAGGACTACATCATGCCAAATCACTAGCCCATACTAGATCTCAATTTGAAGAAGCAACCCAGGGTTCTCTTCTTCTCAGTGGTGCTACCAATATGAATCAACATAACCATGCAAGTTAGTCTTCTGATTCATATCATGCTTGAGCCCATACTCAACTATATCCTTCAGGTACCTCACTGCATGCTTTGCAACTAGGTGAGCATGTCTCAGATCTTTCAGGAACCAGCTAAATGTGTTCACAACAAAGAAAATATATTCTCTCATATTCGTCAGGTACATCAAAGAAAAAATCATCTGATGATATATCATTGCATCAACTGTCTCGGATGAAGCATCACTCAATAGCTTCAAGTTCGATGCCATAGGTGTGGCCAAGGCTTTGTAGTCCATCATCCTGGACCTCTTCAAGATCTCCACTGCATACTTCCCTTGTCCAAGGGAGATTCCATATGCACTCTTCCACACCTCCATTCCTATAAAGTAATGCATCATACCAAAGTTGTCCATATCGAACTCGGCAGCAAGTCTCCTTCTTACATTTTTAATGAGTTCCTCTTTTCCTGTCAGGAACAGGTCATCGACATATAACAAGAGCATCACTGGTCTTTCACCTTCAACCTTGAAGAAAAGGTTGGAATCTTCTTTACTCTTAGTAAATCCTAGATCCATCGGTAATATTTTCATCCTTTCGTACCATGTCAAACCTCAGGATATTCTATATTCACTCCCTCTGAAGTGGAGCATCATTCTCCCTCTGCCTTTTGTACTCTATGTATTGAAAAATTCTGTACTGGAGTGACAAGTAGCTTCCTCTGCTACTAATATTTCCTTGTATACCACGATGTTGCCATCTACTACATGCTAGATCTTGTAGATCCATATGGAAGACACTACAAACTTCCCTTTAGGTCTTAATATCACATCCTAGACATCATTCTTCTTGAATTGGTGCTTTCCTTCCCTTTCTTCTTGGCTACTTATTCATAGCTGGAAGGCTATGCATCAATGATGTCGCTCAACAATGCCACATAACTAGAGTATGTCTGAGGCCTCTTGAAGTCTTGTCATATTATTCTTCATTTATATTCTTCAAAATCTTTTTCTTTCTCTATGGAAGCTTCAACCTGGGAATCTTCAGGTTTCTCTTTTGAACTGTTGTCACCTTGTTCTTTGGAACAAGTCTCATCCTTATTTTCTATAGGCGGTTGTGTGCGATCTTTCCTACAAGTCAAATGCACCAGTCGTATGGCCAGACACATTTCATAAGGTATATTCATAATCGAAAATTCTTATGCATAAATATATAATTATGCAACTATTTTAGCCAATAAAACATTGATCCACATCTCATCTACACAGACAATTTCCAGATGTCTTCCATCTCTACCATAACATTATTGATATTGTGCACTAATCCCAATCCTAGTTAAGTAGCAATGGAGTGTTGTATACCACTATAGGCTACTTACCCATAACATGCATATTAGTAGTATATTGTTCATTAATGCAGACATTCTATCATGCATAATACATTTCACAACAAAAAAATGTCATATAAACAACTAGATATACAATTCAAATACTTATCTTTATTTTTTTTGTGGGTAGACTCCTTCTTGAGCCTTCAGCTTCATCATCTTCTTAATTTATGACATCATCATTTCTTATCCAAATGATAAGATGGATAAGAGGTTTTTCAAGAATTGAGTCTTTCATATTCCTTGTCGCTTGAGGGATCTTCTTTGAATCATGAGAGCTTGATCTTTAGTTGCTCCCATATTCTCTTCTCTTATTATGATTCAAGCTTCTTCTTATGTTCACTCTTCCCAAAGTCTGCTGAAGGTAATCACTTCCTTCTGAAACACATTCCTTGAATGAATGAGTCCCATGATCCTGGGAGGCCATTCAAGGTGGTTATAAAAATATATTATTATTCTTCGATTGCTTCATCATAGCATCAAAAAATTCCTTTTGGTGTCTTCAAGTATGACACATGAGGGATGAGATGATCTTTAATAGAATCTGCAATGATTCTCTTGGCTCTATCCTTAGCCTCATCTCCTTCTGGCTCCTAGACCTTTCTTATTGAAATACTGATCCAAGTCAATTTCCTCAAGGATCACAAAGGTCCTATACTTCCATACTCAGAATTTGTCAGCTTCACCAAGCTTCTCATCAAGATGGTGATAATAGTCATTTTTAACTGAGAACCTCAAATGTAAATAGCAAAAATTTAGATCTTACCGATTTGAGATGTTTGTCCTGGTTCTGGAGTTGGTTGATTTAGGGTTTGTCAGAGAAACCCTAATTTTCAAAACTTGGAATTTCAAACCTATGATTGGATATAAATATGGGTCTCTTCAAGGCGATCTCTCCAATGTAGTCCTTTTCATAAAACAGTGGAGGGAATCTCCCAGAAAAGGAATCCCTAGTTTTCCAGTTTCTTCTGCAGAAATTCATAATATTGTTTCTATGGTATATCTGAAATTACTAGTCCTCTATGTCTAAAATTTCATACAGAGGTAGTTGTGTTTGTCCTATTTCTAGCACCATAGGTTAGAGCATAATTGGTTTCACCAATTGGGACTTATGTGCGTTTTCCCAAGGTGACTTATTTCAGGACTGTTCAAAATAGCGAACTTGTACAGAATCCCACGTCACTGTTTCACCTTCGGGGTCTAAAACTTTTAACATAGAAATTACAATCCATTCCCTATCTATAACATCTTGATAAATTTCATTTGGACTTTTGTAGCCCGATATATAGAAATTATCCCTAGGTCACCTGTTTAAGCCTGAATCCTCGGAGAGGATGGAACCCTAACTTGGAGGAATCATGTATCCTATAATATAGTGAATCTAAGGCTGAAAATCTACATAGGGCTCATCAAGAATTTATCTTCATCCTGTAAATGTTTCAGCTCCCAATCCTTCTCCAATTGCGATATATAGCGAATGTACCAAAAATACTAGTTTTAGTATTTTAGGGTTTTCAAGCATGAAACCCTAATTTCCATTTGCTGCCATTGCAGCTGTATTTTGGCTATACACTGAAACTTGTCTGATTCAAAAATTGATACCACCAATAGATGTAGCCTAGTGAGGTGCATTAGCCTAGCCCTGCTTGCTTGATGATCTATGCAAAGGGCACCTTCAATTAGGAATCCCTAGTTCCCGCAGCTGCACAGTGTCTTCTTCTCAGGTTAGCTCTGATACCATGTTAGATTTTTATCATTTAATCAATATGATCTAGGATATTATCTGAGAGAATAACATGCACATAAATAATCACAAGAAACAAGATACACAAATAATTTTCCTCGAGGAAACCATAAAGGATAAAACCCCACAACTTTCTCAGAGATAGAATGAGTACCAATAGCAAAAGTAAAACCCAAATATACAAAGATGATCTTCGACAGTTGTTCTCTCTCTCTCTCGTGTGATATGATTCTCTCTCACTCATGCGCTACTGTTGAGTGAGTGTGTGTTCCAAATAGAGAGTCTCACTCTCTATTTATACTTATTTTCCACTTAACAATTACTCTACAGGTCCAACCTCACTGGGAGAGTCTAATAACCCTAATACAACTCAATTGTGGGGATTATTGACCCAACTTACAATAGAGAGTTAACCTCAACTCAATTGTGGGGACTATTGTTGATGTAATTGTAACTTTGGAATGTATTCACTTGTATTTCTTATCTATTGTAACCCGATGTTTATTCCTGGATGTTATCATGTTATGTCATGTCCCGATGTTCCGATCGGGAGAATCAATAATGTAAACAATTCATGTCAATTCATTGTGGGTAACCCTCCTATTGTCTAAGGGTTAAAGTCCCCATAGTTCCGGGGCACTAGGGTTATTAGACTCTCCTAGGAGAGGTCAGCCCTAGTAGCGTTTTAGTCATGTCAAGATTAGTATAAATAGAGAGCTGGACTCTTTATTTAGTACACAACACAAACACACTCAAGTGTAGCTCATAGTTGAGGAAGGAGAAGACATTGGGGCTAGACAAGAAGAAGGTTACTATTTTCGAGAGAGCATCTTACTGTTTTGTGGTTTTACCTTTTGTGTTGATTCTATCTCTAAGGAAGTTGTGGGGTTTTATCCATTTATGGTTTCCCCGAGGAAAACACTGTGTTTATTGTCTCTTGTGTTTGATTGTTGTACTTTTTGTTCTCTCAGTTAAAGATTCTAACATAATGCTAGCTAGAATGTTGAAAAACTAACATGGTATCAGAGCTAGCCTGAGAAGAAGACACTGTGTAGCTGCGGGAACTAGGGATTCCTACTTTGTGGATCTCTCTCCACATATTTTCAGCAAAATTAAGTTGGAATAACTCTCCTCCTTATGGTGCATCTTTCTGTCGAAGTAGAATCCAATTCTGAGTTTTTTCAGTTTTGGACCCGACACTACTACCAAAAATTAACGCTTTTCACAGAAGAGGGATTTTTCAGTGAGCCCAGACCTGGATTGATATCCTCCCCAAAATCTAAGTTAGGGATCAATTTCAAAGCATTTGGTTGGACAAAACTCCAGAAAATCAAAACCCTAATTTTCTCCTGAACCAGCTCTGCAAGATTTCAGCTCAAAATTCAGATCCGACATCTTGACTTGGTAAGATCTAAAATATTTTGTATTTTCATTTGAGGTTCTCAGTTAATATGTCTCATCATACCAAGCTTGATGAAAAGCTTGAGGGAGCTGATAACTTCCAAGCTTGGAAGTATAGGATCTCCCTGGTCCTAGAAGAGAATGAGTTAGACTCCTACATCCATGAGGAGGTTCTAGTTCCAGAGGGAGATGAGGCTAAGGCCTTGCATAAGAAGAAGTTGGTTATGGAAAAGAGAATCATTGCTGATTCTATCAAGGATCATCTCATACCACAAGTATCCTCCCTAAAGACACCTAAATCCATGTTTGATGCCCTAACAAAATTGTTTGAAGGGAAGAACATAAACTAGAAGATGACTCTAATAAACCAACTGAAGAATGTGAAGATTCAGAATGTAGAAACAATCCAGTATTACTTCATAAGAGTTTCTCGAATCGAGGAACAACTAGAAGCAGTTGATGAAGAAGTGGAAAATGTAGAGATTATGATGACTACCTTGAATGGCCTCCCTAGGTCATGGGATTCTTTCATCCAAGGAATCTGTGCTAGAAAGAAGTTATTCAAGTTCAATAGACTATGGGAAGAGTGTTCTCAAGAAGAATCTCGGATAGCAGCTCGAGAAGAAAACATGGGAAGTGAAGATCAAGTTCTCACCGTACACTCCGAGTCAACCAAAGGAAGGTCTCATCACCATAGAGGTAAGCACTATCACAAAGATAACGCTAGAAAATATTTATCTAGAGTCATATGTTATACATGTGATGAAGCAGGACATTATGCAAAGAATTGTCCTAAAAAACCAAAGCTAACAAAGAGGAGCAACAAAAGAAGACATCATGCTCATGCTGCAGAGGATGATGAACCATCCAAGAAATATGAAAGTGAAGATTCTTCAAGAAAGGATGAATATGTTTTGATTTCTTCTCTCACAGGAAACATTACTCATGGAAGCAATGATTGGATCATAGATAGCGGGGCTTCCAAACATATGATAGGATTCAAGGAATCCTTTGTAAGACTGTCAGAACATGAATCACCTCACAAGGTGAAGCTAGGAGATGACTACCAATATCCAAGAAAAGGTAGCGGGGAATATTCCTATAAGCTAGACTCTGGAAAGTATCTGACAATGAAGGAAGTATTGTTCATGCCAAGGCTCAAGAATAACCTCCTCTCCATATCGGCATTAGATGCAAAAGGAATGCAGGTTGCATTCATATATGGTCAAGTCATCATGTGGCCAAAAGGAAAGACTATTGATGATGCAATAGTGATTGGTAAACAAGAAGGAGTTTTAATTAAAGGGTAATCCAGAACAAACCTTGGTCCATGACATAGTAGATCCAAGTGAACTTTGGCATAGAAGGCTTGCACATGTGCATTACAGAGCACTACCTATTGCAAGCAAAGTTGTTGAAGGTCTTCTAGAAATCCAAGCAAAACATGATGAGGTCTGCAAAGGATGTGTGAAAGGAAAGAATACAAAGAAGACATTTCCAAGTAGCGAAAGCAAAGCAAAAGGAGTCTTGGAAATCATCCACTCTAATGTATGCAATCCTATGTCATCAAACTCACTATGCAGGTATGCATATTATGTTTCTTTTATTGATGACTTTTCTAGGAAGACATGGGTTTACTTCATGAAGAACAAAGACGAAGTATTCAGAAATTTCAAGGAATTCAAAGCCTTGATCGAGAATCACACTAAAAATAAGATCAAGACTTTTCAATCAGATAATGGCAGGGAATTCACTTCAAATGAATTCAAAGAGCTATGCAAAGAATCAAGGATTAAGTGGGAGTTGTCCACTCCTTATAATCCACAACAGAATGGGATTGTGGAAAGGAAGAATAGAACTATCATGGAAGCTGCAAGAGCAATGCTTCATGATCAATACCTTCCTATGCATATTTGGGTGGAAGTTTCCTGAACAACGGTGTATGTATAGAACCGTACTCCACATAGAGTACTCGAGAACAAGACTCCTAAAAAAGTCTTCTCCCACAAGAAACCAGAAGTCATCCATCTCAAAATATTCGGCTATCCAGTGTACATACACATTCAAAAAGAAAAGAGGAATAAATTAGATCCTTCAGGAAAGAAGGGTATATTTGTGGGATACTCTGAAAGCTCGAAGGATTACAAAATATACTTCCTAGGATTCAAGAAGATTGACATTAGCAGGGATGTGACATTTGATGAAGATACAACTTACAACAAATCCAGAAAGAAACCTATTGAAGAATCCGAAGAAGCAGAAGCACCCAGAGTTCATGATACAACCATGAACGAAGAAGCTCAAGAAGAAGATTGAGAATTTGAAGAACCACAAAGACCTGTAGATCCACCTCTGGAGAAGAATCCTCATAAGAGGAAACCTGCTTGGGTACGAGAACTTATCCAAGGTGCAGAAAGATATGGGGCTCCAGAAGAGAATCACAGAGAAATAAAGAGGACCAGATCCTGCTCTGGGTATGTAGCATTAGTATGTTATTTCATTGATAAAGAACCTTCCAGTTGTGAAGAAGCGACATAATGGAAAGAATGGAAGGATTCTATGATCGAAGAATACCAATCGATCATGAAGAATGATGTTTGGGATGTTGTCCCAAGACCAGAAGGGAAGTTAGTTGTAACTTCCAATGGATCTACAAGATCAAGCATGCTACAGACGACAGCATTGAAAAATATAAGGAAATATTTGTGGCTCGAGGTTTCTCCCAGAAAGAAGGAATAGACTATGAAGAAACCTTTGCACCTGTAGCCAGATACATTTCCATCAGATCGATACTTGCTCTGGCTGTAGTAATGAAATGGAAGATACATCAGATGGATGTCAAGGCTGATTTCTTAATGGTGTAGTGGAAGAGGAAGTGTATGAAGAACAACCACTCGGTTTTGATACACATGACAATAAGTCTCATGTGTGCAGATTGAAGAAAGCCCTGTACAGTTTGAAACAGGAACCTAGGACATGGTATGGAAGAATTGACAGCTTTCTATCAAGTTTGGGATTTACCAAGAGTAAAGCAGATTCCAACCTTTCCTACAAGGTTGAAAATGGAAACCCAGTGATGCTTCTATTATATGTAGATGATATATTTGTGATAGGTATGGATGGGTTGATTTCTGATACTAAGAGAAAGCTTGCTGCTGAGTTCGAGATGAAGGACTTGGGTATGATGCATTATTTTCTAGGTATGGAGGTGTGGCAGAGTGCAGATGGAATATTCCTTGGACATGGGAAGTATGCAGTAGATATCCTAAAGAGGTTTGGGATGATGGGCTGCAAGGCTATGGCCACACCTATGGCATCAAACCTGAAGCTATTGAGTGATGCTTCATCAGAGATGGTTGATGCTACAATGTATCATCAGATGATTGGGTCCTTGATGTACCTAACGAACATGAGACCAGACATTTGATTTACTATGAACACCTTGAGCCAGTTCTTGACATATCCAAGATATGTTCACTTGATTTTTGCAAAGCATATTCTGAGTTACCTGAGGGGTACAGTTGATTATGGGCTCAAGTACGATGCAAATTAGAAGATTAACCTGGAGGGTTATGTTGATTCATATTGGGCAGAAAATGCCATCAATAGGAAGAGCACTTTAGGGTGTTGCTTCAGTATGGGATCAGGTGTGATCTCCTGTTTTAGTAGGAATAAATCCTATGTGGCACTAAGTACAGCTGAAGCAGAGTATGTCACTACTTGTTCAGCTAGTTGTGAGTCAGTATGGCTGTAGAAGCTACTGTCTGATTTATTTGATCTCCAGATGGATGCTACTTGTATACATTGTGACAACCAGAGTTGCGTGAAGTTGTCAGAGAATCTAATGTTCGATGACAAGTCAAAGTGTATCGAGATCAAGTATCACTATATCAGGGATATGGTTGAGAGGGGAGTAGTGAAGCTCCAGTATGTTGCAACGGAGGAACATATAGTTGATGTGTTGATGAAGCCATTGGCTAGAGTGAAGTTCGAGTACTTCAGGGAGAATCTTGGTGTTCTCCAGATAGAGGTTTCCTCCAAGGGAAAGTGATGAGTCCCATATCCATTCTGATGAGAAGGTTAGATGTAAGGGCTGATCCATTCTATCATGGTGAGAGGATTGGTTCATTCCATGTCAGATATGAGTGTTGAGATCCATAGCCATTTTGACAAGCAGGTCAAATGTAAGGACTGAGCCATTCTGTCATGGTGAGAGGATTTAGTTCCTTCCATGTCAGATATGAGTGCTGACTGCAATTCTGGGAATGGAGGTACCTGGTTAGTTTCCAGGAATGCTTAGTCTCATACCGAAAGAGCCATTCTAATGAGTAGGTCAGATATAACGACTGAGCCATTCTGTCATGGCTAAAGGATTAGGTTCCTCCCATGTCATATGTGAGTGTTGGCCATTCTAACGAGTAGGTTAGATGTAAGGGCTACCGCCATTTTGACGAGCAGGTCAGATGTGAGTGCTAGCCATTCTGATCTAGGATGAGCTCCTACATAGATGTAAGGGCTACCACCTTTTTGACGAGTAGGTCAGATGTGAGTGTTGGCCATTCTGATGTGACTGTAGGATTAGGTCCTATATGATCATATATAAGGGCTACTACTTTCTGACGAGCAGGTCAGATGTGAGTACTGGGAATTCTGATGAGTAGGTCAGATGTAAGGGCTACCAAAGACCTACAAGGAAGTAGGAATACACCCAACATGAAAGAAGGCAGGCTCTGTATAATTTCCTATGACGAGAAGAATCATGAGATAGCACATATGATGATGACCAGAGGAGATCCAAATCGAGCTATGATCCAGATCCGGTTATGATGACTCTGAGAGATCCAGATCGAGTGATGATCCATATCCAACAGTGATGATCTAGATCCAGTGATGATGATCCAGATCTAGTGATGATCTAGATCCAATGATGATGTCCAGTGATGATGATCCAGATCGAGTGATGACCTAGATCCAGTGATGATGTCCAATGATGATGATCCAGATCGAGTGATGATCCATATACAGAAAATAAGATGGCATGAAGACAAAGAATACTTGAAGATGAGGATGACTTGGAGATGTAGATGACGAGAAGATCCAGAGAAAAAGGCCAATGATGAAAATTGCATCAAGAGAATACCTTCCTAGTTAAGAGGGAGTGTTGATGTAATTGTAACTTCAGAATGTATTCACTTGTATTTCTTATCTATTGTAACCCGATGTTTATTCTGGGATGTTATCATGTTATGTCATGCCCCAATGTTCCAATCGGGAGAATCAATAATGTAAACAAGTCATGTCAAGTCATTGTGGGTAACCCTCCTATTGTCTAAGGGTTAAAGTCCCCATAGTTCCAGGGCACTAGGGTTATTAGAATCTCCTAGGATAGGTCGGACCTAGTAGGGTTTTAATCATGTCAGGATTAGTATAAATAGAGAGCTGGACTCTCTATTTAGTACACAACACAAACACACTCAAGTGTAGTGCATACTTGAGGAAGGATAAGAAACTGGGGCTAGACAAGAAGAAGGTTACTGCTATCGGGAGAGCATCTTACTGTTTTGTGGTTTTACCTTTTGTGCTGATTCTATCTCTGAGGAAGTTGCAGGGTTTTGTCCATTTATGGTTTCCCCAAGGAAAACACTGTTTTCATTGTCTCTTGTGTTTGATTTCTATACTTGTTGTTCTCTCAGTTAAAGATCCAAACATAATGCTAACTAGAATGTTGAAAAACTAACAACTATTTCCATGACTTACAATGGAGGTCAACCTCAATGACTTTACATGACTTTATTATATTAATTACTCTCCTGATCAGAGGAACATACATCTCCATCGAGGTATAATGAAATACAATAAGAAATATACAAGTTAATACATTCTGAAGTTACAAATACATCAACAGTATGCTCCTGTCAGAATGTTGTATGGATTTTCCTCATATCTGTGCCAACATGTTGTTGTATGGTTTTGATAGGTGCAATTAATGTTGTTTCACTTTGATGTTGCTTACATTGGAAATTGTGTGCACTTAGGGTTTTCTCTCTCTCCTTCAGTCTCAATATCCTCTTTCTCTCCTCATTGATGGTGGTGTTTATAATTTGTCCTTTACCCTAGTTTTATACTTTAAAAATTGTAACTACTTCTCTAACCACCTAATATGTGGTTGAGATTCATTTACACAATCTAAGGCCCTCACTTAATGCACCCTTATTTAATAATAAATCACTTTAATTATTAAATGTATTTTAAGTGAGACCTAATACAATAAAGTACAAAACATCATTTATTTATATATAAGTCACTTTTATACATAAATATACATAAGGAACCAATTACATGTACTCTTTATCACAAAACACCAAAAATATAAAGAGGACCTTAAGAGTTCAATTTTCAACACTCCCTCTTAACAAGGAAGGTCTGCAACACTATCTCCATCTCTGACTTCTACAACAAATACCTCTAGCTTTGGAATCAATCTTGAAAATAGATGCTCAACCTCAAGCTAAAACTTTGAAACCTAAGACTCGACCTGAGTCTCATACAACTACTCATATGCACCATCAGTTTATTGGTTGAGCCTCCTTCCAGTGCTCTAGAGAGAGTCACTCTCCTCTTTAGAAACACATATATCAAATGTAACATCATCCTCATGTTCTGACTGTGATAGCCACCCTCCTGATCCTGCTCCTGGTCATACAATATGCCCTCTCAAGACATAGAGTATGTCCCTATGATCACCTAATAGAATAGTGGTCCCAACTAGTTCATCTCTCCGATACAGGAAGACATGACAAACCTAACCATCATTCTATATCCTTTATCCTCAAAGAATGATACTGAGATTTTTCTAACTCTCATCCTAGGTACAAACAATACTCCGTGTATATCCAGGAACTCTCAAGATTTAGTTGGAACCTGATTGTTCCAACCCCTCGTATCACAATCTGAGGACTATCAACATCTGTCTAGATGAAATGTCCTGGCCCCAAAAAAGTGATCATCTGAAAGAAATCATAGACTCCAGTCCTATGTTTGGTTGCACCACTGTCAACAACCCAAACATTATCAAAGGTACAACTCCCTACACTAGAATCAATTGAGACAAGAAAAAACTTGTTGGGTAAAATATCGTCTTAATTAATTCACCTAATATTTAATTATCGACTAGGGTTGGTAGGCTTAGAGTTGGCAAAAAATATATGCGAAGGTAGAGGGGTTCCTATGGTATCATGGTAATAGTTTAACAAACAAAATATCAAAATATCTTTCAAAATGAACAAAACTAAGTCAAACTCCTAAGAATTCACTATCAGGATAATTGAACAGAGTACTAGACCAGAGTGGTATCAAGTTATACTACTCTACTCTATAAACAATTACTAAAAGATAAAGATATAGACAGTGCTATGACAATGGAATATTCTCTATAAGAAGATCTATTTTACTGCTAAACAACTTTAGAGACTGACTGCACAAAGAAGGATTTACAACAACTATATGTGCTTTCTAAAAACTATACATGCAACTAACAGATGTACATAATGGTTTAAACTAAACTATCTAGTTCGATTCTCCTTGGTTATTTTGAGGATAAGGGTTCACTATGATTGGAACAAGAGTAGGAGAAGTTTCAAAGTGACTTTCAAAAGAAGTGAAGAAACTAAAGAGAATTAAATCTAACTTAACCTTTACAAAGATATGCAGACTAAGAAACGTCCAATTGTAAGCGATAGTAAACATGATGACTTATAAGCAAATAAATCCTACTTGTAAAAGATAGAACAATACTACAAGAAAGTATGCATAACTTATAAACAAGTGGAAAACTTAATAAAAATTATTTTAAATCTTATTCTATAGGTTTCTTCAATAACCTCCTAATTGAAAGGGGAAAATCCTACTGCTTATGATCAATTTACAAGGTACTAACATATTTCCCTAATATTGACATATCTAACTTTAAACTATATATAAAAAGAAAGGGTGAAATCAATGCAAGATAAAGATATAATTACAAAGTAATATAGTAAAGCAAAACGTGTGACATAATTCTTAAAAATAAGGTGAAAAGAAGGAAGAAATAGGAATAAGGATTAATAAGTATTCTAAACAATCTCATCTAAGGATTTTAAGAAGAAACACAACCATTGTCTAACTACCACTATCAAAACCAAATTGAAAAACTAAAGAAACAAGATCAAAATAGATTAAAAATGCTCACGTTTGAATGGAAGGCTGGATAACAAACTGGAACACAGGTCTGGATGACAGGAAGAACAGGTTGTCTGAATGACAGTTTGCACACAAAAAGCACTAAAATGTCAAGAAATAATTAATCTAAATGATTTTGAGGTCAGTTGATCCATGCACATGATAATAAAATGTAAATAACAGAAAATAAACATGTCTAATGATTAAATCCAATCTATGAAATAACTTAAACTCAATTCATAATTAAAAACATCATTATCTATTTATTAAACAAACTGTAATATAACTAACTGAATTCATAACAAAATGGAAAGGGACATAATTGAATCTACTATAATTTAAATCAACGCAATATATTCTATCAACATAAACCAAGAAGTAAACTGGAAAGACTTGAAAGGGAAATTTAAAAATAATATATGCGCAATCGGTTGCTTAACTCAAAAAGGAAACTACATTAACAGCATAATATCAAAATGTAATATATGCTACAGGAAATGAATAACATGAATGATTTCAATAACTAAATTGCATAAACAAATTACAGATAAAACTATGCTAATTGCAAAAATAGGGAAGAGCAAAAATACATAGGAGTAGAAAGCTCTGGTTGATGAGGGGGCCTCCCAACAATTAGAGTGATAACTTGCTCACGCTACTTTAAAAAATGATCATGCACAACATAAGAAGAACTTCCATTAAAGTAAAGAAAAGTGTTACAAAGTTTCTGGAACTGAATGAGTACATGTATCAACTAAAAAATGATTTATCAACTCCCTTCTCTCATAGCAGTTATTAACCCAAAAAATCACTCAGTAAGCTCTACATGACCTGCACCACCCAAAGACATCTATGTACAACCCTCATTTGACCCTCACACCCTAAAAAAGACTCAAAAATATAAAAAAGGGCCTAAAAACCCCTAAAAAGAGCCAACATAGCTCTCATAGGGGCTAAAACCTCCAAAAAGGGGCTAAAACCTCTCAAAGGAGCTTAAAACCCCCAAAGGAGCTAAGGATTGGGCGAAAAAACTAAAAGCCCAAAAAAGGGGCTAAAGCCCCAACCAAGGGCTTAAAACCCTAAAAATCTCAAGAAAAAGTATAAATAGAGGGGTGGGGGTCACTCTCAAATCACTCCTTCTCTCCTTAACATTATGCTGCTCATGTGAGTGCCTTAAGACCATTTGCCTCTCAAGCCATTCACCCTCCCTCTCTTCCATTTCTCCATTGAGCCAAAGCTCCCATTCCATTGAGAGGTTCTCTCAAATCTAGGGCATGGTGGCCCATTTCCATCCAGAGAAGTTATATTTTTGTTTTGTCTCTTTTATATTGTATTTTTCTGACATAGTTTGCTTGCAGGTTTCCATTGATTTCTTGCAGATCTTTCCTTTTCTAACTGTTCTTTGCAAGGTTTCTACAATTTGGCCCTAACCTTGTTTGCAGGTTCTCTTCCAACCAATAGGAACCCTACCCTTCTGTCCTATATATGGAAGGTAGTTGTTTCTGCATGTAGCCAGGGTTTTCCCTGAGCTACAGATTGGCGACCATACCGGGTCGATCGCACTGGATCCCTGGGTTTTGTTTTTAATATTTTGCTTACTTAGTTTGATATATATTTGCTTATTTAGGTTGATAGATCTATTTATTTCATTTTTGTTATTATTTCAGCCACAGTACCAGTTACTGTTGGTCGTTCTTTGATTTGCAAATCGTTCAACTATGCAAAAACGACCGAACCAAATTTCTGAAAATTCACCTGTGTTTGGGCTCATTTTTTGCCCAAACAGTTGATCCATTTTCGAATCTGACCACAATTGGTGGTAAAAGGACCCATTTTCGAAGTGATTTTTCAACCATTTGAGGTTATTCCTCACGGTTTGATCACAATCTACTTCGCAAAAACAGGTCCTCTACAGGTGCACGACCCATTTTTCTTTACTTTGTATGAACATTTTAACTTTTTGGGCTTGCCTGTTTGCTGCTATTTGGACTGTCAGTGCGGCTCAGCCGCCTCTGTCCAACATTCTATTTTCACTTTCATACAATTTGTGTAAATCACTGTTAAAATTTAACTGGTCAATGGTTTAATGAATCTGCTTAAGGCTTGCATAAAAATACTATAGGTTAAATTTCAGTTCTTAATTGAAAATTAACTCCTTTCCTGGCCCTTCCTCCTCTATCTAGTCATCACCCTTCGGGGTATTCTGGGATAAAATGAAGGGTGAAGCTCATATAGTAATAGGCACTTCATCTGTAGTTTTTTGAGACCACTAAAAATGGGTGACTTGGAAGGTAGAGGGGGTGGATACCGTTGGGGGTTTCATGGCGTTCGTATCCTCCCTGTTGATCGAACTTGCACTCAGACATTGACCTGAGGATCTACGAATGGGATTAGTCCCATTGGGTTGAGAGCCCAACACTCTTTCTTGGTTGAAGAGAAATATAGGTGTAAGGTAGTCACCTGGTCAGGATACCATAGTTCAGATTCATGTATGGCATGTGTTTAAATTTCTGTTTACAATTTACTACTTTCATAAACAACTTATCCATGATATAAGTGCTGCAATAAACCAAAAAATCTCTATGGAATATTCATTAACCATACAAGCAACCACCAAGTATAACAGAAATACAATGGACATGCACACAAATCATACCAAATAAAACAACCAAACTCAGTTCATGACGCTGAGCAATCCATTAAAATTTATAATTTACACTAATTCAAACACTTGCATTCTTTGAGGGCATAAGTACCTGACTTCCTTAACCATGGGAAGTACTTGGGCTCAACCCAGAAACTCATTCTGAGTACCACGGGAACCCCAAAGTAGCTGGTTACTGAGAGGAATTGCCAAGCGAAACGGGCAAAGACCCCCACCGATTAACTAGCACTCCCGTGAGGAAAAATCCAAGCACTGTCTCCTAGTAGTCTTGGTGGCCGAGTGACCACTTGAAAGCCAATAGGAAGCTATTAAAATCGGGGTCCAAAATGTCACTACCATATTTCACCACCTGACATACCAACCAAACACAATTGATCCCCCATGCTCTTCCTCACACCTGAGAGGTGATCCACCATATTTTGGGTCCTTGAACCAACACCGTCGAGACCATTCTCGATGACCCTCTACACCATCAGAAGGCCAAACAGCCTCTGATTTAGACTCAAAATCATATCAATCTGAGCCAGATCTACATACTGCACCATATAGCCCTATGGCTGGTGCAAACCCGGATCCATTTTCTGGCTTGGTGATTAGAAGTGGACCCATTTCCATACCCCACACCACCACCAACACCCTTGTTGGAGGTCCCAACATGGTCATGCAAACTATCATAAGTCATCTACCTCCACCCACACTGACCAGTCAAACTGTCCCACTTGTCATGCCTGGGGGCAGTGTCCCGTCCACTCACACTATCCCACTTGGCATGCTTGGGGGAAGTAGCCCTTCCACCTACACTGAACCACCTGTCATACATGGGGGAAGTGGCCCTTCCACTCACATAGTTTCATTTACCACACTTGGGGGCAGTTTTTCATCCACTGTGCCACAAGTACCCCCAGTTATGCATGTGCATCATGTCCCTACAAACCCCACCACCATTGCTGCCCCATCTCACATAAACCTTGGGTCAAACCTTCCTTTCATGGCACACCTCAACCTACCTGACTTGGCTCAGTTAACAAATGACCCTATCCGCCATCAAACCTTTTGGCCTCCCATTCCAACCAAACTCCCCTCAGACATTCCCAAGTTTGAATGGAAGGCAGGGGAGTGCCCCCAAAACCATATCATGACGTTTCACCTATGGTGCTCATCAAATAGCATCATAGATGATTTGATCATACTCAGAATATTCCAACGCACCCTCACAGGTGCTGCATCCAAGTGGTACATTGAGCTACCACAAGCCAAATACCCATATTTTAACTCCTCGGCTTTCATGTTCCTGCAGTATTTCCAACTCCCCGTTAGATACAATGAAGGGGTGGATATCTTGCTATCTTGCCACCATAATACTATGACCCACATAACCGACCACATCCATGAGTGGCGGAAATGCCCTAGTTTGTGCAAGATTCAACTTTATGACAGGATCTTCTTGGATTGGTTCCTAAAAAATTTGCTACCACCTATAGCAAAGGACCTCGCATCCGAATGTCCCCAATCCGAAGAGGAGGCCATCTTGAAATCCTAGAAGTTTGATGTGATCTATGCACAGTATGGATACGTTTACACTGTCATTACAGATTCTCCTCATGGAGGCATTTCCTACCTGTTACCACCTAAGTTGTACTTAGTGGTTTCTATCAAGTGAGCCTGGTGAACCGGACAAAGATGATTTGTTCGGACTTCAGAAGACCTTCAGAATTGCTTCTGGGAAGTGATTGTTGTACTATATCACATGTTCATACCCCATAGGGGAGTTGTAATAAAATTTTCTAGCATGATAGTGTCTATAAAAGACTCGGTCTCTTAGACTTTATTTGTCAATCCGATCAGCCTAGGGTGTTTTTTCCCTTGGTTATTATTGGTTGTTGAATAAACGACTAATAATTTTTGAGTTTTTCACTCAATACCTCCAAAGTTTGGGTGGTCGGCTTGGCATTTAGGCCTACTGAGGTTATTAGAGTCTATGAATCAATGTATAAACATGCTAGGCATCATGGTTGAGTCATATGAACATGTCTAAGTCCCCCTAGGTTTTAATTTTTTTTAATTTTTTAATTTTTTTTAATTTTAATTTTTCCACAAAACTTAGGCTATTTTTTAATAGTCTAATTGGAAAAATTGGTTTTGTAATAAAAGTGGGCTCAGAAATCAGTTTCAGACATGGGGGTGCTCATTTTCAAGCTAAGAGAACCATGTAAACCCATAGACCCACTTTTTCTAAGTTTTGAGTGATTTGTCCATCACTCAGGTCAAAAATCCCTAAAAATCAAATATTGATTATTTAATTGATAAATTAATTAAATAATGGAGAAAATTCTAAATCCTAAATCATTGGGATTTACTTTGATTTGACTAAAATCAGTCTCATTGGCATAGGATTGACTGGATCTGACCATTCCTTGACAGAAGGAGATGATCTGGGCTGAACAAAGAGTACATTTATGCATCCAATCTTGGGAATTGCTCACTCCCTCTCTCCTCCACACGTGTGGGCTCATATGGATGAGTTTTGGTGGATGCTTCAGTTAGCATGTTGAGGTGTCATGCAGATCAGCTCTCCGATTGATAGTTGCACTCAGTGAGACTCATATTAGACTCATATAGACTCAGATCAGGCTCAGATTCACTCCACATGTAGCTGCAGTCTCTCTCTCCTTGGGATTTGTGCCCCCCTTGGGCTAGATCTCTTGTTTTTGCTATAAATAAAGCACAGATTACCTCTTCCAAACTAGTTAGAGTTGGATTGAAGGGATTTCTATTGTAATATTGTTGTAATCTTTTTATTTTTGGAATAAAGAAGCTTTGGAGGATAAATGGTGTAATGCTCTCATATGTGTGGATTAAGCATTGTCTTACTACTATTGATGTTGCCGGTTTTTCTCTCAATTTCTGCATCTGAACCCTGTCTGGCTTGAACGATTCAGGTGAATAAATGGGAGTATAGTTGGGCAAGTAAGGTTGCTTGTTTTTCTGTATCTCATAGCATATATGTTTGAAGATCTAGATTATACATGTTTAATAAGTTTATTTGCATGTAATTCTTGTCACTTTTTCATATATATATCCAAATCTCATGAGGTTTTGTGTAGGATTGTGTGTTTAGCTTTCAAGTAGCAAGGAATGGATGAGCCGTGGATATAGTTTACCTTCAATATATATCCAACATTTTTGTGAAGGCATTTCCCCTCTATATTCCACTAACAAGTTTCCATTGATGATCCATCCAACAACGAGCCTTTTCCCCTTCTCTTCCTCCTTTCTATTAAAATGAATCTTTCGGTTACCTGTTTATTCCTCTTATGATTAGATCTATTTCTAAAAATTGATTATATATTGTTATATATAGTTCATAAGAGTCTTGTTTCTTAGATATATAGTCTCATAAAGAATATAATTTCATAAAGATAGATCTAGGTGTAGAAATGTCATTTTTGCAAGTAGCTAAATCATAGATCTAAAGCTTGCTCATAAGGTAGTTTCTTATTTCGTTCTTTAAAATTTTTAAATTCTGCAAGAAAGTGCATATCTCATTGGCTTCCCAAACAGCAAGCCAAGATCCCAAGGAAATCTTGCTTTCCTTGGTTCCTTTTTTGAGAAACTAGATTAGCCCCCTTTAACAATTTTTTACTTAGTTTTTTTTTCGGTAACTAGCGTGGTGACCCAAAAAAATTTTAAATTATTTTTGGGCACATTTTATTTTAATTGCTCACTGTTTTTTATCAGGTTTAACAAAAAAGAGAAGGAGAATCTGCCCGTTTTTCGAATCTTGGGCGAACCGGAGCTTCCCCCACCGCTGTGACTTTATTTTATCTTGTTACAATCTTGTTGTAAGCCTTTGGATCCTAGATAACAAGGAACAAAGTGCATAATTTAGTTTTCTGATATTGTACGCAATAATAATAAAAATGAATCATTTTGAGTAGGATCTTTCGAGCCCACTCCCCATCCCCCCAGGGGGGATTCGCATCCGTTTCACTTTTTTGCATTTTTTCCCATTTTTTATCTAGCTTAGTCTTGTTACGCAGGATTGTATAATTTGATAACATTTTTCATTATTCCATATTTTGAATTCAAATTAATCATACTACTTACCCCACGACTTCCCAATTGACCCGAAAGGGGAAAGAGATGCGTGGTAGGACTAATTAGAAAATCGGTGTTGTGTATCTCTGATTCCATTTTCATTGTTATTTTTCACATGCAAGCAGTAAAATTAACCCCTCCTTGATTTCTCAATTGAGGTCCAATTGTACCAAAAGAGCTTCTTGGAGGGTCTTCTTTTTTAACAAGAACACGCTCTTAAAATTTACTAAAATTGACAAGACTCCGTTGTGTATGCTCTGCACTTGGTTGCGGTTCATCCGATCAGTCAAGATGTATCAAAAGCAACACAAGTGACTAGAATAATTAGGATTCACTCTCCCTAATTAACCACCTCAGGAGAAAATCCAACGCCTCGGTCAAACTGTAACGGTGGAAAAATACCCAAAGGAAGCGGGAACTCTTGAAAAGTGACCTCATGGCGTTGATATCTGTTACACCTTCGGTGCATTATGAACAACAGTCTCAGAGACTCCATTTATCCCACATATTCCTTGTGGGTAGCCATGAAGGTTTAGTTTTGGACATACTCTAAGTACCCCCTGGGTATATCTGGAGTCCCCTTGCCTAACTTAATTTACTCATCTTTTCACATTAATTTAAAACGTACCAAGATACAATTGTGCAACATTCATTCCAACACTTGCAAGCACTTTTAATTATTTTCGACTCCATTTTCAAGGCACTAGTAAATTGTTTATTTCTTTCAATCTATATGTGATTGGGTGTCATTTCATGCTTACTTGTGTCATTTCATGCTTACTTGTGATTATCTCATCATGTTATTTGTTGTTTACAATTGTTAAATAAAAAATCCTAAAGAACTTACTCTTTAATACCATCATCATACTAAATAATTTTTCCTTAGTAACTTAATAGGGGCTACCCCCCTTGGCTTCATTAGGAGTTGAGCCTAAACAGAGGAGTCAAGAACAAGGTGACAGCCTTGACTCAAGACTTGCCCCCAAGGACACACCGAGTGGCTTGAATATTTCTACCACGTCCCCCCCAGGTGTGTGAAAGATGGAAACACTACCGGGATACACCGGGGGCATCCCATGCCACAAATGGCATCATAGGTTCTGTCTCCCACCAACCACAACACCATCCGACACCACCTTGTTATACCTAAATCCTATCACCATCATGTGATAAGACCCTTAACTCCCATGTTTTCCCCTAATCCAAACACTTGGAGTGGAAACTTGCTCTGTTTGCCAATTCTACTTGAAAAAAACTTAGCACAGTGCTTTCCCTATGGCTGATGAGCGGTACCTTGTTCAACACCGTCTATATCCTGTTTTAGAGAAGCGGTGCCACTTCCTATGGTCTTTGGTCTAAAAGCGATTCTCATCTAAACCGCTCTGTCATAAGGGAAGAAAAGCGGTACCCTGGGTAAAATGGGAAAAAGAGAAGTCTCTTGAGGCTTCTAGAACTTGAGACTCTTGTCCTCCCTTATCCCTATCATTATGGGTTAGTTTGAGCTTGAGATCCCCCATGGTAGGATCTTAGAGCCACCTCACCCATAATTATCTCAACTATTCCTATCCATTGATCCTTATAAATGAAAGCTCATATCCATAGTTGAGGGGGAGAACTATAGAGGTATTGTTATGCTGTTGGATTGACTACCTAGTCCAAATCATTGG
The DNA here is from genome assembly GCA_001517045.1 of Pseudotsuga menziesii. Taxonomy (NCBI): domain Eukaryota; kingdom Viridiplantae; phylum Streptophyta; class Pinopsida; order Pinales; family Pinaceae; genus Pseudotsuga; species Pseudotsuga menziesii. Next base: position 35,757 of record LPNX010136887.1, read on the forward strand.
AGAGCATAGAGAGAAACGTTGGAGCTTATGGGGATGAAGTGTTTGTCTTGTGGAGGGGCTTGTCGACACTAAGGCAATGGTTGTAAGCTTCTCCATACATTCTTAATGCAAAGCTGATTTCCGTCCAACATTGCTATTGTTTTGATTTCACATGTACATGTTGCTAGATTTCTTAGTCACTAGCATGGATAAGTAGATGATTTTCTGGTAGCTTTGATGTGCTTGTATATTTGATATGTTTGCAGGTACACATGTTCACAATCAAAGTAGTATTCCAGGTGTCTACAATATTCAGGGAAGGTCTTCATCCTTTGTCGTTCACTCATTTGTTCTAGATCTGAACCATTCAGACTAGAGGAACAACTTCTGTCCATAGAAGGTGCAATATTCCTGATAACAAATCTGGTGACTCTACTGAGGAATAGTGCAAATCTCAGTTGATTTGATCTTCCTCAATTCTTGAACTCTTGTCCGAATCCAGGCTCCATATCCAACTCTCTTCAATCAAATCTGCCATCTAACTTAGTGAATTTTGGTTTGAAACTCTCAGATATGTTCGGATGTGAACTATTTCGACTTTTTATGCTATTTTTTACTGTCAATTCATCAATTTTTTCCTTGATCTGATCAATTTATAACTTGATATTTTGTTCTCCTTGTGTTTTGGATCTATTCAGGGAACTCATGTGCTGTTGGCAACAAGCGGTGCCACCACCTGAACTCTGTTATCCATAAGCGGTGCCACCGCCCAAGTCCTGTTATCCAGAAGCGGTTCTCATCCAGAACCACTCTGTCAAGACCCCTCCACCATGGTGCCAGATAGGCCTTGTTCCAAAACTAGTTTTTCATCATTTTTTGCAAAAAATTGAGTTTGTTTGCTTTCAGCCCTACATTGTCAAGCTTGTGTGTTAGAATCTGAATGCTCATGGTTGGAAATTATGTGGTAAAAGATTGGTTTGATTGAATAATTCAAAAGCTAGATTAGGCTTGTTGAATATTCATTTCTTCCTGTGCTTGTTGGTTGTGATTGTGAAAGGAATTTTTTTGAAAGCATAGGTCTTAGTGAGCTCTCTTTTCATTTCTTTTATAAAGACTAAAATAAAAACCATTTGATTAGCATCTTGATTTCATTTTTGTTTCCATAGAGGAATTCTTTTTGCTTGTTAAAAAGAATTTTTTTTACTGAGATTAGGTCATTATCATTATTTAGCATAAGGCATTGGATCTATGATTAGCTTCACAAGCTTTCAGGTTCTCTGTTTTCTTTTGTCTCTTTTGCATTAGTGCTATCTCACCAAAAGAAAAAATAGTGTAGCTTTAAGTTAGATCTATCTATGTTTTAAGAAAATCGAAAAATAGAGCGCATATGCATGTAGAGTGCTTCTTGTTTTTCTTTTAGGAAAAGAGACTCTTCCCCTTTTGATTGCTTTCAGAAAAGAAAAATGAGTTTGGAATGTGTTTCTTGTCTTTGACTTTGATTTGTTCAAAATAGTTGTTGGGAGTTTTTGTTTCTAAAATGAAAAGAAAATACTTTCTTTCCCTCCCATAGGTAGGCATACCATGAATGGTAAAGTGAAATATTTGCATCTGCATACTGCATGGTTTTACTTTTTTTGTCAAAATTCCATGCATTCACCTAACCGTCCACTTTAAAATTAATGGTATTTATATGTTAAAATTTAAATAGCAATTTGAGTGATAGGATAGAGAAGTGTTTAGGCGTTGTTAAGCGTAGGAGTTGTCGTTACTCGTTCGCATTACATCTTGGGACTCTCACAGTTCTTCCACGTACCGTCAGTATATTGAACGCCCTTTCACGTACCCTTGAGGTATATAGAAAGGTACTTCACGTACTCAATTTTATATAGGAAGGCCCCTTGTGAACGATTATGCATTAGACAACACTACTACCGATTTGATCTCCCACATACCTTGCATATATCAGGAGACCCCACTAGTATACCTTATATGTCTGAGAAAAGCCCTTTGGCCATCTTGCTTGGAGCCATACACCAAAAAAATCATTCGGGGAGATTACTACGCACGTACCTTTGAGGTATATCGCGAGTGGCACCTTCTTGAAAATCCTGGTGAGAGACCTGACTATCTGAACTCCTCCTGTCATTTAAGTTTGCTTGTTTGGCCTATAGCTTGAGTAGGGAAATTTTTTGTGTGTTTTCTAGTTTTTAGACCCTAGGTTAGATAGGAGCTATACAAACTGGCTGAGCTAAGACAGTCCAGAAGAGTACAGGTCTTGCCACCTAATTTTATTCCTGTTTCAGGAGAAAATCCTATGGAAGCTATCGACCAAGGAGATACTACCAACTCCCAAGTGGGAGAGAATATGGTTGCAGAAAGCGGAGGACCATATCCTTCACACTCGCCTCCCTTGGTCCAACAACCTTCTCAGGGTAATACTTCATTCCATTCTCCCACAGAAGGCCATGTTGATGATACTACCCATCCATATTATGGTCCCAATGCTCCATTTTGGGACACCTCTATAGGATAAGCCATTGCCTCATTTGGCACCCGTTTAAACTTTTCTGAAGAAGTTTCACCAAATGAAGAAGAACATAGACAATACCAGGAAGCTATTCTCTGTGCACAAGAAATTGAAAAGAAAATAGATAATATATTGGGCACACCACCATTACGTTCTATAGCTATTCCTGTCAGATATCATTCACTTGCCAATTCTATGAGACCCATTGAATGGATTCTAGATCGTACAGTGACTCCACACAATCCAGGTCGAAATTCCAACCCCACCGCCTCCCATATTATGTCTGTTCCCAATCCTCCCAGGTCTTCTGCACCTAGGGCTCAACATTCAATTCCTGTTTCATCATTACCTTCTAGTGCCATGGGGCAACCCCCAGCATGACCTACGTTATATGTCATTGGAATTGTACCTAGTCATGGACAGACCTCTAGTATAGAGAAATCTATAGTTTATGTCCCTGCTACCCACACAAATGTGGTTAACCCCCCATCCAGTTTATGTCAGCCCTTGGGGGCACAAACTGTAACCAATCAAACCTCTTGGGGTTATGGTTACACAACAAATCAAACCTCTTGGGATTGTGGTTACACAACAAATCAAGTACCTGTAGGAAACATTAATCATCCACCCTATTTTCGCCTTTCACACACCTGGGTCATGTGGCAAAAATATTCAAGCCACTCGGTGTGTCCTTGGGGGCAAGTCTCGAGTCAAGGCTGTCACCTTGTTCTTGACTCCTTCGTTTAGGCTCAACTCCTAATGAAGCCAAGGGGGGTAGACCCTATTAAGTTACTAAGAAAAAAATATTTTGTATGATGATGGTATTAAAGAGTATGTTTAATAGGAGTTTTGACTTAACAATTGTAAACAACAAATAACCAGATAAGATGATCACAAGTAAGCATGAAATGACACACAATTGCATAAAGATTGAAAGAAATAAACAGTTGACCAGTGCCAAAAATGGAGTCGAAAATATTTTAAGAGTGCTTGCAAGTGTTGAAACAAATGTTGTGCAATTGTATCTTGGTTAATTTTAAATTAATGTGAAGATGAGTAATTTAACTTAGGCGAGGGGACTCCAGATATACCTAGGGGGTACTTGAAGTATGTCCAAAACTAAACCGTCATGGATACCCGCAAGGAATATGTGGGATGAATGGAGTTTCTGAGGCTATTGTTCATAATGCACCCAAAGGTGTAACAAATATCGGTGCCTCGAGGTCACTTTTCAGGAGTTCCCACTTCCTTTGGGTATTTTGCCACCGTAATGGTTAGATCGAGGCGTTGAATTTTCGCCTGATGGTTTGTCAATTTGGGAGAGTGAATCCTAATTATTCTAGTCACTCAAGTGCTTTTTATGTAGCTTGACTGATCAAACTAACCACATCCAAGTACAGAGCATACACACTAGAGTCTTCGTTATTTTTAGTTAATTTTAAGATAGGTGTTCTTGTTAAAAAGAAAACCCTCCAGGAACCTCTTTCGATCCAAGTGGATCTCAATCGGGGAATCACGGAGGGGTTAATTTTATTATAGCTGATGAAACAATTAATGAAAAAGAAAACAAAGATACACAATGCCAGTTTTCTAATTAGTCCTACCACGCATCTCTTTCCCCTTTCGGGTCAATCGAGAAGTCATGGGATAAGTATTAAAATTACTTTGAAACCTAAGATATGGAATATGGAAATGATTATAAATCAAAGTATACTACCCTTTTGATTATAACTACACTAGATTAAAAAAGGATAAATGAAAAGAAAAAAGAAGACACGGACGCAAATCCCCCCAGGTGGGATGGTGAATAGGCTCGAAAGAGCCTATTTGAAAGGACCTTTTATTTCTATTAGCAGAGATTTACAATATCAGAAAATTGAAATTGATGCACTTTGGTCCTTGTTATCTGGGATCCAAAGGCTTACAACAAGCTTGCAACAAGCTAGAATTAAAACACAGCGGTGGGGGAAGCTTTCGGGAAGCTCTGGTTCGTCCAAGAGTCGGAAATTGGGCAGAGTCTCCTTCTCTTTTTTGTTAGACCTGAAAAAAAATAGAAAGAAATTAAAATGAAATGTTCCCAAACACACTTTAAAAGTATTTTGGGTCACCACACTAGTTACCAAAAAAAAACTAAGTAAAAAATTGTTAAGTTGGGGTAATCTAGTTTTGCAAAAAAAAGGAACCAAGGAAAGCAAGATTTCCTTGGGATATTGGATTTCTATTTGGGAAGCCAATGAGATGTGCACTTTTATTTCAGAATATGAAACTTTAAAGTACAACAAAGGAAACTACCTTAAAATAAAGCTACAAATTTTCTTTAAAATGCTTGCAAAAAAGAGGATAATTTCAGCTAGATCTCTTAAAATATGACTTTATATGCAAAACGGAACTGAGATCTAAACTTAAGAAAGGATCTTAATAACTAGATCTATATGTAATTTTCTTTCTGAGACATATCTAAGCAATAAGATTCTTTAAAAGTAACCAATTTGAAGAGAAATTAAGATTTTGAAGGAGGAAGAGAGAGAAAGAGTGTTGGAAGCCTGGGAATGTTGGGCTTTGGAGTATTCTTTGGTGGAACACCAAGGGACTATGTCATTCAAAATAACTTGAACATGAGGAAGATGCAAACCAGCTCAACCTCTTCTACAAGTGATATCACCTACAACTTAGAAATCCTTGCACAAACAGATGGTTAAAACATAGGTGCTGCTGGAAGAGATAATTGGAAAGCATGAAATTAAAATTAAAATACATACAACTCCAATACATCTGAAACAAGAAGCAGTAAAAGCATAAATCAAACTATAATAACTCTCACCCTAAAAAGAGGGAGCTCTCTCCTTCAAGGCCAAAAATTAACCAGCAAAAGTAGTGATAAATAACAAAGATTATACCTCATAATCATTTAACAATCACCATCCACACATGAAGACCATTACACCATAGATCTTGCCTCCAAAGCTTGTTTATTCCATAATAATAAACAATACAATACAAGAGCAACAACACCTCAATCCCAGTTCTAACTAGCTTGGAAGAGGCAGCCTAAGCTTTATTTATACAAAAAAAGGAGATCCAGCCCAGGGGAGCACAAATACCAAGGACATAGACCACTGTAGCTGAAGGAGAGTCCATCAATGCCTGATCTGTGTCTAGCTGAGCCAGATCTGAGTCTCACTGAGTGCAACTGTCAATTTGGGGGCTAATCTGACTAACACCTCAATCTGTTGAATGAAGCATCCACCAAAACTCATCCAGATGAGCCCAAACGTGTGGAGGAGAGAGGGAGGGAAAAATTCCCCATAAAGGATGCCGAAGTTCAACTCTAGATCTATCCAGATCACCTCCTTCAGTCAAGGATTTGTTAGATCCAGTCAATCTAGTTCAGATCTGACTGATTTCAATCAAATCGGTTGAGAATCCACTGATCTAGGATTTTTTATTTGCTCCATTATTCGTCAATTTATTAATTAAAATAATCAATAATTGATTTTTTGGGGCTTTCTGACTTGAGTGATGGAAAATCACTCAAAACTAGGAAATAACAGGTCCATGGGTTTACATGGTACTCTTAGCTTGAAAATGAGCACCTACATGACTGAAACTGATTATTTGGCCCACTTTTATTACAAAATCATTTTTTCCAATTAAACTATTAAAAAATAGCCTAAGTTTTGGAAAAAATAAATTTTAATCAAAAACACTGAAAAAATTAAAAAAATAAAAAAAGTTGAAAAAAACTAGGGGGACTTAGACATGTCCATATGACTCGACCATGATGCCTAATGTGTTTATATATTGACACATAGACTCTAATAACCTCAATAGGCCTAAATTCCAAGCCGACCACCCCAACTTTGGAGGTATGGAGTGAAAAACTCAAAAATTATCAGTCGTTTATTCAACAACCAATAATAACCAAGGGAAAAAACACCCTGGGCTGATCGGATTGACAAATAAAGTCTAAGAGACCGAGTCTTTTATAGACACTATCATGCTAGAACATTTATTACAATTCCCCCATGGGGTATGGACATGCGATATAGTACAACAAATCTTCCCAAAAGTAAGACTAAAGGTCTTTTGAAGTTCGAACAAGTTATCCTTGTTCGGTTCACCAGGCTCACTTAATAAAAAACCACTAAGTACAAGTTAGGTGGTAACACACCCAACCCTAAAGGAATGCCTTATGTTGGAATTCCATATCCTAGTAATACTTTCACGCCATGGGGGCAACCTAACTGGTCCTACATGCCAACTATGGGGGGGATACTTATACATACTATGGGGGGTGCTGGAGGACCACCTTATGGAGGTCCTCCCCCTGGGGGGCCTAATGGTCCTGGAGGGCCTGGTGGCTTTCCTCCTTATGGTCCTAATGGTCTTGGTGGTCCTGGGGGGCTTGGTGGCTTCCCTCCAAATGGTCCCGGAGGGTTTGGTGGCCCTCCTCCTAGTGGTTCCAGAAGCTCTGGAGGTTTACCTCCCAGGGTTCCTGGAGGGTATGGTGGTCCTGGTGGTCCCGGAGGCCCTGGTGGTCCTCCTCCTGGAGTCCCTAGTGGTCATGATCCCAGAAATCAACCCCCCATGGGTGGATCTTCCGATAGTTCTTCATCACAACAACCTGTCTATCAGTCTACTTACGGTCCTGTTATCTCTAAGGTTGTTTGATATTTTTTATCCTAGGGTTTTAAAGATTTTTTATTATGATGAGTTTTTGTCCTTACTTTTACTTTGTTTTACACCTTTTGAATGTCATTATTTTTATATATTTTTTATTATATCTTTTGAAGGCTGAAATCATCACTTATTTAAAGCTATGAACCTATATTAAGTGCAAGAGGTTTTATATTATGAATTGGATTCTCAAACTGGCAGCATTTTTTATAGTATTTCATTGATGGTTTTATTCATGAGTACCATTTGGTGTAAAAAATATGACAATGAAACTATGGTATATGTAAACATATTTATGTGGATAGGCTCAGTACTTTGTATAATTATTTCTTAAAAGCAGTCCTGTTTAAGTAATATTGTTTTACATCGTGTCACTCATTGGCTTGCACAAGTGTTTTGCATATAAAATCGAGGCATTTTATGTAATGAGTACTGGTACCAATGATGGCAGTGTTGGCAGATTCATAATAATCTTTTATTTTCCCTAAAACTTGTCATGTTACTATGCTCAAATTCTCTTCCGAACTTGGTGAAGATCATTAGAGACCGTTTCTATGCTATGGACATTTATTGTTTTAGATCCCAAAATCTGGAAATGATGGAAAATTATGTACAGTAGATCTGAAAATAGCAAGGATTTGTTTTGATCCTGTATTCTCGTTCTTGAAGAAGGAAAAGTTTACATTGTGTAGTCTTCTGCATTTGGATGTAAACTACTGCAGGGAAACAAAAAACAACATCAATTCTTCTTGGAAGTGTATATTGTGAAAGGGTTCAGAAATGCCGAAAATAACAGAGGAAGAGGACTCAGAAATTGTGGTAAGAAGAAAACCAGGAGGCCTGATTTGTAGATTGGAACCCAATAACACAGAATGGATACTGAACTTTCCAAGGTCAGCCCACTTGATGAAGAATGCTGGATGGTTTTCTTTCTGTGAAAAGTTGTAGGGTTATCATTCACAGGTAACTATAGCTTTTATTAAAAATTATAAAGATGAAATGGTTCAGCTCAAGAGTTTAAAGATCAGGGTAAATGAAGAATCTATTGCTGAAGCAATAGATGTCCCAGCGCAAGGAGAAATATGGTTTAAGCAACGAGAATTTCAAGGAGATTACAGTGAGTTCTTAATGCCAGGTTTTGAAAAATTAGACTGGAAGAATGGTATCCATGTGAGCAAGATAAAACCTAACTGGAAAATTCCCTTAGAAATGGTGCAAAATTATATTACATGCGATGGTCGGTATGACAGGGTTCTCAAATGCCATTTACGGTTGTTGATGCACCTCAATGGAAGCTTGAAGCTCAATCTCCCATTCTACCTATTGAAGAGCCTACAAAATATGATTGCATGGGTCCAGGGCCATCCAGAGCATACTGCTCGTTCAGTATACCATCAGGGTTTAATAAAACTGTTGATTGTTTCACAATTGCACAGGGAAGGATGAACTTGGGAAAATATGCTGTCAGAGCTAGGGTTTGATGAAAATACTAAAGAGAAAGAAAAAAGGGTAATGGAAGACTTGGACCAGCAAACAACAAACCATAAAAAACAAATTGAAGCTGTTGTAGCAGAAGGGAATGTTTTTATAGAAAAACCAATTCAAAAAAGTTTATGTCCTGAAGCTTCATTCACAGTAGAAAACCCTGCAAAGTTAAGTGTTATGTTAAAGAATATAACTTCAAATAATGAAGCTCATGATCAGCTGTTGAAGTCAGAGAACATTGATGTGAAGCCTAGAACTAGGTTAAGAAGGAAGTTGCAAGCAGAGATCAAATCAACACATGAAGACTGTGAGGAAATCATGATGATAGATGATGCTTTTAGCGAAGAGACTGTACACACATCCAAAGGTCAGTATTGTTCAGATAATGAGAAGTTCATTGATGTTTAGCGAGTTGGAGGGTTTATACTAGAAATATTTTGCACAAATAAACAAGTTTATTCAGAGGATTGTTCAACCTCAAGGATTCCACAAGAAGATGAGGTCCTTATGAAAGAAGAAGACATTGAAATAACTCCAGAATTGAATCAAGTCAAGAAATATTTGTAGACATACAGGGAGCAAACTAGGTTTTTACAAAACATTAATGAAAAGTTAATGACAACAAATAAAAGACTTCAAGAGGATCTGGAGGATAAGGAGGCATATTATCAGAAATTACTGTCAATATCTAAAGAAATTCTAAAGGAAAAAAGAACCATCCAAAAGCAGCTCGAACACATGAAGGCTCAAAGTAAGGAGGAGAACAAAGATGCTGAGTTTGCTAGGTTGCAAAAGCGGTCCCAGGTTTTAAGTGTTCTAACTATCTTGGCAGAGACTTCTAAGAGTCTTTAGATTTAGAGTTATAGTTTTCTTTTGAAAGCAATTTTGTTTTTGACAGATGTCTCTTTTATTTTACACTTGTATTAAAAAACTGTTTAAAGGAGATTGACCTTTCTATTTTTGAAAGAGCTCGATCCATATAAGTAGGATCTGATAACTATCTTAGAAACACAGATATTTTGTATATAAGGATAGTCACTAGATTGAAAATTGGGTGGAAATTGGAGTTATGGAAATCCAATTTTGATGATATGTTGTATGACATGAAATGCTCTGCATCTGTAATACAGGTTCTGCTTTGATATGATTATGATTATGAGTTGACTTTGTATCTTATGAATTGTAGTTTTTGTGATTTATCCTATATATGGTCAATTGAATCCCATTACATGATTCTTATGGTGAAATACAGTTATCTTTTAAACTTTTAATGATAGAGTTAGTCTCATTTCATAAATTCATGCTCGTAGTTCCTTTGATATTGAATTTTGTATTCTATTTTATGTTGTACAGATATTTAACGATTATGTGATTTTCATATATCTTTAATTACATACCAGCCCAGTTTTTATCTTGATTTCATTGAATCATATTTTTGAAAAATATTTCTTTAAGCTTGAACCCCTGTAGTCTAGGTTCAACTTTAGGGATAACATCTTCTGGCGCTGTTGCCGAGGATGGAGAAACAAAAGGACATCTTCCTTGGGTATTCGACATCCTTATGAAACTGATTTTGCAGGGTGAACAAAATCAGTTAGACTTGTTATAGACTACATTAGTCACCTATAGAAAGTTACAGTGCCTTCAAAAAAGATAGGAACTCAAGGAAATCCCTCATCCCCTTTAAATCCAGGAGTCTCGGATCCTGAGCAGTTATTAAAGGAGGCTAGGAGAAATTTAATTTCCACTTCATCAGAAAAATTCAAACATCCTGCAGCCTTGGAGATCCCTAAATCTTCATCTATCCCAGTTCCTTCTTTTGACCCACATTCAGAAAAAGGAAAAGAAGATTAAGACCTGTTATTTACCCCTTCTCAAATTGACAATTTTCGTGTCTTTACAAAGCCTTTGTTGTCTAAGAAGGTTAAACTTGCAGCATTGTATATAGGAGCTTCTTCTTTGTTTTCAACCCATATTCCTTTTGTTAAGACCATCCAAGTGAATCAGTCAAATCCTGGTAATTTGTCTCTTTCATCACAACATTCAAGCACCCTTCAGTCTAATACAAGTTCAAACATTTCCAATCCTAGTATGGCTCAACCTCAAAATCGGATGGCTGCTATGGTAGCAACAAGATTGCAGGAGATTATCAAAAATACCTTCCAATATTTAATGGCCAAGAAGATGCTATTGCAGAAGAACACTGGAATACATTCTGTAGTTATGCAAACAATCACAATTTTGAACATGAGGATTTTTGGATGAGGGTTTTTGTTCAAAGTTTAGATGGTGAAGTGAGAAAGTGGTTTAGAGAATTACCACCGAACTCTATAGATGGTATAGATGCTTTAGAAGAATCATTTATGAGACAATGGGGAGATACTAAAGATTATTTGTATTACATGACAGAGTTTGGATCATTAAAGAGAGAAAAGGATGAAGATGTGGGAGATTTTTCCAAAACATTCAATAAAATGTACAGTAGAATTCCAACTAAAATAAAACCCACCGAGACATCAACAAAGTTAACTTATGCAAACTCATTTGATCATGAATTTTCTTTTCTATTGAGAGAAAGAAAATCTGTGTCACTTCAAAATATGCAAGATGCAGCATTAGAAGTAGAGTCAAATATTTTAGCCCCAAATAAACTCAAAGAGGAAATAGAACATCAAATTGTAGACAAAAAGGGTAAAAAAGAAATCATTACATCCAACCATACAGGAAGATCTTCAGACAGTAAAATGGATGAAATGAATAAAATTATTAAAAATTTGTCTGCTAAGATTGATAGGTTGGAAATGGGAAATAGAAATCAGGATAAACCTATATTGGAAGGTGAAAGAAACGAAAATCAGTTTAGAAGACCTTTTTCTCCTAAGTTTTTTCCAAGAGAAAGACGAAATAATGATATTCAGAGAGACAGGTGAGAAAATGAAGAACAAAGGATTCAACCTCCTTTTCAAAATAATAATGTCAGAGATGATGAATCATATGAGATAGATGAGGGGGAGTTAGATGATTTGGAAGAACAGAAACATAATATTAGTCAGTTTGATGATGATTATTCTTCTCATTTTCTGACTAGAGCTGATTATCATTATGCTACAGAACTAGATCATTATGAAGAAAATTATTATCAGATGTCTATGCCTAAATTTTGTCAGGAAACACCATAAAAATCATATGGTCTTAGATCAGGGGTAAAACATGCATCACAAGCTAAAAATATGGTGAAATATCATCCTATTAAACAAAATATGTCTTCAAATCAGAAACAAATTGTAAAGGAGAAAAAAGATGAAGTAGTAAGTCTTGAGGAGGTGAATAAAGCTGTAAGTGGTTTTATTTTGGAGCATGAGCTTAATAAAGTGAAAATCCCTGTGCCTTTAACAGAGTTGATTAAGAATAAAATTTACAAGGAAGCAGCTTTTAAAAATTTCAAAAATGCAATGAATCCTATTCCTATCCCATCTGATGAGATTAATTTGCAAGATGAAAAACCTACTATTACTGTGGGGTCAAATTTTTTTGATCAACCTGATGATAATTCAGAATATCCTCCTCCATTTTATGTAACTTTTTCAATACATGATCAGCTATTGCACAATTGTCTGCTAGATTCAGGAGCTTCACATAACCTCATGCCAAAAGCAGTCATGGAAGCTTTAGGACTGAGTGTTACTAAACCATACCATGATTTGTATGCGTTTGATTCTAGGGCAATGAAGTGTATTGGGGTAATCAAAGATATGGTGGTGAATTTAACTTAGGTACCTATGAAGAGTGTATTGATGGATATAGTTGTAGCAGATATTTCTCCTAAATTTGGTATGCTATTGTCTAGATCCTGGGCAAAGAAAGTGGGAGGAACTCTGCAAATGGATCTTTCATATGCTACAATTCCAGTATTTGGAGGAGAATTCAGAAGACTTTACAGACAAGTACAGATGTCATATTTGGTAAGTGATAGTAGACACCCTAATAATCATCTGATCTATTCAATTGATGAAAATATTGGTTCTTGTATGTTGCAATTAAATGATGAAATTGAAGGAGTTTTACAAGTACAGAAAGATATTCCAGTTCAGGTAAAGAAAGAAGAACAAAATGGTTTATGGCAGATGTATTTTGATGGTGCATCAAGTAAGGAGGGGGCAGGAGCAGGAGTATTATTGATTTCAGTTGGAGGTGAGGTTATTTCCCTTATGTACAAATTGGAATTTAAAACAACAAATAATACTATTGAATATGAGGCTTTGATTCTTGGGTTAAGAGCAGCAAAAGACTTGGGTATTAAAGAACTTGTTGTGTTTGGCGGCTCCGAATTAGTAATTCAGCAAGTAAAAAGTGTTTACCAGGTAAAGCAGTATTTATTGAAAGTTTATAGGAATGAGGCTTGGGATTTAATTGAAAATTTCTTTATAGCTTTCAATATAACTTTTGTTCCAAGAGAATACAATGAAACAACTGATTCCCTAGCCTTAGCAGCAACCTATTTCAAAGTTCCAAAGGTAACTCATTTGAAATGTCCAATTGATGTAAGATACAGACCCTCTATCCCAGATGATATCAAACATTGGAATTTTTTTAATGATGATCAGGAAATAAAATAATTTCTGGAGTTAGTAGGTGAATTCTCAGATGATACAGTTGATCAAGAACATGATTTTGAATGTATAGAAAATGAACCTTGCAGAAATAATTCAGTAGTTGATCACAAAATTGTTAAGTTAAAAGGGAATTTCATTCCTAAGGGACTTGTTCCACTCGAGAGGTTGTTTTCAAAAGATGATACACTGTTAAAACCCACTTTGCAGACTACTGAGGAGAATGTTATAGAGTATAACATTGGTTCTGAAAATCATCCTAAGATGATAAAATTGTCAAAATTACTGTCATAGAAGGAAAGGAGAAAATATGTTGGTTTGCTGAAAGAATTTGTGGACATTTTTGCTTGGTCATATCATTATTTAAAAACGTATGATACTAGCATAATTCAGCACAAAATTCCTTTGAAAACAAATAATAAGCCTTTCAAACAAAAGCTTAGAAGGCTTAACCCAACATTGCTACCAGTAATTGAAAAAGAGGTAAATAAATTACTAGATGCAAAAATTATTGTACCTCTAAGATATTCATCATGGGTTACAAATTTGGTGCCTTGTACGTAAGAATAATGGAGAGATAAGACTTTGTGTAGATTTCCGCAACTTGAATAGATCTTGTTTGAAAGATAACTATTCATTACCAAAAATAGATCATATTTTGCAGAGGGTTGTAGGATCTCACAAAATTTCAATGATTGATGGATTTTCTGGTTATAACCAGATTGCAGTACAACCGGGAGATAGAGAAAAAAAAACATTTACAACTCCATGGGGGACCTCTATGTATGATAAAATGCCCTTTGGGCTTATGAACGCAGGTGCCACTTTTAAGAGGGCTATGGATATAGCTTTTGTGGGGGAGAATGAAAAATTTGTAGTGATATACCATGATGATATTACAGTCTTCTCCAAGTCTGATGAAGATCATTTGAAACATTTGAGACAAATTTTAATTAAGTGCAGAAAGTTTGTTTTATCATTAAACCCAAAGAAGTCTCACTTTTCTCTGACATAAGGTAAATTGTTAGGGCATATTGTTTCTGCTGAAGGAATAAAAATAGATCCAGAGAGAGTAAAGGCCATCTTAAAAACAGTATTCCTAGAAATAAAAAGGAAATTCAATCTTTCATTGGAAAAATCAATTTTTTAAGATGGTTTATTCCTAATTTTGCAGAAATTGTCAAACATATCACTGAGATGCTTAAGAAGGATAGGGAGGTTAAATGTTCAAACCAGGATAAACAATCATTTGAGGCCATAAAGCAAGAATTAATAGAAGCACCTGTATTGATAGCTCCAGATTATATAAAATATTTTGCAATTTTCTCATTTGCATCAGAAGACATTATAGCTGTTGTATTATTGCAAAAGAATTCAGAGGGTTTGGAACAACCAATTTAATTTTTTAGTAAAACATTAAGAGACTCAGAGCTTAAATATAATATAATGGAAAAACAAGCATATGCATTAGTTAAAGCTCTAAAAATTTTCAGAATATATGTTTTACATTCCAAGATTTTGGCATATGTTCCAAGTTCAACAGTCAAGGAGATTTTAGCACAGCCTAACAGTGAGGGAAAAAGAGGTAGATGGATAGCTAAGGTTATGGAATATGACATGGATATTAAACCAATTAAATTGGTAAAATGCCAGGGATTAGCTAAGCTTCTAATGGAATCAAATTGTCAGGTATTAAATCTTCATGTGATGGTAGAATATTCAGAACAGAATATGGCAACAGAATACAGTAAGCAGCAGGTTTATAGCAAATATGGTGAGTCTGATTGGTATAAAAATATTGTATATTTTCTTTTATACTTACAATGCCCTCTGGAATTGAATAGAAATGAGCGCAGATCATTAAAACTCAAAGCAATGATGTTTTAATAGATCAGATTTTGTACTGGAAGGATCCTGGTGGAATATTGTTGAAGTGTTTGGAGAAATCAGAGATTGATGCTGTTATTTTAGAATTGCACAGTGGAGTATGTGGAGGGCACAAGTATTGGAAGGCAACTTCTTTTAAAATCCTAAGAGCAGGATATTATTGGCCTACCCTTTTTTCAGATGTGTATCATCAGGTCAGATCATGTGTGGAGTGTCAAAAGTTTGCAGGTAAGCATAAACTTCAGTCCTTACCCTTGAAGCCTATTACAGTAAATTGTCCATTTCAGTAGTGGGGTTTAGACTTCATTGGTGAAATTCATCCTCCTTCTAGTGGACAGCACAAATGGATTTTAACTGCTACTGATTTTTTCACTAAATGGGTGGAGGCAATTCCTACAAGGAGAGCAACTAAACAAGTCATAATTAATTTCCTTCAGTAAAACATTCTTGGTAGGTTTGGATGCCCTAGGAAATTAGTCACTGATAATGCTCATGCTTTTAAATCAAGAAAGATGGTGAAATTTTGTGAAGAAAATAATATTAACTTGAAACAGACCACACCATACTACCCACAAGGTAATGGAATAGCAGAATCTAGTAATAAAAACATTGTGAACAGTATCAAGAAAATGTTATTTGAAAATAAAAGGAGTTGGGATACCAAATTAAAATTTTCTCTTCGGGCTGATATAGTAACTATTAAGAAGTCAATTGGGACATCCCCTTTCCAATTGGTATATGGTGTTGATGTTTTTTTCCTTGTTCAATTAGTGGCTAGAGTCATTAAATTTATGTAGGAAATAAAAGAAGAACCTGACGATATAAGAAGAAGAATGTTTCAGATAATTCAATTGCAGCAGCAGAGAGAATCTATTGAAAATACATCTGAGATGCATAGAAGAAGAATGAAGGAAAGATTTTTTAAGAAAGTTAAAAAAGATATGTTTGCAGTGGGTGACCTTGTTCTCAGGTGGGATGCATGAAAGGATGAAAAAGGTAAGCATGGGAAGTTTGATCATTTATGGATAGGACCTTTTACAGTGATCAAGATTCTGGGAAACAACACTTTTGTTTTGCAAAATTTGAATGGTAAGGAAATTGCAGGTCCAGTCAATGGACATCTTTTAAAGAATTTTTATACATATTTAGGGATAAAGGGTCATTGTACATATTCACTGTATATACCATTTGCTTTGAATAAGACTCCAACCCAATAAGATAGAAATGACTTTAGCAGATTTTTGAAGGCACAGGTCAACATGTTCTCAAAGTTTCACAGTGAAAAAATTGTCCCTAGATGGATCCAAATGTTATCTCTAAGGTTATTTGAAATTTTTTATCCTAGGGTTTTAAAGATTTTTTATTATGATGAGTTTTTGTCCTTACTTTTACCTTGTTTTACACCTTTTGAATGTCATTATTTTTATATATTTTTTATTATATCTTTTGAAGGCTCAAATCATCACTTATTTAAAGCTATGAACCTATATTAAGTGCAATAGGTTTTATATTATGAATTGGATTCTCAAACTGGCAGCATTTTTTAGAATATTTCACTGATGGTTTTATTCATGAGTACCATTTGGTGTAAAAAATTTGACAATGAAACTATGGTATATGTAAACATATTTATGTGGACAGGCTCGGTACTTTGTATAATTATTTCTTAAAAGCAGTCCTATTTAAGTAATAATGTTTTACATCGTGTCACTCATTGGCTTGCACAAGTGTTTTGCATGTGAAATTGAGGCATTTTATGTAATGAGTACTGGTACCAACGATGGCAGTGTTCACAGATTCATAATAATAATTTATTTTCCCTAAAACTTGTCATGTTACTACGCTCAAATTCTCTTTCGAACTTGGTGAAGATCATTAGAGACTGTTTCTATGCTATGGACATTTATTGTTCTAGATCCTGAAATCTGGAAATGATGGAAAATTATGTATAGTAGATCTGAAAATAGCAGGGAATTGTTTTGATCCTGTATTCTCGTTCTTGAAGAAGGAAAAGTTTACATTGTGTAGTCTTCTACATTTGGATGTAAACTACTGCAGGGAAACAAAAAACAACATCAATTCTTCTTGGAAGTGTATATTGTGAAAGGGTTCAAAAATGCCGAAAATAACAGAGGAAGAGGATTCAAAAATCGTGGTAAGAAGAAAACCAGGAGGCCTGATTTGCAGATTGGAACCCAATAACACAGAATGGATACTGAAGTTTCCAAGGTCAGCCCAGTTGATGAAGAATGTTGGATGGTTTGCTTTCTGTGAAAAGTTGCAGGGTTATCATTCACAGGTAACTATGGCTTTTATAAAAAATTATAAAGATCAAATGGTTCAGCTCAAGAGTTTAAAAATCATGGTAAATGAAGAGTCTATTGTTGAAGCAATAGATGTCCCAGCGCAAGGAGAAAAATGTTTTAAGCAACAAGACTTTCAAGGAGATTACAATGAGTTCTTAATGCCATGTTTTCAAAAATTAGATTAGAAGAATGGTATCCATGTGAGCAAGATAAAACCTAACTGGAAAATTCCCTTAGAAATGGTGCAAAATTATATTACATGTGATGGTCTGTATGACAAGGTTCTCAAATTCCATTTACGGTTGTTGATGCACCTCAATGGAATCTTGAAGCTCAATCTCCCATTCTACCTATTGAAGAGCCTACAAAATATGATTGCATGGGTTCAGGGTTGTCCAGAGCATACTGCTCGTTCAGTATACCATCAAGGTTTAATAAAACTGTTGATTTTTTCACAATTGCACAGGGAAGGACGAACTTGAGAAAATATGTTGTCAGAGCTAGGGTTTGAAGAAAATACTAAATAGAAAGGGAAAAGGGTAATGGAAGACTTGGACCAGCAAACAACAAACCATAAAATACAAATTGAAGTTGTTGTAGCAGAAGGGAAGGGTTTTATAGAAAAACCAATTCAGAAAAGTTTATGTCCTGAAGCTTCATTCACAGATGAAAACCCTGAAAAGTTAAGTGTTATGTTAAAGAATATAACTTCAAATAATGAAGCTCGTGATCAGCTGTGGAAGTCAGAGACCATTGATGTGAATCCTAGGACTAGGTTAAGAAGGAAGTTGCAGGCAGAGATGAAATTAGCACATGAATACTATGAGGAAATCATGATGATAGATGATGCTTTCAGCGAAGAGACTGTACACACATCCAAAGGTCAGTAGTGTTCAGATAATGAGAAGTTCATTGATGTTCAGGGAGTTGTAGGGTTTATACCAGAAATATTTTGCACAAATAAACAAGTTTATTCAAAGGATTGTTCAGCCTCAAAGACTCCACGGGAAGATGAGGTCCTTATGAAAGAAGAAGACATTGAAATAACTCCAGAATTGAATCAAGTCAAGAAATATTTGCAGACATACAAGGAGAAAACTAGGTTTCTACAGAAAATTAATGAAAAGTTAATGACAGCAAATAAAATACTTCGAGAGGATCTGGAGGATAAGGATGCAGATTATTAGAAATTACTATCAATATCTAAAGACATTCTAAAGGAAAAAAGAACCATCCAGAAGCAGCTCGAACAAATGAAGGCTCAGAGTAAGGAGGAGAACAAAGATGTTGAGTTTGCCAGGTTGCAAAAATGGTCCCAGGTTTTAAGTGATCTAACTATCTTGGTAGAGGCTTCTAAGAGTCTTTAGATTTAGAGTTATAGTTTGCTTTTGAAAGCAATTTTGTTTTTGACAAATGTCTCTTTTATTTTACACTTGTATTAAAAAACTATTTAAAGGAGATTGACCTTTCTATTTTTGAAAGAGCTCGATCCATAGAAGTAGGATCTGATAACTATCTTAGAAACTCAGATATTTTGTATATAAGGATAGTCACTAGATTGAAAATTGGGTGGCAATTGGAGTTATGGAAATCCAATTTTGATGATATGCTATATGACATGAAATGCTCTGCATCTTCAATACAGGTTCTGCTTTGATATGATTATGATTATGAGTTGACTTTGTATCTTATGAATTGTATTTTTTGTGATTTATCCTGTATATGGTCAATTGAATCCCATTACATGATTCTTATGGTGAAATACAGTTATCTTTTAAACTTTTAATGATAGAGTCAATCTCATTTCATAAATTCATGTTCGTAGTTCCTTTGATATTGAATTTTGTATTTTGTTTTATTTTGTACAAATATTTAATGATTATGTGATTTTCATATATCTTTAATTTCATACCAGCCCAGTTTTTATCTTGATTTCATTGAATTATATTTTTGAAAAAGATTTCTTTAAGCTTGAACCCCTGTAGTCTAGGTTCAACTTTAGGGATAACAGGTCCTACCAGTACTTATATGCCATATCAATATTACCAGTATGTGCAACCTAATCGTTAGTTACCTTTCCTAGCAACTTTGGACTTGCCTAATTTGTCCAAGTTTATTAATGACCCCATTCGACATAACCCCTCATGGCCTCCCGTTCTGGTAAAGTTACCATCGGACATTCCAAAATTCGATGGGAAGCAGGGAGATGATCCAAAAAACCATGCCATGACATTCCATTTGTGGTGTTATTCAAACTCCCTTATGGATGATTCAGTTCATTTAAGACTCTTTCAGCGAACTTTGACTGGTACAGCCGCCGAATGGTACATTGAACTTCCACAATATTCATTTGTGGATTTTGGCTCATTGGCAACTGTATTTCTTACACACTTTTAGCTTCGTATTCGTTATGAAACAGGCACTGATCTCTTCACTTATCTGTGACTAAACACCTCCACCCACATATCTGATCATATCCATGAGTGGAGAAGGTAGAGAAGACTTATTAAGGCTCCTATCCTGGATCAGTTATTAGCTGATTGGTTTACCAAATCTTTGTTTCCTCTAATTGCCCAAGATGTGGCTATGGGCGGTGTCGTTTCTGAAGAGAAATCCATTAGTCAATCCCAATATCTGGACTTGGTATATTCCCAGTTCAAAACTTTGTATGACTTGAGCCCTCAATCTCCTCGCCCAAGCACTGATCCTACAAAGCCACTAGCAGAAGTCCCTGTTGATGGGATTTTTGGTTCAATCCAATCCCCATTAGCAGCAAAACCTGCCAAGCAACCCTGGAATTCCACCCCCACTCCTTCAACTTCCAAGGTTTCCATCGAGGTCAATTCTATTCAGAGTATTCAAACACCCGACAACAATAAAAAGAAAGGTAAAGCTAAAAACAAAAAACCTGGAAACCAACAAGAGAATGCAAAACCAACCACCAACGACAACGATAAAGGGAAAAGAAAGAAAAATATCTATGTCTGTTATGCGGAGGTGACCATTTCATAAAAGAGTGTCCTCGTCGGGATGAAATCACCCAACTTTTGAAAACTAATCCTGCAGCCACAGTTCTCATGGATCCTTTTCCCTCTCAACAACAATTGATAGACCACATGTCTAATCAAGGAAACTCTAGTTCTTTAGAGGAAATTCACATGATGTCCTTGGATACTATTAGTTTGCAAACTTTAAGTCAGATTTATGACAAACCTGCAAACAAGAAAGAATATAATTCTTCTTCAAGAAAAGATCCCTCTACTGGTTCTCCCGAATCTTCATCTACTGTCCCCCTAACCATCGAGAAGCCTACTCTCGACATGGTTTTAGGTCCACCCAAGAGTACTCTTAGGAATGTTGTTTTTAACCCTAATGCCCAAGCTGCTCAATTTTTTAATGTAGTTGAAGATCTCGCTCAGGCACCATGGGCAATGTCTATCATGTCCCCATCCCTCAACCGGTGAAGAGGACGCAACAACACCAACACAATGGGAAAACAGCCCCCATGAACATAAACAAACATCAATCGTGGAATTAAAACTTACAATCATACATAGATGCAGGATGAATCAACATTCAGCTGAAGCAACACACATGCATTTCTAGCATTAATCATGTTCATCATTTCTCACGAAACAGTAGACTAATTGCAGAGATAAAATAACTAGCAACACTTATCTTTTTATGAAGAACTCACCCGCAACCAGCTATGTCGCTGCAACATTCCACCCAACCATAGGACATCGTGCTCATCAATCTCTCAACAACGCTGCCACCCCCGAGCTGGGCATGATTCCTCCAAGGATAAGGGTCAACGCCGGCTTACACATAGCCGAGGGGCACAATCAGACAAACCAACACTGTTGGGTTTAACACGCCTTCAACAAACCGGCCAAGCCAGCACAGTCCAAATACCAACCACTGCATACCACAGCAACACAATCCCTTCACAACCCTGTGAAGAAGCCAAAGACAACTGGGAAGGATCCCAAACAAAATATGGCACATAGCTCAATCCCACAAGGAAACGTAGAGTTGTTCTTGGCCCTAGCATGGCCAAAACAACTCAACTGCAACCCAAAACCAGGGTACTTTAGCAACCCAAAGCCACAATGGATGATGGCAGCAATCCACAGTCCCAAAACAAGGAAAAATTAGCCAACAACACACACAATTCCCCAATGGAACGGCTGGGCAACATCACACAGTCCACAAAACAGAGGAGAGGCCAACTCCCAACGTGGACAGAGGAAAACTCAACCCACGGATTGGAAATCCACAGTTGTCCAAAATAAAATTGGACACCACAGCCAACAAAACACAGGGAAGACAACAGTCCCAAAATATAATCAGTGAGCACAGCTCACAACATGGAAAAATGACTCCCACGATTTGTGCGTGAGGAGAAATCGGCACCAACCTCAAACACAGAGGAAAACATATGCATGGGCCACAAATCAGTCAGGAAACTTACACACAGTCCCCGCGCGTGGAAATGGATCCTGCACCTGATAATCCTGAGTGACAGCCACGATTTCATCCACTCCCTGCGTGAGGAAAACCAACGCAGAATTCCTGTGCGTGACCCTGCGTGAGAGAGAACTCCTCCTGCACGTGAGGGTGAACAACACAATCGGGAGGACTAACCAACCGTCCCGGGAGTGCGTGAGTGTTTATCCCCAGCATGGAGAGAATGCAGTCGTGGGTGGAGTGCGCATGTGGGCAAGGGACTGATAGTCCTGCCACCCCATTCCCAAAAACCATAATTGCCTCAACCACCACCAGCCATAACTCCTCAGCTACCCAACAAAACATTAAAGAGGTTGACAAGGGAATATGGAAAAACAAAGCAAGGTGGAAACACATGGTTTTTTCCCCCATAGACCAAGGTTTGAAATCCCCCACCCCTTATCCTTTGGAACCATGCCCTTTTCATTCAACTTTGTACTTCCGTAGCTGGTTGTGGTTTTAGTTTTATTTGATGCGCGTGTTTACATGATGCTGAATTATAATGTGCCAAATAGCACGATATACCATCGACAACTATCCCTATTGCCGAAACATACACAACCAAATCGATGGTGGGGCTTTTGCCTTTAGCTCCTCACCACTATTAATTACATTATATACATCATGCAAACGTGGTCAAAACTGGGACATTACAATGTCTACCTTGGAAGTACTCCAAAGTTTTCCTACACAACGCAAAAAACTTGTTAACTGCATTAGGAGCTTTTGACCCAGACAATACTAATTTGATTCATTTCAATTTCGAGAACTATAAGTCTAGACTACCTCACAAACTCACCTTCCAAATCATCACGAAAGTAGTCAAAAAGAAGGTCTTTAGAACTATCTTAGACGAAGGAGCTTCAACTTCATTTTTGTCCCTATCTTGTTGGAAATCTATTGGCTCTCCCAATCTTGTAACATCACCTACGACTCTAAAAACCTTTGATGGATGAGGTTTCCATAGCCATGGTCTCATATCAGCCCTTTCAGTTGAGCTTGGAAGAAAAACTATTTATATTCAAGTAGAAGTAGTAGACGCCCCGTTAGATTACAACCTCCTTCTAGGAAGAAACTAGTTTTACACCATGACTGTTGTTGCTTCAACGGTATTTCGAATTGTCCAATTTCCACATCTAGAGAGAATTGTCACCATTTATCAGCTCGATTTCTATACGTCATATGTTACTACCTCTATGGATAATAACATCCCTATTTTAGGCCAGTCCCCTCCTCCTTACCATTCGATTGGGGTAGACATGTTGAAGGATTCGTCCCTTATGGGGATTTTTCCATCCACTCCTCCTAACATAGACACAGCGATAGTAAATATGATTTCATCATTTGATTATGATCCAAAGGGAAAAAAATTGTTGAGTCCACTTCATTGAGTCTGCATGAAGAAATGCACAACATCATTCAAACCCTTTCCAATGATCACACTGATGAACTTTATCTGGTGGCTTCGAACCCTTACCACCTACCCTATTGGTTAGAACCCTCTCTTCCTATTCTAGATTATCTCTCTGATACTTTTCCTTTCGATGAGTCCATTATGGAGATCATGAGTACGAATGAGTCTATCTGGGAGGATCACCATCATAGATCCTCGTTCCTCCCCAACACCAGTTCGGTAAACCATGACTTTGCATCCCTGTTTTCCACTGATATTGTCAACACACATGAAAATCCTATATTTTTGCAAGACACAGATTTTGAAGGAAACTTATGCAACATTACTCAAACAAATCCAATTGACATATCAGCCAAGCCTGGTACCATTGAGTGTTATACCGAAATCCTGTCACCATCATGTGATAAGACCTTTGACATACCTACTTCCCCTGAATCCTAGCTTTTGGAGTGAAGACTAAATGGTTTTTTATCAGTCTATCATAAAAATTCTTAGCATTACTCATGCCCCTTTATCCAGGAGTGGTACCCCTTCTCGCACCTCTTTTCATCGGTTGTCCATAAGCGGTGCCACCGCCTGTCACCCTTGGTCCATAGGCGGTTATTACCAGAACTGCTCTATCATAGAAGGAGAAGCGTGGTACCCTGGGTAAAAAGGGGAAAATAGAATCTTCTCGAGGCTTCTAGATGATAAGCCTCGAGATATCCCTTATCCATACTATTGTGGTTTGGTTGAGCTCGAGATCCCTCATCCTAGGATTTTAGAGGCCACCTCACCCACTAATTTCTCAAACATCTCTATCCATTAAAGCCCTATAAATATGAGCTCATAGCCATGGTTGAGAGGAGACCATTTGAAGATATTGTTATGCTGTTGGACTGATCCTTGGCCCAAGATCATTTGGAGAGAGCATAGAGAGCTAGAGTCATAGATTTTGGGGATGAATAGTTGGTTTCATGGAGATGCATGTCAACACTAAGGCTTGGTTGTAAACTTCTTCATATTTCTAATCCAATTTTATTTTCTGTCCCATATATATTGTCAATGTTTGATTTCAGATATACATTACTAGATTCCTTAGTCACTAGCATAGATTAGTAGATCATATTCTGGTTGCTTTGATCTGTTTCATCTTAAAACTCTTTTGCAGGTACATAGGTGAACTATCAAAGCCTTGTATTCCAAATATCTACAGCATCTAGGGATATTTATCAACCTCTGTGATCTATTTGTTCTGGATCTAAACCATTCAGACCAGCGGAACACCTTGCTGTCCGCAGGAGGTGAAATATTCCGATCAACAAATATGGCAACTCCGATGGGGAGTAGTTGTATTCAGTTGTTCTTATCATCCTCAGTATGCAACTCTTGTCCAAATCCAAGCTCCGTTTTATTCAACTCTTTACAGTCAGATCTACTTTCTGATTTGTATTATTTGGGTTTGAAATTTCCAGATCTGTTCAGATCTGAATCATTTTGGTTTTTTATGCTCTGTTACCACTTTCAATTCGATAGTATTTACCTTGATCTAGTCTCTTTTGATTTGATCCATCATTCTCTTTCTTGTTTTTGCCATCTACAGGGAACCGCAACAATGCTTTGTATGAGGTGTGGTGCCACCGCCTGAACACAATGGACAGTAAGTGGTGCCACCACCTGTATTCGGTTAGCGAGGAGCAGTGCTGCTTTGGAAACGCTCTTACAACACCTACGAAGCACGGTACCAGGTAGGCATTAGTCCAAAACTCTTTTTCCTCTTTTTTCTTTGGAAAAATTTGGAATTTTCATTGCTTTCAGTTCTATTATCAGGCTTGTGTTATTGAATCTGATGTGTGTGGCTTGCTGCTTTGATGGTTTAAGATTGATTTTGAGTGGAATTTCACAAAATTTGTTTAGTCTTTTTTATTGTTCATCCGCTTCTTGCTTGTTGGTTGTGCTTAAAGAAGGATTTCTTGTTTTCTGAAAGTTAGGGTGTTCATTGAATTATCTTTTCATTGCATATACTGAAAGAAGAACACTATATTAGCTTCTAGATTTCATTTCTTGCTTGCATAGTAAACTTCTTTTTCTTCCCATCAAAAAAGAAATTTTTTTGCTTGAGATTAGGACATCATATTTGAGCGTTTGATTTGAGTTTTCTGATTGGCTTCATAAGCTTTCAGGACCTTTATGATCTTTTGTCTCTCATGCATATAGGACTATCTCAATCAAAATATATAAAAAAATGGTAGTTTTAAGTTAGATTTGCTTATGTTTTTAAGAAATTTGAAAAGTTAGAGTGCATTGGCATATAGGCGTGCTTGGTGTTGTTCTTTTAAGAAAAGAGATTCTCACCCTTCCCATTTTATTTCGAAAAGAAGAATTTGGTTTGTAAAAGTATTTGCTTGTCTTTGATTTAGTGTTCATGACTATTGATTGGAATGATTTTTGGTTTTGAAACAAACAGAAAAAAAAATCACTCTCTTTCCTCCTGTAAGTAGGCATATTGAACGGTAAATGAACATTTGCACAAGCATATTGCATGGTTTTACTTTTCTATCAGAACATCATGCATTCACCTAACCGTACAAGTTAAAATTAATGGTAGTTGTAGGTTAAAATTTATGTAGTAACTTGAGTGATAGGTTAGAGACGTGTTCGGGCATTGTAAAACGTAGGATCTGTCGTTATTTGTCAGCATTACATTCCAGGACTCGCGTGGTTCTTCCACGGACCGTCGGTATATTTAACGGCCTTTCACGTACCCTTGAGGTATATAGAAAGGTACTTCACGTACTCGATTGTATATCGGAAGGCCCTTTGTGTACATTTATGAATTAGACAGCACTACTACAGATTCGAGCTCCCACATACCTTAAGTATATCGGGAGACCCCACTAGGGTACCTTATCTATCTGAGAAAATCCCTTTGGCTATCTTGTTTGGAGCCATACACCAAAAACAACATTCAAGGAGATTACTATGCACGTACCCTCGAGGTATATCGCGAGTGGCACCTGCTTGACAATCCTAGTGAGAGACCTGACTTTTGAACTCCTCCTGTCATTTTAAGTCTGCTTGTTTTGACCTATAGTTTGAGTAGGGAAGTCTTTTGGTGTGTTTTTTCTAGATTTTCAGACCCTAGGTTAGATAGGAACTGTACACGCTGGCTAAGTTAAGACAATCCAAGAGAGTACGGGGCTTGCCACCTGATTTTACTTTTGTTTCAGAAGAAAATCCAATGGAAGCTATCGACCAAGGAGCTGCTACCACCTCCCAAGTGGGAGATAATGTGGTGGTGGAAAGTGGATTACCATATTCTTTACACTTGCCCCCCTTGGTCCAACAGCCTTCCCAAGAGGATTCATCATTCCATCCTCCCACGGAAGGTCATGTTGACGATACCCATCCAAATTTTGGTCTTGATGCTCCTTTTTAGGAGACACCCATCGGACAGGCCATTGCCTCATTTGGCAACCGTGTAAGTTCTCCTGAAAGTGAAGAAGAATGTAGGCAATACCGTGCTACTATCCTTCATGCACAGGAGATAGAAAAGCAAATTGACAACCTATTAGGCTCTTCACCAGTTCGTTCCACTTTCCTTCCTATGGGATATCGTTCACTAGTCGATTCTATGAGACCCATTGAATCGATTATAGATCATCCATTAACAACCCACAGCCCGGGTCAAATTTCCACCCCTCACCTCTTATGTTATGTTCATTCCAAATCCTCCCAGATCTTTTGCATCTGGGGCCCAACCTTCAATTCTTTGTTTCTTCAGTACCTTTGAATGTCAGGGGGCAACCCCCAGCACGACCTACGTTATCCAAAACCAGATTTGTACCTAGTCAAGAGTAGACCTCTAACATAGAAACATCTACAGTTTTTGTCCCTCCCACCCAAACTAATGTGGTAAATCCCCCATCTAGTTCAGGTCAACCCTTGGGGCCACAACCTGTTGCCATTTAGTATTCTAGTGGTTATGGTTATCAAATACCTGTAGGTAATCATCCATCTAATCCTACTGGAATTCCATTCCCTAGAAATACTTTTACGCCATGGGGGAAACCCAACCGGTCTTACATGCGAGCCATGGGAGGGATACCCATACATACTACGGGAGGTGCGCGAGGACCACCTTATGGAGGTCCTCCCCTTAGGGGACCTAATGGTCTTGGAGGGTCTAGCAGTCCTCCTCATGGTCCTAGTGGTCCTAGAGGTTCTAGGGGACCTGGTGGATTTCCTCCTTATGGATCAAGAGGGTCTGGTGGCCCTCCACCTAGTGGTTCCGGTGGCTCTGGAGGTTTTCCACCTCCTGGAGGTTCTGGAGGGTGTAGTGGTCCACCTCCTAGTAGTCCTGGTGGTCCTAGTGGTCCCGATGGTCTTGGCAGTCTCGATGGATCTGGAAGTCCTCCTCCTGGAGGCCCCTATGGTCCTAGAGGTCCTAATTCCATAAATCAACCCCCCATGGGTGGATTTCCCGGTAGTTCTTCCTCACAGAAACCTGTTTATCAGTCTACCTATGGCCCTACTGGTAATTACATGCCATATCAATATTACTAGTATGTGTAGCCTAATAGATAGTTACCTTTCCTTGCAAATTTGGACTTTCTTGATTTGTCCAAGTTGACTAATGATCCCATTCGACACAATCCTTCGTGGCCTCCCATTCTGGTAAAGTTACCATCGAATATCCCAAAATTTGATGGGAAGAAGGGTGAAGATATGTGGAACCATGTTATGAATTTTCATTTGTGGTGTTCCTCGAACTCCCTCATGGATGATTCCGTTCGGTTATGACTCTTTCAGCGAAATTTGACCGGTACGGCCACGAAGTGGTATATTGAACTCCCACAACATTCGTTTGTGGATTTTGGCTCATTGGCAACTGTATTTCTTACGCACTTTCAGCTCCCTATTCGTTATGAAACGGGCATTGATCTTTTAACTTCTCTATGACAGAACACCTCCACCCACATTTCTAATCATATTCATGAGTGGAGAAGGTGGAGAAGGCTTATTAAGGCCCCTATTCCATATCAGTTGTTAGGTGATTGGTTCACTAAGTCCTTGTTTCCTCCTACTGCCCAAGATGTGGCCATGGGCGGTGCCATTACAGAAGAGCAGGCTATTAGTCGGGCTCAGTACCTAGACTTGGTCTATTCCCAATCTGAGACTCTTTATGACCTAATTCCTCAAGCTCCTCGCCCCAACACTGACCTTGCCAAGCCACCAGAAGAAGTACCTGTTGATGGGATTATTGGTTCAATCCATTCCCCATCCACAGTGAAACCTGCCAAGTAAACCCAAACTGCTACTCCTTCGACTCCCAAGGTTTCTATTGAGGTCAATTCCATTCAAATTAATCAAACCTCGGGTAATAAAAAGAAAGGTAAAAATCTAAATAAAAAACCTGGAAACCAGCAGGAGACCCCACAATCAACCCATAATGACAACAACACTAGGAAAAGGAAGGCTAAATACCCTTTTCTGTTATGTGGTGGTGACCACTTCTCAAAGGAGTGTCCCTGTCGGGATGAAATCTCCCAGTTTCTGAAGTCTAATCCCACACCTGCAGTACTTACAGATCCCTTTCCCTCTCAACAACAGCTAGTAGACCACATGTCGAACCAGGGTAACTCTAGTTCATCAGAGGAAATTCATATGATGTCCTCAGATACCATCCATCTACAAACTCGAAGCCAAAATTATGATAAACTCGTAGATAAGCAAGAAGATCAATCTTCTTCAGGGAAAGCTCCCTCTACTAGTTCTCCGAAATCCTCGTCTATTGTTCCCTTGTTTATCAAGAAGCCTATTCTCGACATGATTCTGTTCCCACCAAATATTACTCTTCGGAAGGATGTCTTTAATCCCAATGCCTGAGCTACTCAATTCTATAATGTGGTTGAAGATCTCGCTCAGGCACCTTGTGCGATGTCTACCTTAGAGGTACTCCAAATTTTCGCTACACAGTGCAAGAACTTGTTGACTGCATTAGGAGCTGTAGACCCGTATAACACTAACTTGATTCATTTCAGTGTTGAGAACTATAAACCTAGATTACCGCATAAAATTGATTTTCAGATCATTACGAAAGTAGTGGGAAAGAAAGTCTTTCGAACGATACTAGATGAAGGAGCTTCGACCTCGGTGTTATCTCTAACTTGTTGGAAAGCTCTTGGCTCTCCTGAGCTTGTTACATCCCCTATGACCCTTAAATCCTTTGATGGATGGGGTTTCCAACCCCATGGCCTCATATCAGCCCTCGCGGTCGAGCTGGGGGGAAAAACCATTTCCATCCAAGTAGAAGTGGTAGATGCTCCTCTATATTATAACCTCCTTTTAGGAAGGAATTGGTTCTATGCCATGAATGTTGTTGCTTCAACAGTATTTCGAACGGTCCAATTCCTGCATCTCGAGAGAATTGTTACCATTGAACAGCTTGATTTCTATATGCCAGATGTTACTACCTCCATGGCTAATAACATCCCCATGTTAGGTCAGTCCCCTCCTCCTTACCAGTCGATTGGGGTAGGTATGTTGAAAGATTCATCCCTTATGGGGTTTTTTCCCTCTACTCCTCCTAGCATGGATACCGCGACAGTACATATGATTGCTTCATTTGATCTTGAGACCCAAGGCACAAATGTTGTTGAGTCCACCTCATTGATCCTACACGAAGCTATGTATGACACCATTCAAACTTGCTCCAATGATCACACTAATGACATTCATTTAGTGGCTTTGGATCCTTACCATTTACCATACTGGTTAGAACCTTCCCTTCCAATTCTAGACTATCTCTTCAAGAATTTTCCTTCCAATGAGTCCATTATAGAGATCATGAATATGGATGAGCCCATTTGGGAGAATCACCATCATCGATCCATGTTCCTCCCCAATACCAGTTCGAGCAGCCATGATTTTGCATCCTTGTTTCCTACTGATATTGTCACCATTTTGCAAAGTCCTACATTGTTGCAAGATACAGATTCTAAAGGAAACCTTTGCAACATTACTCAGACGAACCCCATTGACATATCAACCAATCCTGATGTTATTGAGCACGTTCATGTTGGGCAGAACTGCTCCAGAAATGAATCTGAAGCATATAAGGCACTTTTTAAGGAATTTCATGATATTTTTGCCTGGTCCTATGAAAAGAGGCCGGGGATTGACCCTTCCATTGTGGTCCATGAGATTAAAACTTATCCCATGGCTAAAATTGTCAGGAAGAAACTTAGGCAAGTCCATCCTAGGAAGGCCGTGGCTATTAAAGCTGAGATTGAGAAACTTCTGAAAGCTGGTTTTATTTATCTTATACCTCTTACAGAATGGGTATCGAACATTGTCCCTATCAATAAAAAGTAGGGCACCATTAGAGTCTGCATCGAATTTAGGGATTTAAATAAATCTTGTCCCAAACACAACTTTCCTACCCCGCACATCGATCAGATTATCAACAACTGTGCTGGAAGTGTCATCTTTTCATTCATGGATGGCTTCTCCGGCTACAATGAGATTGAGATATTGCCCGTCGATCAGCATAAGATAGCATTCATTTTCCCATGGGGAACCTTTTCATATAATAAGTTACCTTTCTACTTGAAAAACGCTGGAGCCACGTTCCAGCGTGCGATGTCCTATGCATTTCACGACATTAAACATATTGTTGAACCATACCTTGACGACCTCCCTTCTCATTCACAGTGATGGGAGCACCATCTTGGTCATCTTAGAGACATATTCCTGAGATGTCGTCATTATAATATACGGCTCAATCCACATAAATGTGTTTTCTGCGTTGAAACGGGACGTCTACTTGGATTTGTGGTATCCAAAAATGGCATCCAAATCGATCCTTTGAAGATTACCGCTATCATTAATCTACCAGCCCCAACCAAAATCCTTGAACTCCAAAGTTTGCAGGGGAATTTTAGAATAATCAACCCATATTTAGCTACCTTAGACATTAATTAATCCAATTTTTGTCTTATTTGCCTAGTTTCCATATTCCACCTTATGCAAGTTGTCCTCCACACATCCAAAGTGGTCAAACTTGCTAAATTTGAGTCATGGAGCACTTGGGAAACCAATTGGAATCAAATCTACTTTATTCCTGTCCTTCCTAGCGCATGTCTGCTTTTTCTGCTTTATTGCCTTCTTTTTTTTAGTTTTAAGGCAATTGGGAAAGTTTGACTAAGTGAAGTTAACTTGTTTTTTGTCCTCATCATCCTCCACTATTTTATCCTAATAAAAGCATGTATGAGTTGTCCTTCCATCATCTATTATCTTGTCTAATTGATTTTTCCAATTCGTGAGCTCCTAGACAGATTTGGAAACTGCTTTATGCACCTATGGGGGATTTGCTTAGATTTAGTAAGCCTGATTTTGACCAAATTTGAATGGCATCCTTATGCATTCAAATATCTCATGTAATTATTTATTGTGGAAGCCTATGACTTCATAGGGTTTTCTATTATACACTTATTCAATACAGATTAGTGTTGTGCTCTATATTCAGTCTCCTTTGTGTGTAATTTGCATGTGTAATTGGAAATTTTTGTGAGTGTAATTGTTCTAACACCTGGGTTCAATTTCCACATGGTATTATAGATTTTGTAGATCTATTTATCTCCTTCCAATTTTTTTATTGTAGGTTTGACATCATTGACTGGGAGCATTCTGCTGACTGAAGGGACAATTTCTGAGCTATGGATCAATCTCAGAAGATCATCTTGACTCCATCATAATTTATTTGAATGGAAAGCAGAGATGGAGATACTGTTGAGAGTGAAAGGAATCTATAGAGTGACTATTGTAATAGAATCAGATCCCAATGCAGTTGCAGAGAAAATTAAATGGCACAACAGGAGGGATGAGGCCTATGGTCTCCTGTGTCTGAGCATATCTAGAGACCTCCTTTTCCATATTGGTGGATTAACATCACAAAATGAAGTATGGGAGAAGCTTGTTGAGCCTTTTGTTAAGACAGATGAGATGAGGGGACATCAAATTGAAAATGAATTGATCTCCCTGAGTCCCAATAGCTTTGAATCCCTGCAACTCTATTTTTCCAAGTTCAAAGCCCTTGTTTTGTAGCTAAAAAAATGTGGGATCAAAAAGAAGGATGAGAAAATGGTTTTGGCCATACTCTTGAAGCTTGGCCCTGACTATTCAGTGTTTTTCTCGACCTTCTATGCCACAAAGTTGACAGCTCGAGCCTGGAAAATGCCTAGCCTTGCATATTTCATGGAATCTCTCACACAAGAACAAGATAAATTGGTGATGATGGGCACCATCAAACCTTCCAAATACCAAGCTCTAGTTTCTAGAGATTCGAGGGTGGATTCAAAAGGCAAGAAGAAATATAAGAAGCCACCTGAGCAAAAGAGAGACAAGGACAAGTCTCCAGAGGACCCTCAAGGTTCCAAGAAGAACCTCCAGAAGAAGAAGAACAAAGGAGAAATGAGCAAGTGCACATACTGCAGTAAGGGAAATCATCCTGAAATCTCCTGCATGAAGAAGAAAATTGACATGCTAACCCAACTCCTGGAGAATAATGGTATCTCCCTTCCTGACAACTCAAAGAAGAGGGAAGGAGGATCAAATTCAAAATACAGAGAGAGAGTTCATGCATTGGTTGCTGGCACATCAAGCTCACCTAGTTTCATCATTGATTCTGGAGCTTCAAGACATATGGTTTCTGGAGCTTCACTTCACTTGACATGTCGAAAGGTCCACCAATTGTACTGGGAGATGACTCTCTCACTGAAAGTTTGGGCAAAGGGAGGATTGATCTTGACCATGGTAAGTTCAGCAATGTATTCTATGTTCCAAATCTTACCTCTAACCTCTTATCAGTGTATCAGATGACCCACAAAGGGTCTCCAAAGAAGGTCATATTCTCCCCTGATGAAGTTGAGATCACAGAGATATCAAGTGGTAAATTCATTGCAAAAGGAGTTGCAAATCACACTTCGAAGGTATACATGTTCTCACACTTCCTACCCTACTCAAACCCCTCTGCTCTTCTGATTCATGCTAATGAGGCAAGCAAGCTTTGGCATGAAATATTTGGCCACCTTAATTACAAGTATCTTTTTTATCTTAGTGAAAAATAAATGGTCATAGGGTTACCAAAGATTAAGTTTTCCAAATAAGTCTGTCAAGGTTGCATCTTAGAAAAACACCCAGAGCATAAATTTGAGAAAGCTAGTCATGAGAGAACCTCTACACCTCTTGAGTTGATCCACAGTGATGTTGCTGGACCATTTCCTCACATGTCAATGAGTCAAGCCAAATATGCATTGACATTCATAGATGACTTTTCCAGGTATTGATGGGTTTACTTCCTGAAACACAAGTCCGAAGTTTATGGCCTCTTCAAAGTATTTAAGGCTTTGGTTGAAAACCAGTCTGGGAGGAAACTCAAGGTCCTCAGATCTGAAAATGGTGGTGAGTATGTCAATTCTGAGTTCATTCAATATTGTGTAGATGCAGGTATTCAGATGCAGCATTCTATCCCTTACAAACCACAACAAAATGGTGTTGCTGAGAGGAAGAACAGATCACTGAAAGAGATGGCAACATGCATGATGGAGGCTAAGACTTTGCCACCAAATTTTTGGGCCAAAGCTATAAACTATGCAGCCTATATCCAGAATAGGGTGCCTCATAAACATCTTGATGGTATGACTCCTTTAGGAGCATGGAGTGGGCGCAAGCCAGATGTGACCCATTTCAGGATTTTTGGCTCAAGGGCTTGGGCTAGAATTCCAATAGAAAAGAGGAAGGATTTGCAGCCCCAAAGCCAAGAGTGTCTATTTGTTGGGTACTCTAAATATTCAAAATGTTACAATCTAATCAATTTGAGCACAAACAAAGCCTTCATTTAAAGGAGTGTTCAGTTCCAAGAAGAGCCTTTAGGAGCAGTGGAAGTTGGAGAATCCTCTTCACCACCAGAACCATTGAATGTAAGTGAAGAGATAGTTGAAATTGCTGATTCTGATATGTCTGATAATGATGATTTAATTTTATATCCTAACAGTCCTACAAGACCAAAATGGGCAGCAAAGAACATTCATGCAGCTGGAGAACTAGCTGGAAATCCTAATGATCCTAGGAGGACTAGATCTCAGTTTGAGAGTGCTCTGTGCATGAAAGATCCTATGTTTGTAGAGAAATGCTATCTGATGGTTGAATCAGAACCATAGACATATTAATATGTATCAAATGATCCAATATGGCAAACATCCATGAAAGAAGAGTTCAGCTCACTCCAGAAGAACAACACTTGGGAGCTAGTTGATCTTCCCCCAGGAAGGAAGCTAGTTCAATGTAAGTGGGTTTACAAAACCAAATTTGCTGCTGATGGTTCACCTTTGAAATACAGGGTCATACTGGTAGCCAAGGGATACATGGCATAGACTACAATGAGACCTTTGCACCAGTGTCAAAGATGGACTCCATCAGGCTAGCCTTAGCCATTTCAACTTCGAACCAGTGGGAGGTACATCACATGGATGTGAAGTGTGCTTTCCTGAATGGAGATCTCACTGAAGATATTTACATGCAGAAGCCTCAAGGATTTTCTACTAATCCATCTCTTGTGTGCAGGCTAAATAATTCATTGTATGGGCTTAAGCAAGCCCCCAGGGATTGGTATGCCAAGAATGATAGCTTTCTGCTATCACTGAATTTTGTTCGATGCAAGTCAGATCCAAATGTCTATTTGAAGCTGATTCATGGTTCATTAATGATTATTGTTTTTTATGTTGATGACCTCCTCATTATAGGAAGCTCAAAGGATGAAATTTCCTCCTTGAAGGATGCAATGAACCATGCCTTCTCCATGACTGATTTGGGGTTATTGAGCCAATTCTTGGGGCTCGAGATTGCTCAAACCAAAGATGGAATAAAAGTACATCAGTCCAAGTATGCCTTGGATTTGCTGAAAAAATTCAACATGAAGGATTGGAAGCCAAGCAAGACTCCTTTCCTTTCAGGAGTTAAGCTTGAAGAAGTTGATTCTTCACCTATGGTAAACAATACACTGTATAGGCAATTGATTGGATGTTTGTTGTATCTTACACATACTCGACCTGATATTTCTTATGAAGTAAGTGTGGCTTCAAGATACATGGATCAGCATCATGAGATCCATTGGAGAGTCGCCAAAAGTATCCTTAACTTTGTTTAGGGAACAAGGACTCATGGGATCTTCTACAAGGCTAAATTTGATCTTGATTTGATTGGGTTTACTGACAGTGATTGGGCAGGTGACAACACAGATTGAAATTCAACATCAGGATATGTGTTCATGCTTGCTGAAGGGCCAATCAGCTGGTCAAGTAAGAAACAGAGTGCCATTGCTCTCTCATCTACAGAAGCAGAGTATAGAGGAGTTGTAAATGCAGCAACTCAATGTTTATGGTTGCAGGGGTTACTTGGTGAGTGTGGCTTCGAATCAGAATACTCAACTACTATCTATTTTGATAATCAGAGTACCATTCAAATCTGCAATGATCCAATTCAGAAATAGAGAACCAAACACATTGAGATCCATATGCACTACATCAAATAGCTTGTTCATGATGGCACCATTCACCTACTCTTTTGTTCATCTTCAGAACAAGTAGCAGATATCTTCACCAAAGTTTTTTTTGTGAGAAGACATTCAGCAATCTCAAATCACTGCTGGGGATTTCTAATCATGCTATGAAGCATGAGTGATGACAAGATTTTTAAATTTTGTTTTACTGTCCATGTTTAAGGGAGGATTTTTCCCACTGGGTTTTGGCCTCTTTCCTTGGTTAAATGGACATGCAATATGTAAAGTGAGACTAATCCTTGTTTCTAGGACCTATAATTTTCTGATATTTTACTCATAAGTCAGGCTTAAGGGGGGTTTTTAGAATAATCAACCCATAGTTAGCTACCTTAGACATTAATTAATCAATTTTTTGTCTTATTTGCCTAGTTTCCATATTCCACCTTATGCAAGTTGTCCTCCACACATCCAAAGTGGTCAAACTTGCTAAATTTTAGTCATGGATCACTTGGGAAACCACTTGGAATCAAATCTACTTTTTTCCTATCCTTCCTAGCACATGTCTGCTTTTTCTGTTTTATTGCCTGCTTTTTTTGAGTTTTAAGGCAATTGGGAAAGTTTGACTAGGTGAAGTTAACTTGTTTTTTGTCCTCATCATCCTCCACTCGTTTCTCCTAAGAAAAGCATGTATGATTTGTCCTTCCATCATCTATTAG
Source organism: Pseudotsuga menziesii (assembly GCA_001517045.1). NCBI lineage: Eukaryota > Viridiplantae > Streptophyta > Pinopsida > Pinales > Pinaceae > Pseudotsuga > Pseudotsuga menziesii. Next base: position 72,405 of record LPNX010136887.1, read on the forward strand.
CTTGCCTAATTTATTTTGCCAATTCGTGAGCTCCTAGACAGATTTGGAGACTGCTTTATGCACCTATGGGGGATTTGCTTAGATTTAGTAAGCCTGCTTTTGACCAAATTTGAATGGCATCCTTATGCATTCAAATATCTCATGTAATTATTTATTATGGCAGCCTATGACTTCATAGGGTTGGCTATTGTACACTTATTCAATACAGATTAGTGTTGTGCTCTATATTCAGTCTCCTTTGTGTGTAATTTGCATGTGTAATTGGCAATTTTTGTGAGTGTAATTGTTCTAACACCTGGGTTCAATTTCCACAGGGAAGGAAAAATTTCTCCACCATTTTGTGTGCAATTTTGCTGAGAAAATACATGGTTATATGCATCTCCTCAAGAAGAACACTCCATTCTTTTGGGATGACCAGGCCCAACGTTCCTTTGATAGTATTAAGCATGCTCTGACTCATTCACCTATGATACACCCCACGGATTATTCAAAGGATTTTATTTTGTATATTTCTACCTCTGCTACTACCATCACCATGGTTTTAGTGCAGTACAATCTCCACGGTCAGGAGCATGTGATTTATTACGCTAGTAAGAATCTCGTTGATTCTGAAACCCATTATTCACATGTGGAGAAGCTAGCTTTGGCCACAGTCATTTCTATGCAAAAATTTTGTCACTACATTTTGCTTCACACTACCACCGTATTGGCATACCAAAACCCGATGTACTACATTCTAACTCATCAGGTACTCGGGGGCAAGTACTCCCGTTGGATCGTCATCCTTCAAGAGTTCGACCTCGAGTTTTCCAAGGTTACATCAAAGGAATCCTTGGTTTTTGCCGAGCTTATATGTGACCTTCCCTGTGCTACCACAGAATATAAGGCCAGTGATTCATTTCCAGATGAATTCCTATTCCTAATTAGCACTATTGATCCTTGACATGGATATTTGTTGATTTATCTCCAGACCCAGCGTTTTCAGCCGCATCTATCTCGCGATGATCGTCCCTGCATCCGTCACCACGTGAAGTCCTACCTTATCTTGAATGATACCTTGTATCGACATGGAATTGACTCCATTCTTCGACGATGCCTCACTCCTAAGGAGGCTGAACATGTGCTGAATGATTGCCACTCTAGAGCATGTGGCGGTCATTTATCTGGGATGGCTACAACCCAAAAAATCCTTTGTGCTAGTTATTTCTGGCCACTTGTCTTCAAAGACTGTCATGATGCTGTTAAGAAATGCCCTCTTTGTCAACATTTTTATCCCAAAAAGTGCACCCATCCTGCTCTGCTTCACCCCATCATTATTGTTGGCCCTTTTGCCAAATGGGGGATTGACTTCATGCATTGTAAGCCTACCTCAGCCGGGGGGCGTGGTTACATCATTATAGCCATGGATTATTTCATAAAATGGGCTGAGGCCATGCCTACATATGCAGAAGATGGTAAGACTACCACTCTCTTCTTGTTCAATCATATCATAGCTAGATTTGGATTTTCGCAGTCCATCGTCACTGATCACAGATCTCATTTTCGTAATCAAATGATGGAGGAATTGAGTTCCAAGCTAGGTTTTCACCATGAAAACTCTACGTTGTATTATCCACAAGCTAATTGTCAGGTAGAGGCCATTAACAAAGTTTTGAAAACTATGCTTTGTCATATGGTTGGAGATCATCAATCCAATTGGCATCTCGTTCTTTTTTCTGATCTTTGGGCTTATCAGACTTTTGTGAAAACAACTACTGGTTTCACACCATTCCAGCTTGTCTATGGACTCGAAGTTGTCTTGCCAATCCAATGTCAGATTCCATCTTTACAACTCTCCGTCGAACTTCTCCCAGACACTTCCACAGAGGAAGCAAGATTTTTGTACCTAAATAACCTTGATGAGACTCGTAGAGATGCTGCCTTGGCTAATGAGGCACATAAGAAACACATCAAGGTGCAGTACGATAAATCCATCCATCCTCGTGTTTTCAATGAGTGTGACCTAGTTTTGACTTATGATCAGAGATATGACAAGCTAGGAAACAGTAAGTTCGAGTCCATGTGGTATGGCCCTTTTGTTATTTCCAAGGTGTTAGAGAAAGGATCCTATGAGTTAGTTGATTATAATGGGATCCTTTGGGGCAACCTCGCAATGGGTTGTACCTGAAAAGGTACTATGCCTAGGTCTTCTTGGATGGTATCTTGTATATATGTATATTGATTGAATTTTAGTGTGCTTTCAGTATTTTCAAGATGGTTTTGAGTTTTGGTGTCTGCATCTATTTATACCATTTTTTGGTCATGCAGATGGCTTTCTACGGCTTCGCTAATGGTGCTTTCCACCACACCTTGAATCTAGCCTCAGCTGCTTGGGTTATCTATTCGCCAGCTGAAGATTTGGTTAGTTCAAGAGCGGTTTGCTTAGGTCCTGCTACTAATAACATCGCTGAGTATGAAGCGGTCATAGGTCCATGATATAGTAGTTTTGATGGACTCTCAGCTCATGGTTTGTCATTTAAACCATGTCTACACCATTAGGAACCCGGTGCTCCTCCGCCTCTTCCAAAGGGTACGTTTGTTAGAAATATCATTTGGAACCATTACATATAGGCATATCCCTAGGGAACATAATGTAGTTGCTGATTCATTGGCTAATTACATCCTATATTGGCATATTTCCCATTCATGACATTAACTAAAACATGGTACATTGTAAATAAACATTTAAAGACACATAGAACTCATAGAAAATGCATTTTTTCCATTTGAAATGTATAAACACTGTGTAAAAGTATGTATATACATATACGAAAAAGTTTTACAAAAAATAGGTCTCGAGACCTCATCTGAAGCACGTAGGCTTTCAGGAAAAATCATCATACAAAAATCCTGAAGCTATTAGCTTTCAGTATACATGTCTCATCAACTAGTGGTGCTCATGATAGCACATCACTACTCGAGCCACCCTGGGTAGTAGCCTGCTGAATTGGCCTGGTACTCCCGTCGTAGATCTATGATATCTAGTCAGGAGGTCATCTATGTCATCATATGGGATGTCCAAAGTCAACCTCTCTAGGTTCTCCTCCAGCTCCTCGGTGATATCATCACCCTATGGCACAAAGCGAGCTCTGGCTCACCTGTCTAGTGGAGATGCTCCTCCAAGCCTCACTGCTCCAACATCTACATGAAGACAAACAGGTCTCGTCACTTATCATAAAAAATATAAAACAGAAAAAATATAAAAACATTTTTCATCTTTAGGGTTTCTTGTTTCTTACCGATGTCACCCCATTGCCCTCCAGGTGGGAGTGGTAGGTCATGATCACCTATAAAATCTGTGCCTGCATAGGCATAGTCCTCGACCATGAGCATATGATCCCACAGCCATCTGAAGAATGCATCACTGAACTTCACTCTGCCCCTAGCCGCTCCTGTGTGAGCCATGACATGGACCCACCTTAGCATGCGGGGGGTCCCGTGCTCTCAGACTCCAAAAAGTCACCTGGGGGCTCATCTAGGGGATCCACTCAAAGAAGAAACAAGATAAGATGGAACCAAAGCCGAACTGCTTCAACTCTCCCTACCGACATTTAGTCAGCAGATCCTTGAAGATTGGAAGCAATGCTTCTGCCCAGTTGAACAGCGTAGGTGCCATAGCCTCTAGGGCATACATAATATGTGCCTTGGAATCTTGATGTACACCCTGGCTCCCTACCACCCTCTACATGGTGAACAAAACAATCTATAGAGCCCTGTTTGTCACTGCCTTGATGGGTATTTTCTTCCCCGATGTGCCTGTACCTAGTACACAGTGTCGATCTATGAGCTCCTTCTTGGTAATGTCCCTGCCACGGGAACCTGTCAGTGAGATAGGGGCACCCTGTCTCAATAGGCTAGTCAAGAAGTAGATGTCCTCTACCTCCACTGTAAGTATATGTGCCCCCACCTCGAAATACTACTATTCTAGATTCCACATTCTCAGTATGTGTTCCAGTAGTCTCTCTTGGGACGCCATGCTTGGTGTCCGAAAGAAATTTAAAAGCCCATAGTTCCAGAGTGTGGAAATACAAGATGGATTCCTTTCAGCAGCAACATCCTCATCATCATGTGTTCTTTCCTTCCATATCACCATATTTTGGAAGCCTAGACCTGCCAAAAACAATAATGGTATGTATCAATATCATCCTTGAGTCATTATAAATAAAAAAGAATCAGTAAATTTTTTCTATATCATTGGTTTAACTTATCCATGGCCGGCACCGCCTGTGCCCTGTTGGATATAGGTGGTGGCACCACCTGTGCACCATATTCTTGGCGTGGTTATCGGGTGGTACAGCCTATCCCTCCAGGGGTAGCCGCGGTGCCCACAAGTTGGATTTTAGGGCTTGCCAAATAGGCCTAAAACCCCACCAAATCCCAAAATAAAATCTATTAAATTAAAGATAAGGGTCTTAGCTGTTACCTACAACTAACGAGACTGAAAACGGACAGTGGAAACTCCCGGTATCAGCTGTGGAAGATCTGGCTAAAAAATGATCCAAGTGCTCTCTGCTAGAGGTAAATAGTGAAATGTTTGATTTTTTACTATTTACTCGCCTTATATAGACATTTTTTGGGTCTGAATTAGTATAGTTTTGATATTACATCATGTTCTGGTCAAAATCTATTTGTCATAATCCCTTAATGTTGATTTTGGATGCATTTGACACTTTTTTATGAGTCGCCTGCAAGTTGACTTTAGTAAAATATTTGGAAAGTTTGTTTATGGATTTTTCATACTTTCACAAAACGAAAAAGGTCGTTGAGTGTTTATTATGACACTTTTTCATGCTCGTTAAAATCTAGTATCAAATTTATGAGTCTAGTTCACGTTTCTTTCTAGGATCATAAAATACGACATTGTGTAAAGAAACGTCATGGAGTCTTCTTTTCACATCTTATTTCAGACTCCTTAAACATGAAAAGATAGTCGAGTCCGTTTTTTAATATTTCCAGGCTCATAAAAAGTGACATTGTGTAAAGAAACCTCACAGAGTTCTCTTTAAACCCTTTTTAGGCTCCCTAAATACGAAAATATTGTCGAGCGATATTGTCTTCTTCACACTCATTAAAGTATTTGAAGAGTCATCCGTCTGACAGTAGGTTATCTCTTTCTCAGTTCGGATAGGACTATTTACGAGAAAGGAACGCTCCAGCCATTCATGACTGGAAGAGTTCTCTAAGGTATGATTTTACACTTTTTCAGGCCTTAGAGAGTAAATCATATGAAAAAGGACCCCCATGGAGTCTTCTTACGTATTCTTTCAGACTCTCTAAACATGAACGATACCGAGTTTTCTTTTAGTGGACTTGTTAAATTAAACATTGAGAGGATTATTTTGGGAATGAACCCCTCCTCTCTCAGGTTCAGAAAACATATGAGACTGGACTTGTCTTCTGATGAGCTATATCGAGTGTTTGTTACCCTCTTTGAACTCGTAAAACTGAAAAGAGGCACTCATCGATCATGATGGGGAAAATGGGAAAGGGAATCATTTTGAAAATAATGGAAGTTGTTTGTCATTACCTTTGAACATGGCACTTGTCTGCACAATCATGTCAGTCAATTTGGTATTCAACTGATCTCCGTGACGATCCACTTTCATGAGTCATGCCAATCCTTTGAGTCTTTCAAAAGAATGCATTGTCCACTATCGCATTGTGTATCTGTCCTGTCTAGTCATGCTGCCAAGTCATTTTTTCGTGCCGCCCGATGTTCAAAGGGGATCTAAAAAAGTCTTACCTCTGCTATATACACAGCCTTTGTGTCAGTATCTTTGAGTCATTCATATGGTTACTACATTCACATCATTCTAGAACTATGTTCTGAGTTTCATGTCATCGATGTGGGACTCATCATGGCCCTCCTTCGACGAGACTATTCTTGTCGACATCAGCTCATCATCTGGGAAATAGTCTTAGAAACAATATTCAATAACTTGAGATCTATATGCCTTAATGACATATTCTCTTACTCTCGACATAGGTTCACATAATTGACCTTTGATCGATAGAATCAACTGGGTGTTCGACATCAGGACATCTATTCGCACTCAGTAGATTGTACTAGAGTACCTTGGGAATCATTGACATTAATGGTGATTTCCCTCGCACTTGTTAACAATTAACATCATTGGCTGGTAATCAAGTGGTTTCTACCATGTTTGACTTCAGATCATTGTAATTTCATGGATAGAATCATACTTTGTGGAAGGTGAGACGAAGACCCTGGGCATTTGTTTAAAAGCGCTCATTGCTTTTCCCCAGGTTGCAATGGAGTTTTGTATATCTAGCATAGATCCACATTTGTATGGTCATGGCTATGCTCAAATTTGCATCTGTATGACATAGATCTACTTTGTATGTCCAGTAGCTATGTCCAAGTTTGAGTCCTCTATCACATGGATCTACGTTGTATTCTAGAATCCATGCTTGTTTATTCCACTCATGGATCTGCCTTGTATTGGTCTGCAGCTATGAGTTTGGTTACTTATGTCTATGAGTCAACATACTAATGTACTACAGATTCCTACTCAACTGCATACTCTGATTGAGCCAATATTTTCATCTCCTGGAAACGAATTGTTCTCAAAGATCTCGTTTATCATATCACTCTAAGACTCATGTTTTGGGGGGCATCCTGTTATACCAAAATCCTGTCACCATCATGTGATAAGACCTTTGAAATACCTACTTGCCCTGAATCCAAGCTTCTGGAGTGAAGACTAAATGGTTTTTTATTAGTCTATCATACAAATTCTCAGCACCACTCATGCCCCTTTATTAGGAGCTGTACCCTTGCTCACATCACTTTTCATCAGTTGTCCACAAGCGGTGCCACCACCTGTCACCCTTGGTCCATAGGCAGTTATTACCAGAACTGCTCTGTCATAGAAGGAGAAGCATGGTACCTTGGGTGAAAAGGGAAAAAGAGAAGCTTCTCGAGGCTTCTAGATGATAAGCCTTGAGATATCCCTTATCCCTACTATTGTGGGTTGGTTGAGCTCGAGATCCCTCATCCTAGGATCTTAGAGGCCACCTCACCCACTAATTTCTCAACCATCTCTATCCATTAAAGCCCTATAAATATGAGCTCATATCCATGATTGAGAGGAGAACATTTGAAGGTATTGTTATGCTGTTGGACTAATCCTTGGCCCAAGATCATTTGGAGAGAGCATAGAGAGCTAGTCAGAGCTTTTGGGGATGAAGAGCTAGTTTCATGGAGATGCATGTCAACACTAAGTCTTGGTTGTAAACGTCTTCATATTTCTAATGCAAGTTGATTTTCTATCCCATACATATTGTTGATGTTTGATTTCAGATATATATTGCTAGATTCCTTAGTCGCTAGCATAGATTAGTAGACCATATTTTGGTTGCTTTGATTTGTTTCGTGTTGAACTCTTTTGCAGGTACATAGGTGAACTATCAAATCCTTGTATTCCAGATATCTACAGTGTCTAGGGAGAGTTATCAACCTTTGTGATCTATTTTTTTTGGATCTAAACCATTCAGACTAGCGGAACACCTTGTTTTCCGCAGGAGGTGAAATATTCCGATCAACATTAAGCATGTTCATGTTGGGTAGAACTACTCAATAGAAGAATATGAAGCATATAGGGAACTTTTCAAATAATTTTGTGATATTTTTTCCTGGTCTTATGAAGAAATGTCGGGGATCAACCCATCCATTGTGGTCCATGAAATAAAAACCTATCCCACTGCTAAACTGTTAGGAAAAAACTAAGGCAAGTCCATCCACCGAAGGCCGTAGATATTAAAGATGAAATAGATAAACTTCTCAAGGATGGGTTTATTTATCTCATCCCCCAGATGAAATGGGTATCGAACATCGTCCCTGTCAATAAAAATCATGGCACCATTAGAGTCTGTATCGATTTTAGAGATTTGAACAAATCTTGTCCCAAATACAACTTTCCTACTTCACATATCGACCAGATTATTGACAATTGTACCGAAAGTGTCATCTTCTCATTTATGAATGGATTTTCAAGTTATAATCAGATTGATATTTTACCCACTAATCAGCACAATATGGAATTAATTTTCCCATGGGGAACCTTTACATATAGAAAGTTACCATTTGGATTAAAAAATGCTGGAGCCACTTTCCAGCGTGCTATGTCCTATGCGTTTCATGATATAAAACATATCGTTGAACCGTACCTTAACAACCTCCCTGCTCATTCACAGCGAAGGGAGGACCACCCTATTCATCTTAGAGACATTTTCCTGAGATGCTTTCATTATAATATACGGCTCAATCCTCATAAATGTCTTTTCTGCGTTGAGACGGGACGCCTGTTAGGTTTTTTGGTTTCTAAAGATGGCATTTGGATAGTCCCATTGAAAATTGCCGCTATTTTAGCTCTACCAGCCCCAACCAACCTTCTAGAAATCCAAATTTTGCAAGGGAAGGAAAACTTTCTTCGTCATTTCGTGTGCAACTTTGCATAGAAAACCCATGGTTATATGCGTCTCCTTAAGAAGGACACTCTGTTCTATTGGGATGACCAAGCCCAACGACCCTTTGATAATCTCAAACATGCTCTGACTCATTCACCTGTGATACACCCCACATATTATTCAAATTATTTTCTCTTATATATTGCTGCCTCCACTACTACCATCGCTATGGTTTTGGTGCAGGAAAATCCTGACCGTCAGGAGCACGTGATTTACTATGCTAGTAAGAATCTTATGGATCTTGAAACCCAATATTCACACATGGAGAAACTAGCATTGGCCACGGTCATTGCTATTCAAAAATTTTGTCACTACATTTTAATTCGTACAACCACTGTATTGGCAGACCAGAACCCTATGTATCACATCCTGACTTGTCAGGTGCTCGGGGGCAAGTACTCCCGATGGATAGTCATACTACAAGAGTTTGATTTGGAATTTTCCAAAGCCACATCAAAAAAATCCTTGGTATTTTCCAAGCTCATGTGTGATCTTCCTTGTGCTTCAATGGAATCTGAGCCCAGTGATTCATTTCTGAATGAATTCCTGTTCCTGATAAGCATTACTGACCCATGGTATGGAGATTTTCTCATTTATCTCCAAACACAAAGATTTCATCCAAATCTATCCCATCACGATCGCCATTGTATCTGTCACCATGAAAAATACTAACTCATCTTGAATAACACTTTGTATAGACGTGGTATCAATTCTGTTCTCCGGCGATGCCTCACCCATGAGGAAGCTGAACAAGTGTTGAATAATTGCCACTCTGGAGCATGTGGTGGTCATTTATCTAGGATGGCTACAGCCCAAAAAATCCTTCACGCTAGCTATTTCTAGCCTTCAGTCTTCAAATATTGTCATGAGGCTATCAAGAAATTCCCACCTTGTCAACATTTTCATCCGAAAAAATTGCACTCATCCTGCTCCGCTACACCCCATCATTGTCATTGGCCCATTTTCCAAATGGGGGATTGACTATATGCATTGTAAGACTACATCAGCTGGGTGGCATGGTTACATCATTGTAGCCATTGACTATTTTACAAATTGGGCTGAGGCCATGCCTACATATGTAGAAGATGATAAGGTTGTCGCTCTCTTCCTATTCAATCATGTGATAGCTAGATTCGGAGTTCCGCAGTCCATAGTTACTGATCACGGATCACATTTCCGTAATCAAATGATGGATGAACTAAGTGCCAAGCTAGGTTTTCGTCATGAAAACTCTACGTCCTATTATCCGCAAGCTAATGGTTAGGTAAAGGCCATTAACAAAGTTTTGAAAACGACGCTTCATCGGATGGTTGGAGACCATAAATCCAATTGGCACCATATCATTTTTTCTCTCTTTGGGCTTACATGACTTCGGTAAAAACAAAAACTAGTTTCACACCTTTCCAGCTAGTCTATGGACTCGAAGTTGTCTTGCCGATTCAATGTCAGATTCCATCCTTGAAACCTGTCGTCGAACTTCTCCCAGACACTTCCGTAGAGGAAGAGATATTTTTATACTTGAAAAACCTTGACGAAACTAGGAGAGATGTTGCCTTGGCTAATGAGGCACACAAGAAACACGTCAAGGCACAGTATGACAAGTCTGTCCAACCTCATGCCTTTAACGAGGGTGACCTAGTTTTGACTTACGATCAGAGATATGACAAACTAGGGAAAGGAATGTTCGAATCCATATGGTACAGTCCTTTCATTATTTCTAAATTTTTAGAGAAAGGGGCCTACAAGCTCATAGACTACAATGGAATCCCTTTAGGAAAACCTCGCAATGGGTTGTACCTGAAGAGGTACTATGCCTAGATCTCTCTTGGATAGTGTCTTGTATATATGTATATTACTTTACTTTTAGTGTGCTTAAGTATTTTCAATATGGTTTTGATTTTAGTGTCTGTATCTATTTATACCATGTTTTGGTCGTGCAGAGCATATGGTTTTCTATGGCTTCGTTGATGGTGCTTGCCGCCACACATTGAATCTTGCCTCAGCTGCTTGGGTTCTCTATTCCCCAGCTTATTATTTGGTTAGTTCAGGAGCGGTTTGTTTTTGTCCTGCTACCAACAATATCGCTAAGTATCGAGCAGTCATAGGTCTTCTGACTGAAGCTTCCTCCCAAGATGTTCGCAACTTGGTAGTCTTGATGGACTCACAACTAGTTATTTTTCATCTAAATCATGTCTATACCAATAGGAATCATGTGCTTCTCCATCTCTTCCGGAGGGTATGCTTTTTATAAAGGTCATTTGAAACTATCACCTATAGGCATATCCCTAGGGAACATATTGCAGTTGCTGACTCATTGGCTAATTACATCCTAGATTGGCATATTTCCCATTCATGATATGAAGATAAAACTTGGTTCATTGTAAATAAACTATTAAAGACACATAAAACTCATGTAAAATACATTCACCATTTGAGACATATAAACACCAAGTAAAAGTTTGTAAATATATATATCAACATGTTTTACAAAAAATAGGTCACGAGACCTCATCTGAAGCACGTAGCCTTTCAGGTAAAAAATCACCATACAAAATCCTAAAGCTATCAGCTTTCAGTGGATACATCATGCACTCATCATCTAATTATGCTCATGGTAACACATCACTTCCCAGGCTACTCTACGTAGCAGTATGCTAAAGTGACCCTTTACTCCCATTGTAGGTCTCTGATACCTCAGTGGGAGGTTGTCAATAGAAGCATCAGGGATGTCTAGATTCAACCTCTCCAGGTTCTCCTCTAACTCCCCTATCACATCATCACCCTACGGTACAAAATGGGATCTGGATCTCCTATCCAATGGGGAGGCTCCCACAGGTTGTGATGCTTCGACGTCTACATGAAAACATTCAAGTCTCATTACTTAACATAAAAAATATAAAACATGAAAAACATAAAAACATTATTTCCATTTTAGGGTTTTTTGTTTCTTATCGATGTCACCCCACTGTCCACCAGGTCAGAGCTGTAGGTTAGGGTCACCACTGAAGCCAGTGCCTACATATGCATAATCCTCCACCATGAGGAGCTGATCTCTCAACCATCAAAAGAACGGATCACTGAACTTTACCTTCCCCCTTCTCGCTCCAATACGGGCCATAATCTAGACCCACCTCTGCATGTGAGGGTCCCATTCCCTCAGCTCTGTAAAGACCAACTGGGGTCTCATCTGTGGAACCCGCTCGAAGAAGCAAGATAGAATGGAACCAAAACCAAATTGCTTCATCTCCCCCTGTCAACACTTGGTCAGTTGATCCTTGAAGATCAGAAGTAGGGCTTCCGCCTAGTTGAATACTGTAGGCACCATGGCCTCTATGGAAGAGAGCATATGTGCTCTAGATGCCTGGTGTACTCCTTGGCTTCCTGCCACTCTCTTCATGGTAAACAACACGGTCTGTAGAGGGTCATCCATCACTGCTTTTATGGGAATTTTCTTCCCTGATGTCCTTGTCCCAGGAATGCAGTGACAGTTTATGAACTCTTGAGTAGTAATGTCCCCCCCATAGGACCCAGTTAGTGAGATGGGAGCACCCTGTCTCAAAAGGCCAATCAGGAAGTAGATGTCCTCTACCTCAACTATAAAAATGTGAGCACCAACCTTGAAATAGTGTTGCTCTGGATTCCACATCCAGAGTATATGCTCTAGTAATAGCTCATGCGATACCATACTGGGTGTTTGGAATAACTTTAAGAGTCTGTAGTCTCTCAATGTGGCTACGCAACCCACATTTCGTTCGGTGAAGACGTCGTCGTTATCATGTTGTCTCTCTTTCCATATGACCATTTTTTATCAACTGTTAGGATTATTAATCCTCCCTTGTCCAAATTTGGTCATATGTCTAAATCAGGAGTCCATCCAGTCTATTTATAGTCATTAGCACCATTGGTTAAACTTGACCTAATTGGGGCACATGTTTCAGTTACCAAAGTGTGGGGAACACTAATTGAGGCTCACTGCCACTTATTGCACTTGATTTCATAAGTTTAGGAGTCTCCTAGATCAATCCCTACAATTTAGGAAGCAACTGGGAGTGCCGAAACCAACCAAGGTCAGTTCACTTCAGTTAATGACTAGTTAGGCCAAGTTAGGAGTCAGTTACATTCAGTTCTAGCCCTCTACATTCAGTTAAATAATGGTTTAATTAATTGCACACATGTAGGGAGAATTTCTCACCTACCACAGTCAGTTAACCATTATTTAATACTAAATGTAACACTTGGTTGTGTTTTAGAACTCCGGTTATGATTTAGACAAGGACAGTTAACTACTGGGTCCTCCAATAGTGATTTAGACAATGTCTTGGTTACCTACAGTCAAGTAGAGTTATCAATTCAAACTTCCTCATGTGGATTCAAATTGTTTGTGGCTAATAAAGCCATTTTACATTATTGTAATTATCATCTGGATTACTTTTTTGATTAATGAAAGCATTCACAGCTGCAATCCTTTTGCACTGTTTCATTCTTCAATGGCTGAGTAAATTGTGAGATCTTCTTTGTGAGTTGTGTGTTTGTCTACAGATCTATATGCTCAAATTTAACATCAACAAGAACCTATCAAAAACCATCACAAGACTTGTTAAAAGCATTCTTAATCATCCAAATCAATCAAAATGAGCTAATTTTTCTTGTGCAATCACTTTTATTTCACCATGGTCGGCACCTCCTATGTGCCATTGAGGATAGGCGGTGGCACCACCTATGCACTACGTTTTTGGCATGGTTCTAGTGGGGTATCACTTATCCCACAAGGGATAAGAGCGGTGCCCGCTTCCATGATTTTAGGGCTTTCCATATGAGCCCAAAACACCATTAAAAATCAAAATTGAAGGCATAAAATGAAAGAGTAGGGTCTAGGTTATTACCTAGAACTGATGGTGCATGAATATGACGGTGGATTATCCTGATATCAGCGACTAAAAATATGGCCAAGAAAATTCTCCAAAGGCTCTCCACTATGGGTAAATAGTAAAATGTTTTGATTTTTCACTATTTACATGACTTTTATATACATTTTTTGGTTTGACATGCTATAGTTTTGTTTTAAAATCATTTATTACTCAAAATCTATCAGTCGTAATCCTTTAATGTCAGTTATTGGGGCATTTAACACTTTTTTTTGAGTCGTTGTAGGATAGAAGAGCAGTAGCAGTAAGGTTTTGGGAGTTCATTTTTTACTTTTTCGTACTGCCATAAAACGGAAAAAGTCTTTGAGAGTTTATTGCGACACTTTGGTCACACTCTCGAAACTTAGCATCAAAGGTCTGAGTCTGTTTTTTATTCTTTTCAGGCTCGTAAAATCTGTCATCATGAAAAGAGACCTAGTGGAGTATTATTTAAACTCTTTTCGGGCTCCTTAAATGCGAAAAGATTGTCGAGTGATCTTGTCTTCTTCACGCTTGTTAAATAATTTGAAGAGTCATTCATATGATAGTAGGTTATCACTTTTTTGGTTCAGGTGAACTATTTTATGAAAAAGGACACTATGGATTCTTCTTCCATGGTCGTTCAGACTCTCTAAACATTAATGATATCAAGTTTTGTTTCATTGGACTCATTAAATTAAACATTAATAGACCCTCTTTTGGGAACGAACCCCTCCTCTCTCAGGTTTGTAAAACATATGAGTTTGGACTTGTATTCGGATGAGCTATACCGAGTGTTTGTTACCCTCTTTGAACTTGTAAAACTGAAAAGAGGCACTCATCAATCATGATGGGAAAAATGGGAAGGGAATCATTTTGCAAATAAATGGCAGTATTTTGTCGTTACCTTTGAACATGGCACTTGTATGCATATCATTTCGGTTAATTGGGTATTCAGCTAATCTTCATGATGATCCACTTTCATGAGTCATGCCAATCCTTTGAGTCTTTCAAAAGAATGCATTGTCCATCAACGCACTGTGTGTTTTTCTGGTTTAGTCATGTTGCCGAGTCTTTTGTCGTGCCACCCAATGTTCAAAGGGAAGTTGAAGAATTTTTACCTCTGCAGTCAAACCAGTCTCTGTGTCAATACTTTTAAGTCAGTCTTATGGTTACTACATTCACATCATTCTAGAACTATGTTCCAATTTTTGTGTCATCAATGTGGGACTCATCATGGCCCTCCTTCGACGAGACTATTCCTGTCGACATCAGCTCATCATCTAGGAAATAGTCTTAGAAATAAAATTTAGTACCTTGAGATTTGTATGCCTTAATAACAAATTATCTCACTTTCGACATAGGTTCACATCATTGACCTTTGATCGATAGAATCGACTGGGTGTTCAAAATCAAGACATCTATTTAGGCTTAGTAGATTGTACTAGGGTACCTTGGGAATCATTGACATCAATGGTGATCTCCCTCGCACTTGTTAACGGTTCACATCATTGGCCGGTAATCAAGTGGTTTCTACCATGTTCTACTTCAGATCATTGTAATCACATGGATAGAATCGTACTCTGTGGAAGACAAGACGAAGACCCTGGGTATTTGTTTAGCGCTCATTGCTTTCCCCAGGTTGCGATGGAGTTTTGTATATCTAGCATGGATCCACATTTGTATGGTTGTGGCTATGCTCAAATTTGCATCTGTATGACATAGATCTACGTCGTATGTATGGTAGCTATGTCCAAGTTAGAGTCCTCTATCACATGGATCTACACTGTATTCTAGTAGCCATGCTTGTTTATTCCTCTCATGGATCTGCCTTGTATTGGTTTGCAAACATAAGTTGGTTACATTTTTATATGATTCAAAAATATTGATGTACTAGAGATGCCTACTGGATGACATTCTTTGACCAAGCTGACATTTTCATCATGAAGTGACAACTTGTTCTCTTAAAGCTCTCACTTATCGTATCCCTCTAAGTCTCATGCTTTGGGGGGCATTTTGTTATACCTAAATCCTGCCACCATCATGTGATAAGACCCTTAATTCCCATGTTTTCCCTTAATCCCAACACTTGGACTAAAAACTTGCTCTGTTTGTCAATTCTACTTGAAAAAAACCTAGCACCGCACTTTCCCTTTGGCTGATGAGTGGTACCTTGCTCAGTACCGACTGTATCCTGTTTTAGAGAAGTAGTGCCACCACCTCTGGGCTTTGGTCTAAAAGCGGTTCTCATCTAAACCGCTTTGTCATAAGGGAAGAAAAGAAGTACCTTGGGTAAAATGGGAAAAAGAGAAGTTTCTCGAGGCTTCTAGAACTTGAGCCTTGTGTCCTACCTCATCCCTATCATTATGGGTTAGTTTGAGCTCGAGCTCCCCCATGGTAGGATCTTGGAGTCACCTCACCCACAATTCTCTCAACTATTCCTATCCATTGAGCCTTATAAATACAAGCTCATATCCATAGTTGAGGGGGAGAACTATATAGGTATTATTATGCTATTGGATTGAATACCTAGTCCAAATCATTTGAGAGTATAGAGAGAAAATTTGGAGCTTATGGGGATGAAGTGTTTGTCTCGTGGAGGGGCTTGTAGACACCAAGGAAACGGTTGTAAGCTTCTCCATACATTCTTAATGCAAAGCTGATTTTTGTCCCACATTACTGTTGTTTTGATTTCACATGTACATGTTGCTAGATTCCTTAGTCACTAGCCTGGATGAGTAGATGATTTTCTAGTAGCTTTGATGTGCTTGTATGTTTGATATGTTTGCAGGTACGTAGGTTCATAATTGAAGCAGTATTCCAGGTGTCTAAAGTATTCAAGGAAGGTCTTCATCCTTTGTCATTCACTCATTTGTTTTGGATCTGAACCATTCAAACCAAAGGAACAACTTCTATCTGCAGAAGGTGCAATATTCCTGATAACACACCCGCAATACCACCACAACCAAGCAACACCCCCAGTGTTTCCTACCAAAACCAAACTCTAGACTATGCAAGAATGATGTCTTAGTTTGGAGCCACAACTTCTTATGCACAACCTGTGCCACTACAGCATGCCCGGGCATTAGCTTGGCCGGCACAACAATAAGCAGACAAATGCCCACATTTGTGGCACCTACACCCACCCAAGTTTACTATGCACCACCAGTGCAATCCATTCAAGCCCCCACCCCTACTCCGCCAGCACCTTTAGGACAGTTGTTTGCATAGTAAAACCATGCTAACCAGCCAGCCCCCAATAACCAACAAGGGCAAGCCAGAAATAACTGAGCCTGGAACCAAGGCAACAATCAACCACAGGGAGGTGGTCAACAACCAAACCCTCCCAACAATGTCGGGGAAAACCAGCTAGCACAAAATCCTCAGCAACCAAATGCACCTAGATGCAATGCTCTATTGCACACAAACTAGCCATGCAAGTTGTGTGAGGTATACAGGAACTATACACATGAATTCCCCTTCATGGGTCGCGCCAAGAAAGCCATTCACAACGAGGTTCAACATGCTACCAATACGGCATCCCAAGCTCAATCTAACCTGGCACCACCAGGACCTCCACCCATGGTCCTCCAAAACCCATTACTAGTCTAAGGACTGGTAGCAACTGCACCCACTCCCTATCCCAATCCCAATGCCCTGAGGGAACCTCTGACAGCAGAAAAAGGTGTTCACCACCTGCTATCCATGACAACTAAAGAGCTCAATTTACAGACCTAACAAAATCAGTATGGAACCAACATCAAACCCACTAAAACATCAGCAAAATCTACATCCAAAATAGCCAATGCACCTCTTCATCTACCCCCTTTTCCTCTTCACCCCCCCATATGGTGGATTTCCAACAATGTCACGTCTAGAGCTACTGTAAGTTGTAACATTGTGGATGATTTGGCCCAAACACCCACGGCCATGTCCGCTCTTGAGGTACTCAAAACTTTCCCAACACAGTGGAAAGCCTTACTAGCTGCCCTTGGTGCTATAGACCCCTTCAACTCCAAGTTGATCACATTCGACATGAATAATGGAGAACCGTGGATGCCATCAACCATTGCCTTCCAAATCCTGGTCTCCATCTGAAATTTGGTCATGCACCGATGTATAGTGGATGAGGGGGCATCCATGTGTGTTATGTCTACCTTAGTCTGGTAGAAGCTTGGATCCCCAATTTTGCAACCATCCTCTACTACTCTACGGGCTTATGATGGCCACCCCACTAAATCCCAAGGAATCCTCCCTCATGTCCCCATCACATTGACTGGGAAAATAGTACAGATTGACATAGAGGTTGTCAATGCTTAGTTGTACTATAACCTTCTACTCGAAAGAAGTTATATGTATTCCATGAGATCCATAGCATCAACTATTTTCCATCTCATGATGTTCCCCCACAAAGGGAAAATTGTGATAGTTGACCAACTGACTTATCACGATCCGCAAGGGCTAACGATGCCCACCAACGTTATCCCTAAAATCAACACCATTGATTCACAAGGGCTAACCACACCCACCAGTGTTATCCCTGTGATCAACACCATGGTTGAAAACATACCAGCCTCCCCATTATTGAATGTGGGCCCTGGGTTGTTTGTCGATACCACCATGATGGCTTCTCTCCCCTTAGTGTCACCACCACTGACACCAAATGAGACTGCGGATTTGTATATGCTCTCATCCAGCACTACTACACCCAAAAATCAACTGCAGTCGCAACCCCAACCACAACCACAACACCATACACAGCCACAACACCATCAGCATCCACAGCATCATCATTAGTCACAGCATCATTTGCAACCATAGCATAATGCATAGCTGCCACCACAACCTCATCCCCACATGCAACCATCAAGGATTTAATTGGGCTCCTCTCCACTCCACAAAATTCCCTTCCTCTTTCCCTCGCCTGGTGTCATGAGTAAGCCAGTAATGGCTACCTTAAACTTACCCATTTTCACATTGGGGATTCCCGTGTGGTACCTTGATCCACCCTCCCAACCACCAATGCCCTAGGTAGTCTTAACCCCTGTGCAACCCATTGCAGTCAAATCTCATGCTCCACCCGACCCACAAAAACCAACCACCACACCCACATTGCCCCACCCAAAAAGGGCCAGGGGAAAAAATGTGAAAACTACTGCTGAACCTCGATAGATCCTACCTTGCATCGTCTACGAAGAACAGGACCATCCAACTCAAAACTTCCCTGAGATTACCATAATCCATGCACATTTGGATGCCATGGATACAACGGAGAACATCCCCGTGGTTGAACTCCCAAGCGGGACAATAATGAGAAATAAGTCATTGAGAACAAACCATGCTTGCACCCTCTGCAGATTGTATGGACACTATTCTCATCACTTCTAGGACTTGTCTAAGTTTTGAATGGCTCTAGCCAACCTTCGACAACATGCCCTTGAATATGATATCACTCTTATCAAAGAAGTACACCCCCCACCTCCTTCTTCAGAAACCATGTCCATTTACATGGTGTCTAGTTCCACAGACCCTCTTATCTCCACGGTCATCGACAATCCATCAGAAATGTCTCATCCACGGTCACCAACAAGTATCAGGTTGTTCACTGACACCTCTATGATGGATCCCTTCACCTTCGTGTCACCTCTACCGACACCAAGTGACACTATGGATTTGTGCATGCTATCATCTAACACCAGTACACCCAAACCCCAACCATAGCCATAGCACCAACCGCAGTCGCAGCTCCATTCGCAGCCGAAGTTCCATCCGCAGTTCCATCCACAGCCGCAGCTGCAACCTTAGTAGCAACATCAACCTTAGTTACCAGGGAAACAATGGGGTTCATTCCCACTCAATACGATCCTTTTACTACCATCCGGGATCGTGAGTAAGTCTATCTTGACAACCAGTAATTTACAGGATTTCACACTGGGAGTTCCTATGTGGTACCTTGAACCACCTACCCTACCTCTGAGGCCCTAGGATGTGTTGACTCCTGTCCAACCAATTGAGATGATGTTGCACCTACCTCCAGGTCCATCAAGGACTCCTCCTGTCTCCAAGCATGCTCCTCTTCCTCCAACATAGACTGGGGGCAAGGCCACCAAAGCCACAACTAATACCATTTTCATGATCTCTAGCACCAGTTTCCCTCCCATCTCGTTATCTGTGGAAGATCCACCTTGTAGCTCAAGGAAAACCCTGCCTACATGTAGAAATGGCTACCTTCCATCTATAGGACAAAAGGGTAGGGTTTCTTTGGTGAATGAAAACATGCAAACAAGTTTTAGGGCAAAGCTATGGAAACCCTACAAGAAATGGTTAAAAATCAAAATATGGGTGCAAGCAATCAAAGGAGAACTTAAAGAAAATCATTAGCAAACAAACCTGCAAACAAAATAAGTTAGAAAACTACAATAAACATGAAAGAAAACACAAGTATACCTTTAGTCTTGGTGGAAATGGGCCACCATGCCCTAGCTTTGGAAGCGCCTCTCTCTTTGGAATGGAAGCTTGGCTTGTAGAGCAATGGAGAAGAGGGAGGGTGAATGGTTTGAGAGGCAAAGGGTCTCAAGGAACTCACATGGGAAGCATAAAGATAGGGATAGGATTCATTTAAGAGTGAACCCCACCCCTCTATTTATACTTTTCATTGATATTTTTTAGGGTTTTAAGCCCCTGGTTGGGGCTTTAGCCCCCTTTTTGGGATTTTAGCCCCTTTTGCCCAATATTTATCTCCTTTGGGGGTTTTAATCTCCTTTGAGGGGTTTTAGCCCCTTTTTGGAGGTTTTATCCCCTATGAGAGCTATTTTGGCTCTTTTTAGTGGGTTTTAAGCCATTTTTTATATTTTTGAGCCTTTTTTAGGGTGTGGGGGTCAAATGAGGGTCGCACGTAGATGTCTTTGGGTGGTTTAGGTCATGTAGAGCTTACTGAGGGATTTTTTGGGTTAACAGATTGCCCCCTGATGTGTGAGGGCAGGAGCTCATCGTATGGCCGATGGACATCATAGGATTTTCTGGGGAGAGGTGGTGCTTCCGAGGCTGGGGCATGGTGGCTTTTGGTTTTTGTATTAATATGGTTCCCATCAATGGGTAAGATACAAATAATGTGTGAAATTTATATGGATGAGGCGGGAATCCCCATGCTCGTAACGATGTCAAATGAATAATGTGATCTAAGCTCTATAATGCAAGAGCTGATCATGTACAACTGATGATACATAGTGCTTGCCTCAAGAAGAGGCTGAATACAACACTGATCTGAAGAACTGCTACATTGGACCCATGGCATTCTCATGGAATGATATATCTTCATGACTGATGGTCTGTTGGATCTGGAATGGTACATAGTTGTAGGGACCCAATGATGAAGAGTCCGAGTCTCTATGGTACAAATATGTTGCATCAATCATAAATCTATATAGAAGCACTACTGGGGCTTCTGAACACTATCTCCAATGCAACCCAAAAATCACAAGGGACATGAACCTTCTGGGGTCCCTTTCATAGACTCATCAATATGCTAGAGTCAAGTGACATCTCGGGTCTTCGACAAAATACTGCACGGACCGATACCCTGTATGAATCTCAACGGTGCGATGATGTAGCTGGAGTCAAGCACCTGAGAAACAACCATCCCAAAAGGCACTAAGGACTCCTATCAAGTGGTCCAAGGAACTCATCAATGAGGTTAATGAAACTAGGATACAGGGACCTCTAGGTATATCCTCTAGAATATGTGTGTTGTCATCGACAGAGGGAGACCTACAACTAACCAAGGCAATGGTGTTTCCTTGACTAGAAGCGCGAGGGAGATAACCGAAAGATGTGAGACAATATGAGGACTGATCCACTAAATGGGGCAGGGGAAGGGGGAGGAGTTGAACAGGGGCAGAGGGAGTGCAGTGGACTCAAAATTCCTTTGTTCAGAGTATGACGACAGGGCAGAATAGGTAAGAAATGAAACTAACTCATGGGAAAGGGATCATAGCTGTAATGTCGAGGGTGTAACTGCAGATGGGAAATACTTGGGGGAGGTAGAAATTTTTTGTATTTATGGGATCCAAGGAAGACACATTGCAGATTACTCTGAACAAAGGCGACCCAAAGTTGGAATGCTACCAAACTGTTATATGTAGGGTGGTGTCTAGAGACACCGTTGTGGTATGATCTCGTGGATTTTTGGCAAGCCCGAGAAAGTAAATGCTCGATGGTGCTTTCAATTTTAGAGATTCTAAAAGAATGAAGAAGACTCCATTGGGGGATATTTTTCATTGGTAGTCTCCTATCCCCGAAAAAGGATAAAAGTATACACATGAGAGCTCACCCATCCTTTAGAGGATGGGAGACTTCTTTACCATTGGTAGTCCTAGTCAGTCCGAAAAAGGTTAAACCTATAATGACTGGACGGTCATTCAGATAATTTTACGAGCATGAACAAAACAAAGTTTTCTCAACAATATTTTCTTGATGAGAAGGCTGGAAAAGAGCTTAATGAGAACCCATGGTGATCTTTTTCGTAAATTTCAGGCCCTTCTTCTCGAGAAAGAATAAAAGCATGTAGAGGGGAATGGTCTTGGTTTGAATGTGCCAAGGTGGTCCTTTTCATTTGATGGTCTACATAGTCCACAAAAGGAGATAAATGAGATGATGTAGACACCCTTTCCTATACTTTAATGAGTGGGAAAGGAAGCAGATGCGCTCAACAATCTTTTCATTCTTTTAGGAGTCATAAAAGAGCTTAAAAGAAACTATGGTATGGTCAACCAATTGCGGTGGCACAGGTGGTGCCCCATGTCGGGACAGTGGAAAATGGTCCAAAGGTCATCCATGTAGTATGGATGGAGCAGGTGGCTCTTAGACATACCAATACATGTATGGGATAGATCACGACAGAGGAATGCAAATCAATGCGACAAAGGCACGCAAACTGAGGTGGCTCTCGGACAGAGATCAGGAGAGTTGTGTGTGATTTGTAGTGGATGGAATTGACTATATGTGATGTGAGTGAAATTCTAGTGGTATTTATATGCCAAATACATGCAAAGGTAATGATCCGTCCTTTGGATGATGGTCCGGGGACCTACATATGGTGCGGTGGACGGATTAGACAGCTATATGTTAAAATAAAATGACGTGCCTTTCAGGCGGTGGCTCGAGAACCCGCATGATTGGCGGTAGGCAAGTGTAATGCAAGTACAGGTCCGAAGACACTTACATCACAATGATGTGGCTCATAAACCGAGGTAACTTCTGGGAAGTGGTCCCAAAAATTAGTTGTTAAACATGAGACGATGGTGTCATTGGAAGATAGAGGATGGAAATTTGAGCCTGAAGGTGTGAGAGGTGTCTCGAACAGGCTCTGAGTGATTTTGGATTTGTAGCTAATGGTGTTGTCGTTGACTTGTGGTGAAAAACGTTAGAAAACAAAAAAGGGAAAATCAAGCGACTTGTTGGTGATGTTAAGCATAAAATATCTTGAGGTGGAGCCTGTTGCGGGGATTCTCCAAGAGTTGTCCATTAGTGTCAGTGAAGAAATGTGCCCCATTGCCGAGACAAAGGTCATTGGCAAGGCAGAGTGATGAAATCTTTCCTTCGATGGGAAGAACCGATTCCACACCATGGTTTAAAGGAAATGGGGTAAAACCAGTGGTGGTTTTATAGATCTCTCCATCATCCTGACAGTGGAACTGGGATAGATCAGGTGGATCTTCCATGGGCAAGGAGACGGAAGGACTACTAGAGCTACAGATCATGTAAATGGTTGTGGTGGTCAAGGAAGAAACTCGAGGGTGGATCTCCTCAATGGTAGTGACTTCGGATTCAAGGGAATGTTTCTGAAGTTGGCTAAGGGTAGCCCGAAACTCGGCCAAGTCCTAGCAGTGGTGAGAATAGTGTCCATACAATCCACAAAGGGAGCAAGCATGTTTTGTTCTCAATGACTTGTTTCTCACTATTGTCTCACTTGGGAGTTCAACCACAGGGAGGATTTCTATTGTATCCATGGCATCCAAATGCATGCGGATTATGGAAATATTAGGGCAGTTTTGAGTTGGGTGGACCTGTTCTTCACAGATAGTTAAAGGCGAGATCTGTCAAGGTTTAGTGCTAGCTTTCATGTTTTTTCCCTTATCCCTTTTTGGGTGGGGAGGTGTGGATGCGGGTGTGGTGGTTGGTTTTTGCGGGCCAGGTGGAGGATGAGATTCGACCGCAATGGGTTGCATGAGGGTTAAGACTACCTGGGACATTGGCGGTTGGGTGGGTGGATCATGGTACCACATAGGATTCCCCAATGTGAAATTGGGTAAGTTTAAGGTAGCCCTTACTAGCTTACTCATGACACCAGGTGGGGGAAAGAGGAAGGGAATTGTGTGGACTAGAGAGGAGCCTAGATAACTCCCTGATGGTTGCATGTGGGGATGAGGTTGTGGTGGCGGCTGCGCATAATGCTGCAGATGCGAATGATGCTACGGCTATTGATGATGTTGTGGCTGCTGATGATGCTATGGCTATTGAAGGTGTTGCACCTATGGATGGTGTTGTGTTTGTGGTTGGGGCTGTGGCTGTGGATGGGGTTGCGGCTACGGATGGGGTTGTGACTACTGATGGTATTGCGACTGTGGATGGGGTTGCACCTGCAGGTGGGGTTGTGGTGCAGTAGTGATGGATAATAGCATGCAGAAATCCATAGTATCACTTGGCAAAGATAGTGGTGATACTAAGGGGAAGGAAGCTGTCATAGACATGTCGACGAACAACCCTGGTCCTACATTCAGGATGATGGGGGTGGTGGTGCCATTTACTATGGTGTCAATAGTGGGAATAATGTTAGCTGGTGTTGTTGGTGCTTGTGGATCATGGTAATTCAGCTGGTCGCTAGTCACGATTTTCCCATCGTGAGGGAACATCATTTGGTGGAAGACATTAGATGTCGTAGCTCGCATCGCGTACATATAGCTAAGTCCTAGAATAAGGTTGTAGTATAACTAAGCATTGACAATTTCTATGTCAATAGGGACAGTATTCCCTCCTAAAGAGATGGGGACGTGCGGGAGGATGCCTTGGGCTCTAGTGGGATGACGATCATAGGCACGCAAGGTGGTGGTGGGCGGCTGCAAGAAGGGGGACCCGAGTTTCTGCCAAACCAAGGTTGACATGATGCAAGTGGATTGCCCCTCATCAATGATGCACCAGTGCACAACCAGATTTCAAATTGACAACGAGCTTTGGAAGGCGATGGTCGATGGCATTCTTGGTTCTCCTTGATCCAAATCAAATGTGATTAATATGGAGTCAGAGGGTTCTACGGAACCAAGGGAATCTTGCAAGGATTTTCACTGTGTTGGGCACGTTTTGAGTACTTCAAGAGCCTACATGGTCGTAGGTGATTGGGCCAAGTCATCGACAATACTATAGTTAACTGCCACCTTTGCAATAGTGTTGTTGGTAAGGCGCCTGAAGGGGATATTTTGAGTCCGAATCAGAGGTTGTGTGGCCTTCTAAAGGTGTAGAGGGCTGTCAAGAATGGTCTCGACAGTGTTGGTTCAAGCACCCAAACTATGGTGGGTCACCTCTCAGGCATGAGGAAGAGCGTGGGGGATCAATTGTGTCTGGTTGGTATGTCAGGTGGTGAAATATGGTAGTGACGTTTTGGACCTTGGTTTTAATGGCTTCCTATTGGCTTTCAGGTGGTCACTCAGCCACCAAGACTACCAGGAGACAGCACTTGGATTTTCCCTCATGGGAGTGCTAGTCAATCGGTGGGGGTCGTTGCCCATTTTGCTTGGCAATTCCTCTCAGCGACCAGCTACTTTGGGGTTCCCGCGGTACTCCTCACAATGAGTTTCTGGGCTCAACCCAAGTACTTCCCACGGTTAAGGAAGTCAGGGACTTATGTCCTTAAAGACTGCAAGTGTTTGAATTAGTGTAAATTATAAATTTTAATGGCTAGCTCAGCGTCATGAACTGAGTTTAGTTGTTTTACTTGGTATGATTTGTGTGCATGTCCATTGAATTTATGTTATGCTTTGTGGATGCCTGTATGTTTTATGAATATTCTGCAGAGATGGTTTGGTTTATTACAGCATTTATAACATGGATAAGATGTTTATGAAAGCAGTAAATTGTGAACAGAAATTTAAACACATGCCATACCTGAATCTGAACTATGGTAGCCTGACTAGGTGACTTCCTTACACCTGTATTTCTCTTCAAACAAGAAAGAGTGTTGGGATCTCAACACAATGGGACTAATCCCATCTGTAGATCCTCAGGTCACTCTCTGAGTGCAAGGTTGGTCAACAGGGAGGACACGAATGCCATGAAACCCCCAATGATCTCCACCCCCTTTACCTTCCAAGTCACTCGTTTTTAGTGGTCTCGAAAAATTACAGATGAAGTGCCTATTACTATACGAGCTTCACCCTTCTTCTTATCCCAGAATACCCCAAAGGGTGATGACTGGGTAGAGCAAGAAGGGCTAGGAAAGATGTTAATCTCTAATAACTGAAATTTAACCCATAGTAAATTTATGCAAGCTTTGTAATCAAATCCATCAAACCATTAACCATTTAAATTTTAACAGTGATTTACACAAATTGTATGAAAATGAAAACAAAATGCTGGATAGAGGCAGCTGAGATGCACTGACAGTACAAATAGTAGCAAACAGACAATCCCAAAAAGTTAAAATGCTCATACAAAGTAAAGAAAAATGGGTCGCGCACCTGTAGAGGACATGTTTTTGTGAAGTGGATTGTGATAAAACCGTGAGGAATTACCTCAAACAGTTGAAAACCCACTTCGGAAATGGGCCCTTTTACCTTGAAACTCAAGTAGATTCACTAATGGATCAACTATTTGGGCAAAAATGAGCTCAAACACAGGTGAATTTTCAGAAATTTGGTTCGGTCGTTTTTGCATAGTTGAATGATTTGCAAATCAAAGAATGACCAAAAGTAACTAGTACTATGGCCGAAAAAATAACAAAAATGAAATAAACATATCCATAAACCTAAATAAGTAAATATCTATCAAACTAAGTAAGAAAAATATTAAAAACAAAACCCAGGGATCCCGTGGGATCGACCCAGTATGGTCGCCAATCTATAGCTCAGGGAAAACCCTGGCTACGTGCAGAAACAGCTACCTTCTGTCTATAGGACGTTAGGGTAGGGTTCCTATTGGTTGGAAGAGAACTTGAAAACAAGGCTATGGCCAAACTATAGAAACCCTACAAATAACTATTAGAATATGAAAGAACTGCAAGAAATCAATGGAAACCTGCAACCAAGCATGAGCAATAAACCTGCAAACAAAATAAGTTAGAAAACTACAATAAACATGAAAGAAAACACAAGTATACCTTCAGTATTGGTGGAAATGGGCCACCATGCCCTAGCTTTGGAAGCACTTCTCTCTTTGGGATGGAAGCTTGGTTTGTTGAGCAATGGAGAAGAGGGAGGGTGAATGGCTTGAGAGGCAAAGGGTCTCAAGGCACTCACATGGGCAGCATAACGATAAGGAGAGAATGAGTCATTTGAGAGTGACCCCCACCCCTCTATTTATACTTTTTATTGAGATTTTTAGGGTTTTAAGCCCCTGGTTGGGGCTTTAGCCCATTTTTTGGGATTTTATCCCCTTTTTCCCAATTGTTAGCTCCTTTGGGGGTTTTAAGCTCCTTTGAGGGGTTTTATCCCCTTTTTGGAGGTTTTAGCCCCTATGAGAGCTATTTTGGCTCTTTTTAGGGGTTTTTAAGCTCTTTTTTATATTTTTGAGCCTTTTTTACGATGTGGGGGTCAAATGAGGGTCGTACGCAGATGTCTTTGGGTGGTGTAGGTCATGTAGAGATTACTGAGGTATTTTTTGGGCTAACACACCTGATCTACCCCGACACCACTTACATGATGACAGAGAGATCTATAAGACCACCTCTGGTTTTACCCCATTCCCTTTAAACCATAGTGTGGAATTGGTTCTTCCCATAAAAGACTAGATTTCGTCACCCTGCCTTACCAACGACCTTCATCTCGACAAGGGGGCATACCTCTTCTCTGAATCAGATGGTATCCCTTGAAGAAGCTGCGTAACATGCTCTACCTAAAGAGAGTCTATGCCTGATACCACCACTATGAGTCCCTTATAGCATAGTTTTTCCGTTTTTGTTTTACAACGTTTTTACCACAAGTCATAAACCCCCTTCCAGTAATAGTTCTACACATGAGAATATCCCACTAGAGGGTGCGATACCACAGCTGCACATGCACACGATATGTCGTACGTATGTTCTAGCTACCAACCTGCTAGCACACCCATAGGCCCCCATTTGGTCTAAATTTTCCCTATGCACTACTGCACTAGGGGAAACACCATTAGCTGCTAGTTATAGTCACCCAGAATCTATTCGAGACACCCCTCGCACCTCCAGGATCAGAATTTGTCTTCTATATTCTAATGAGACCATCGTCTCATGTTTAATAAGTAATTTTCAAGACCACTTCCTGGAAGCTACCTCGATTTACATACCACATTTTCATACAAGTGTCTTCGTACTTGTGCTTGCATCACACTTTCCTACCACAACTCATGCGGGACTCTAGGCCATCGCCTAAAAGGAACGTCATTTTATTTTAGCATATAGATGTCTAATCCATCCACTGCTCCTTATGCAGGTCCCTGGACCATCGTCCGAAGGACGGATCATTTCCTTTGCATGCATTTGGCATAAAAATGCCACTAGACTTGCACTCACATCACATATAGTCAATTACATCCACCACAACTCACACACAACTCTCCTAACCTCTATCCAAGATCCACCTCATTTTGCGTGCCTCTGCTGCACCGATTCATATGCCTCTTCTGTGATCTATCTTGTGCATGTATTGGTATGTTTAAGAGCCACCTGCTCCATCCATACTACATGGATGTCCTTTGGACCACTATCCACTGTCCTGACATGGGGCACCACCTATGCCATTGCAATCGGTTGACCATACCAGAGTTTCTTTTAAACTCTTTTCTGACTCCTAAAAGAATGAAAAGATTATCGAGCACGGGTGCTTCCTTTCCCACTTGTTAAAGTATAGGAAAGGGTGTCTACATCATCTCATTTATATCCTTTTGCGAACCATGTAGAATACCATATGAAAAGGACCACCTTGTCATATTCAAGCCAAGACCGTTCCCCTTTGCATCCTTTTATGCTTTCTTGGGCAGAGGGGCAGAACTCTACGAAAAAGCTCACCATGGGTTGTTGTTAAGCTCTTTTCCATCCTTCTCATCAAGAAAATATTGCCAAGAAAACTTGGTTTCATTCATGCTCATAAAAGTATCTGAATGACCATCCATTTAGTATAGGTTTAACCTTTTCCGGCCTAACTGGACTACCAATGGTAAAGAAGTCTCTCATCCCCTACAAGATGGGCGAGCTCTCCTATGCCTAACTGGAGTACCAACAGTAAATAAGTCTCTCATCCCCTACAAGATGGGTGAGCTCTCCTAACTGGACTACCAACGGTAAAGAAGTCTCTCATCCCCTACTTTTATCCCTTTTCGAGCACAGGAGACTACCAATGAAAAATATCCCCCACTGGAGTCTTCTTCATGCTTTTAGACTCTCTAAAATTGAAAGTACCATCAAGCATTTACTTTCTTGGGCTCACCAAAAATCCACGAGATCGTACCACAACAATGTCTCTAGACACCACCCCACATATAACAGTTTGGCAGCATTCCCACTTTGGGTTTCCTTTGTTCATAGTACTCTGCATTGTGTCTTCCCTGGATCCCATCAATACCAAAAGTGTTTAACTCCCCCAAGTATTTCCCATATGCAGTTACATCCCCAGTATTATAGCTATGATCCCTTTCCCATGAGTCAATTTCATTTGCTCCCTGGTCTACCCTCTCGTCATACTCTAAACAAAGGAAGTTTGAGTCCACTATATTCCCTCTACCCCTATTCAACTCCTCCCTCCCCCCCCCCCATTCAGTGGGTCAGTCCTCTGATTTTCTCACATATTTCGTTTATCTCCCTCACGCTTTCGGTCAAGGAAACACCATTGCCTTGAACAATTGCTTCAGTACATCACACATATCATTGGCAGCCTTTTGCTCTGTCAAATGAGGGATAAGATGATCCTTCACCCCATCCAGGATCACCCTTTGAGCTTTGGATTCTAGGGCTTAAAATTCTTCTAATTCAAACTTTTTAGTGGGATTCATCATCACGTTGTTTGCAAAGCTCTGTATCTTCCATTCCTTGATCACTGCATTTATCCCCACTTTCCAAGGTAGATAGTTTGATATGCCATCCAACCTATCTTCGTACCGAATGCTCATCATATGGAAAATATCTCACAACAAATATTATGAACTGAAATACAACATAATTACATTCTGCGATTCAAAAACTTGAATACTACTTCAAATTGGCTCTGTTACCATGAAGAAATTCAATGACTTAACATGAAATTTCCCATTTACATATTATGTCAAACACTTGATCTAACTAGGGTTTATGATTAAAAATTACTTATTTAAATTGAAATATAAACCAACATGATTAAGAAATTTCTAATACTAAAGCAAACAATTCACACATGAATACACAGGAAATTTTTGTCTAAGACCGAGCAAAACCCCAACTCCTGGGGAAAACCCAAGAAAGGGAAAATTATCATTAAAAGGAGAATCTCAGAAAATTTCCCAACACCGAAAAAAATTTCTTCTGACCCTCACAGGAAAAATACCGAAAATAGATTTTAGAAAATTACCTTTATTTATGTGCAAACTGTGTTGTACGGATTATGTACCTTCACACGTGCCTGTATGGACTGTACTTTTTTGTTTCCTTGAGAATCGTTCCTAGCATGCAATTAATGCAATATGGTCCTGTCATACTGTTGTATAGATCTACCTCAAGATCTGTGCCACACATGTTGTTGTACGGTTCTGACAGGTGTAATTAATGTTGTTGTACTTTGATGTTGCTTGCATTGGGAATTATGCCTACTTAGGGTTTTCTCTATCTCCTTTAGTCTCAATCATCTCTCTCTCCTCATTGATGGTGGTGTTTCTAATTTTTCCTTTACCCTAGTTTTATAATTTAAAAATTGTAACTACTTCTCTTACCACCTAATCTGTGGTTGAGATTCATTTACAACATCTAGGGTCCTCACTTAATGCACCCTTATTTAATAATAACTCACTTTAATTATTAAATATCTTCTAAGTGATACCCAATGCAATAAATTACAATACATCATGTATTTATATATAAGCCACTTTTATACATAAATATACACAAGGAACAAATTACATGTCCTATTTATCACACAACACCAAAATTATAAAGAGGACCTTCAGAGCTAAATTTTCAACACTCGTTTGTTTACTTGTTGGGTTAATGGGACCCACAAAATCAACATCTTATTTATCAAAAGCCTGCAAAGTTTTCCGGTTCTTTGACAAATATCACATCTACGATAATAGTCTCTAGTGTTTGCATGTAGGGTAGGCCACCATAATCCTCCCTGTCAAATAATGTGCATTGTTGTTGTTCCTGTATAGTGGCCTCTTGTTACACCAACATGTGCTTCATTCAACACCATCGGTCTCTCATGTTCGAAGAGACAACGACAGAGTATATCAGCTGGTTCCATCTTCTACAATTTTCCAATGATCAACTAGAAATATGTAACTTTTACAATTAAGTACTTCTTTTGTGGTGTACTGAATCCTTTTGGTGCATATCATGTAGTCAAGAAGCGTACAATATCTATGTAGTGATCATCGATCATCTTTACCGCAAACAACTGTGTGTCTGGAATACTATCATCGAGATTAGTAGGCTCTTCCCCACTTTCTAACCTCAATAGATGGTCAGGTTGTGAAAATATGTTTCACAGCAATATCAAGGAGCTAAGAGAATCCTCACATCTAAATAATTTCACAAAACATGAAGAAAACAATGTAAAAGAGCAATATTAACACATAGAGATGGTGTCAATAATTGCGTTTTCTATTATTGTCCAACATAAATATGTCTAGAACATTATTATATTACAATAGGATAAAATCATTATCCTTTGGAGGAAAATTGGTGGCATACATGTGGTAGGCTCAAATTTGACCTCAAACCCCCCTAGGTGGACCAATGAGCTCCCAAACCACCCCAAACGGCCATGAATGGACATGTGAACGTAAGTGAAGCATGCTAGGTCATAAATAAGGGTATTATAGGTGTGATGGAGTGCATGGGAGAGTGGGAGTGCCTCTAGGCAACATTTAATGGTCCAAAAGAGCCAAAAACACTCAAATACAATGCATGGGAACTTCTGGTCAAACCAATTCCCTGTTTTAAGGACAATGGATGCCAAAAGAGACCAAAATTTCATTAATGAGGGAATTCATGCTCCTGGATTATCAAAATGTGGGAGTTGGGTTTAATTAATGGTCCAAAACCCCCAAATACCTTAGGAGACCAACATAACTAAGGTTTGGACTATGCAACATAAGTGAAAAACAAATGAAGGTATGCCCTAGGTGATATGTGACCATGGTACTAGGTGGTATGATGTTCTAGCACCCTCCCCCTTAATCATGAATTAGTGTAACCACATCAAAAGTTGAGGCCTTGGCATCTAAGTCCCAAGTCACCTCTTACAAAAATTTATTTGTCCATATAACCAAGGTAAGAAGGAAACCACATGGGAATAAAACCTCCCCTCTAAAATGGACATGGATAAAAATTTGAAAGTGAATATCATTCATCACCATGTGTCACCCACTCCAAGGGGTGATCTCATATAGGTGAATTTCTTCTCTGTGAAGTTCTTGGTGAAGATGTCAGCAGTTTGCTCTGCATATGGGGAATACTGGAATAATATCACCTACTCATGCACCAAGATCCTTATGTAGTGCATGTGTATCTCAATGTGCTTAGTCCTCTATATCTATACTATATATGTGGATACATCGATTTAAATTTGATTGTCACACCAAATGACAGTGGATGAATCAAATGCAAAACCAAGTTCTCCAAGAATGCCTTGCAACCATGCACATTGTGTAGCTGCATTCACTGCTCCTCTATACTCGGCCTGATCTGATGAAAGGGATATAGTGTGTTGTTTCTTACTTGACCAACATATGGGACCATGTGCAAGGATGAACACATAACCTGAAGTGGACTTTCTGTCTATGGAATCTCCATCCCAATCATAATCAGTGAATCTAACTAGTTCTAATGGAGAACTAGCAACATAGTGTATCCCGGAGTGTTTGGTTTATTGCACATAATGCAAGAGCCTTTTAGCATCCTTCCAATGGATCTCATGGGGCTCCTGCATATACCTTGCAACATCACCTATTGCATAAGCCAAATCAAGTCTAGAGTGTGTGAGATACAACAAGATCCCAACTAACTTCCTATACAACAAGTTTTCCACCAATGGGGATGAACCAAAATCACCTAGTTTTAATCTTGAAAGGAAGGGACACTTGGTTTCTTTAAATTCATCCATTTTCAACTTTAATAACAGTTCTGAAGCATACTTTTATTGGTTGAACTTAGTACATGCATCAGATTGCTCAATCTCCAAGCCAATAAATTATTTCAACAATCCAAGGTCAGTCATTGAAAATTCATTGTGCAATGAAGAATTAATTGAACCTATATCAGCAATGCAACTTCCAATTATCAAAATATCATCAACATATAGTACTATTATATGAATAAAGTCATCTAAATTTTGAAAATACACATTAGGATCAGATTTTCATCTTTAAAATCCTTGTGAGAGAAGAAATTTGTCCATGTTGGCATACCAACCCCAAGGGGCTTGCTTGAGGCCATGGAGAGACTTATTAAACCTGAAAACAAGTGAATGATCATAAATTAAACTTTCATTCTAATGCATATAAATCCACTCATGAATTTCACCATGAATAAAATCACTCTTGACATCCATATGGTGCACCTGCCATCGCTTAGATGCAACAATGGCCAAAACTAGCCTGATAGACAAATGGTGCAAATGTCTCTATATATTCCACTCCATGGACTTTATAGAAGACTTTGGAAACCATACTATACTTATACTTCACATATGAACCATCAACAACCATCTTGGTCCTATAAAACCACTTAAATTGCACTAGTTTCCTCTTGGAAGGTAGAGAAACCAACTCCCAAGTTGTGTTGTCTTGCAAAGACTTGAAATATTCTTGCATGGTTGTCTGCAATATTGGATCATTTTATTCTTCTTCATATGATTTATTATCATATCAAACCATCATAAGTCATCTCTCTGGAATATTTGAATCACAAGTGGAGAAATCATTGTGAAACTGAGATCTAGTATTCCTAGAGTCTAGTGGATCTTCAGCAAGATCACAAGCTGCTTGTATGGTTTTCTCATCCCATTTTGGCCTTATGGGTGAGTCATTATCTGCATGCTTGTATCTATCTTCATATTCCATATCAGAATCATAAAAATAAGAGACATAATAATCACTTACATCATCACTAGTTCGAGCAATCCCCCATGACTAGTTCGATCTCTTGCATGGGCTCTTCTTCGAACTGTACACTTCTCTCAATGGAAATTTTCTTAGATGAGGGATCAAAGAGCTTGTATAATTTTTCATATTCAAAATATCCAACCATTATGTACTCCTTTCTTTTAGGTTGCAAGGCCTTTCTCTTCTCGGGAGGAATTCTATCCCAATCCTTTGAACCAAAAAACCCTGAAATGAGAAACATTAGGCTTGTGATCACTCCAAGCCTCAAATGGAGTTTTCTCTTCCAATTATTTGTGTGGAACTATGTTCTGAACATATGTAGCACAATTTATGGCTTCATCCAATATCTTAGGATACAAATACTTAGCGTCCAACATGCATGTGGCAATCTCCTTCAATGATCTATTCTTGCGCTCTGCCACACCATTTTGTTGTGATGTGTAAGGCACAAAAAGTTTCATATGAATTCCATTCTACTCACATAGTTGATGTAGGTTATTATTGACATATCCCTTTCCATTATCAGTCCTTAATACGTTTATTTTCTTCCCTCTCAACCAAAGCTTTGAAAACTTTGAACATCCCAAACACCTCAAATTTTTGCTTGAGAAAATACACCCAACAAAACCTTGAGAAATCATCTATGAATGTTAAGACATACCTTGAGTTTCCATAGGACCATGTGGGAAGAGGTCCTATCATATTTTAATGGATCAATTCAAGCACTTGGACAACCCTTCTTTCCTTTCCCTTGTCATACTTGCGCTCTGCATGCTTCCCAAATATGCATCCCTTGCATGTGCCTTTGGAAAACTTGATGCTTGGAAGCCCTTCAACCATGTTTTCTTTGCTCAAAGCTTGAATATATCTGTATTTGAGGTGTAACCTCTCATTCCATAGATTTTGGTCTCATTGGCATGTGACAAGAGCGCATTCCTTGAGGAGTAAGGAAGAAAGTGTGAAAACTTGTACATCCTTGACTCATGATATACAATACCCACTGCAATACCCATGGCAACAACTTGGCCTGTAGAAATTTCTGAAATCTCCACATCATCTTGAGTGAATTTTACTCTCATGTCCAAACCTATATGTGTCATTTGGTAGATAGAGAGTAGGTTTTCTGCAAGATCAGGCACATACAACACATTGTTGAAGTACCCATTTTCAAGGTTGATCCTGCTAATCTCTTTGGATGGGATCTTAGAGTCATCACCCATGAGGATGGATGGACCACTGTATGGATGTAGGGCTGAGAAGGAATCTTGTATTGAATCCATGTGCCTTGAGGCTCCTGAAACTATGATGAAGGAGGAAGAGCTAGAAGATCCAACAACCATTGCATGGTATATGTCCTTCTTCTCAGAATTCGAACCTCCCTCTTTCTTCCTTACACCATCTAGAATAGGAATGTTTTTCTTCTCAAGTATTTGTGCCATCATGTCAATGGTTTTCTTCATGCATGAAATATTTGGATTCCAACCTTGTGACAATAAGTGCATTTTGTCTTCTCTTGCTTCTTTCCTTTGTCCTTGCTAGGATTCGAACTCCCATCGGAAGATTTGGGCTTCTCCTGCTTCTTCTTCTCTTGTTGCTTCGAATCCTTGGGATTCTTCTTTCCCTTTACTTGATTTGAAACACCTGTAGAAAGGGATTGATCCTTGGTGGATTTGACGGTAACCATTTGAACCAATTTGTCTTGTTCCCGAGTCAAAGAATCCATGAATTCTACCAAGGTAGAGATTATCCAATTTCAAATTGTTAGCTTGTTTGAGTGGAATTTTGAGATAAACAATGAATATGCAAGCCCTGGATTCAAAATAATGGACAATATCAACTGCTCTTCCTTATTTTTGATGCCACATCATTTCAATTGAATACCAAGGATGTGAACTTGGTGAAGAAATTATGGATCGTCTCAAAGTGATTTGGACTAAATGTGATCAACTCATTTTCAAGTTGGTGCCCTCTCATCTCAATTGTATTCCCAAATAGTGACTCAAGATTAAGCCACACCTCATTGGGTTTTGTAAGAATGTATACATGAAATAAAAATATCCCTCAAAATACTGAGACAAAGCATCCCAAAGGCTTCATCCAACTTGTTGAAATACATAGACTTTTTCACAATAGAGTCGGGTTCATTCTCTATTATCATGGTTACTTTGTAGAGGCCTTTAGACCTGAACTGGATCACCATTTCAGCCTTACATTCAAAATAATTTAATGGGGTAAGAAACATATGATTCTTATCCATTTATTCTTGTGCAATGAGTGACAGAGAACACTGGAACAACCTGCAATGCAAAAACTCTCAAATTTTCTGGAGGAGACCCTAGATAGCAACTCAAACTCTTTGAATTCTATTTGCAGCTCCAAATATCTTTGATACCATGTGAAAATCTCATTCACAAAAATATATAGGAGCTAATAGAACCCTCGTATCTAAAGAATTTCACAAAACATGAAGAAAACAATGTAAAAGAGCAATACTAACACATAGAGATGGTGTCAATAACTAAGTTTTCTATTACTGTCCAACATATAAATATTTATGCAACATGATTATATTACAATAGGAGAAACTCGTTATCCTTTGGTGGCAAATTGGTAGCATGCATGTTGCAGGTTTATATTGGACCTCAAACCTGTTAGTTTTTCAACATTAAGCTAGCATTATTAGGATCTTTAACTGAGAGAATAACAAGTAAAACAATCAAACAAAAGAGACAATGAACACAGTGTTTTTCCTCGAGGAAACCATAAATGGAGAAAACCCCGCAACTTCCTCAAAGATAGAATCAGCAACAAAATAGTAAAATCCCAAAATAGTAAGTGATCTCTCGACAGCAATAATCTTCTTTTTGTCTAGCCCCAGTGTCTTCTCCTTCCTCAACTATGCACTACACTTGAGTGTGTATGAGTTGTGTTATAAATAGAGACTCCAATTCTCTATTAATACTAATCCTGACATGACTAAAACCCTACTAGGGCCGACCTCTACTAGGAGAATCTAATAACCCTAGTTCCCTAGAACTGTAAGGACTTTAACCCTTAAACAATCAGAGGGTTACCCATAATGACTTGACATGAATTGTTTAAATTTTTTATCCTCCTGATCGGAACATCAGGGCATGACAACATGACTCAATTACATTATAGATACATCCCAGAATAAACATCGGGTTACAATACATAATAACATAGGTGAATACATTCCGAAGTTACAAATACATCAACACTCCCTCTTAACTAGGAAGGTATTCTTTCAACACAATTTTCAGCACTGGTCTTCTCCTCTATATCAATTGGATCATATCATCATCTGCATCTTCAAGTATTCTTAGTCTTCAAGTCATCTTCGTCTTCAAGTCATCTTCATCTTTGAATCTGGATCATCTCTTGATCTGGATCATCATGGGACATCATCACTGGATCTGGATCATCACTGGATCTGGATCATCACTGCTGGATCATCATCACTGGATCTGGATCATCACTCAATCTAGATCATCACTTTCCATCATCACTAGATCTAGATCATCATTGGTGCTATCTCATGATTCTTCTCGTCACAGGAAGTTCTACAGAGCCAACCCTTTTTCATGTTGGTTGTAGTCCTAGCCTCCATGTAGGTCTTCTTCAGCACTTATATCTGACCTTCTCATCAGAAAGGCATAGTACTCACATCCATCTAGGTGGGAACACATCCTACCACAATGATGGAAGAGTTCTGCACTTCCATCTAGGCCAGAACCATATCTTACCACAATGATGGAAGATTTCTGTACTTTCATCCAGGCCGAAACCACATCCTACCACAATGATGGAAGATCTATGTTCTTCCATCCAGGCTGGAACCACATCCTACCACAATGATGGAAGATCTATGTTCTTCCATCCAGGCTGGAACCACATCCTACCACAATGATGAAAGACTCTCACCTAGGTTGAAACACATCCTACCACAATGATTAAAGATTTATGCACTTACATTCACCCATGTGGGAACACACCCTACCACAATGATGAAAGGGCTCTGCACTTACATCCACCTAGGTGGGAACACATCCTACCACAATTATGAAAGGGCTCTTCACTTACATCCACCCAGGCAGGAACACATCCTACCACAATGATGAAAGGGCTCTGCACTTACATCCACCCAGGCGGGAACACATCCTACCACAATGATGAAATGGCTCTGCACTTACATCCACCCAGGCGGGAACACATCCTACAACAATGATGGAAGGGCTTGCACTCATATTTGATCTTGTAGGAACCAATCCTATAGTAATATCAGAATGGCCCCCAGTCCTCCTTGACTGAGCTACCTGGTAATTGACCAAGTGCCTCCATTCTCCTAGAGAATGGTAGTTTCCCTTACATCCGACCTGCTCGTCAGAATGGCCAACACTCACATATAACATGGAAGGAACCTAATCATTTAGCCATGACAGAATGGTTCAGCCCTTATATATGACCATGGAAGGAACCAATCCTCTCACCATGTCAGAATGTCTATGGGACTCATCACTTTCCCTAGGAGGAAACCTCTATCTGGAGAACACCAAGCTTCTCCTTGAAGTACTCGAACTTCACCCTAGCCAATGGCTTTGTCAATACATCAGCTATATGTTCCTCCATCGCAACATACTAGAGCTTCACTGCTCCCCTCTACACCATATCCCTGATATAGTGGTACTTGATCTCGATATGCTTCGAATTGTCATGGAACACTGGATTCTCTGACAACTTTACGCAACTCTGGTTGTCACAATGTATACAAGTAGCATCCAACTGGAGATCAAATAACTCAAACAGTAGCTTCCATAGCCATACTGCCTCACAACTGGCTGAACAAACTATGACATACTCTGCTTCAGCTATACTTAATGCCACACAGGATTGCTTCCTACTAAACCAAGAGATCACACCTGATCCCATATTGAAGCAACACCCTGAAGTGCTCTTCCTATCGATGGAACTGCCTGCCCAATCTAAATCAACATAACCCTCTAGGTTAATATTTTGATTCACATCGTACTTGAGCCCATAATCAACTGTACCCTTTAGGTACCTCAGAATATGTTTTGCAGCAATCAAGTGAACATGTCTCGGATCTATCAAGAACTGGCTCAAGGTGTTCACATCAAAGCAAATATCTGGTCTTGTGTTCGTCAGGTACATCAATGACCCAATCATCTGACGATACATCGTAGCATCAGCTGAATTTGATGAAGCATCACTCAATAGTTTCAAGTTCAATTCCATAGGTGATGCCATAGTCTTGTAGTCCATCATCCAAAACCTATTCAGGATCTCTATTGCATACTTCCCTTGTCCAAGGAAGATTCCATATGCATTCTGCCACACCTCCATACCTAGAAAGTTATGCATCATCCCCAAGTCCTTCATTCCGAACTCAGCAACAATATTTATCTTTGTATCTGCAATCAACCCATCCGTACCTATCATAAATATATCATCTACATATAGTAGAAGCATCACTGGGTTGTCATCTTCAACCTTGTAGTAAAGGTTGAAATATTCTTTACTCTTGGTAAAGCCAAAACTGGATAGAAAGCTGTCAATTCTATCGTACCAGGTCCTTGGTGCCTGTTTCAAACCATACAGGGATTTCTTCAATCTGCATACATGAGACTCTCTTTCATGTGTCTCAAAACCGAGTGGTTGTTCAATATACACTTCCTCTTCTACTACACCATTCAAGAAAGCAGTCTTCACATCCATTTGGTGTATCTTCCATTTCATCACTGTAGCCAGAGCAAGTACCTATCTAATGGAAGTGTATATGGATACAAGTGCAAAGGTTTCTTCATAATCTATTCCTTCTTCCTGAGAGAAACCCCATTCCATAAATCTTGCTTTATATTTTTCAATGCTACCATCTGCAGCATGCTTGATCTTGTAGATCCATTTGGAAGTTACAACTGACTTCCCTTCTGGTCTTGGGAAAACATCCCAAACATCATTCTTCATGATCGATTGGTATTCTTCAATCATAGCATCCTTCCATTGTTTTTGTTATGCTGCTTCTTCATAACTGGAAGGTTCTTTATCAATGAAATAACATAGTAAAGCTACATACCCGAAGCAGGATTTGGTTCTCTTTCTTTCTCTGTGATTCTCTTCTGGAGCTCCATATCTTTCCGCACCTTGTATAAGTTCTTCTACCCAAGCAGGTTTCCTCTTATGAGGATTCTTCTCCAAATGTAGATCCATAGGTCTTTATGGTTCTTCAAATTCTCGATCTTCTTCTTGAGCTTCTTCGTTCATGGTTGTATCATGAATTCTGGGTGCTTCTGCTTCTGCTTCTTTAGGTTCTTCAGTAGGTCTCTTTCTGGATTTGTTGTAAGTTGTGTCTTCATCAAATGTCACATCCTTGCTGATGTCAATCTTCTTGTACCCTAGAAAATATATTTTGTAAGCCTTCGAGCTTTCAGAGTATCCCACAAATATACCCTTCTTTCCTGAAGGTTCTAATATTGTTCTCTTCTCTTTTGGAATGTGTATGCACACAGGACAGCCGAATATTCTGAGATGGCTGACTTCTGGTTTCTTGCCAGAGAAGACTTCTTTAGGAGTCTTGTTTTCGAGTACTCTATGTGGAGTACGGTTCTGTACATATACCGATGTTCTTGCAACTTCCACCCAAAGATGCATAGGAAGATCTTGATCGTGAAGCATGGCTCTTGCAGCTTCCATGATAGTTCTATTCTTCCATTCTGCAATCCCATTCTATTGTGGATTATAAGGAGTGGACAACTCCCTCTTAATCCCTAATTCGTTACATAGCTCTTTGAATTCATTCGAAGTGAATTCTCTGCCATGATCTGATCGAAAATTCTCGATCTTCTTTTCAGTGTGGTTCTCGATCAAGGCTTTGAATTCCTTGAACTTGTTGAATACTTCGTCTTTGTTCTTCATGAAGTAAACCCATGTCTTCCTAGAAAATTCATCAATAAAAGAAACATAATATGCGTACCTTCTTAGTGAGTTTGATGACATAGGACTGCATACATCGGAGTGGATGATTTCTACGATTCCTTTGGCTTTGCTTTCGTTTCTAGGAAATGTCTTCTTTGTATTCTTTCCTTTCACACATCCTTTGCAGACCCCATCATGTTTTGCTTGGAATTCTGGAAGACCTTCAACAGCTTTTCTTGCAATAGGTAGTGCTCTATAATGCACATGTGCAAGCCTTCTTTTCCAAAGCTCATTTGGCTCTACTGTGTCATGAACCAAGGCTTGTTCTAGATGGCCCTTCAATTTGTACAAACCTCCTTCTTGTTCTCCAATAACCACTACATATGATCTATAGTCTTTCCTCTTGGCCACATGATGACTTTACCATCTATGAATGCAACCCTCATACCTTTTGCATCCAGTGCTGATATGGAAAGAAGTTTCTTCTTGAGTCTTGGAACAAACAATACTTCCTTCATTGTTAGAGACTTTCTAGATTCTAGCTTATAGGATGATTTCCCACTACCTTTTATTGGATATTGGTAGTCATCTCCTAGTTTCACCTTGTGAGGTGATTCATGTTCTGATAGTGTTACAAAGGATTTTTTGAATCCATTCATATGTTTGGAAGCCCCACTGTCTATAAGCCAATCATCACTTCCATGAGTAATCTTCACTTGAAGAATCAAAACATATTCATCCTCACTTGAAGAATCTTCACTTTCATATCTGGTTATTTTCTTGGATGGTTCATCATCCTCTGCAACATGAGCATGATGTCTTATTTTGTTCCCCTTCTTCTTATGAGAGTGGTCCTTGTTCTTAGGACAGTCTTTTGCAAAGTGTCCTATCTCATCACATGTATAACATCTTGATCTAGATAGGTTCTTTCTATTGTTATCTCTATGATGAGGATTCTTACCTTTGGAGTGATGAGTACTTCTTCTGCCTTTCTTGGAGTGAACTATGGGAGCTTTATCTTCACTTCCCATATTCTCTTCTTGAGCTGCTATCCATGCTTCTTCTTGAGAACATTCTTCCCATATTCTTGTGAATTTGAATAACTTCTTTCTATCATAGATTCCTTGGATGAATGAATCCCGTGACCTGGGAAGGCCATTCAGAGTTGTCATCACAATCTCTGCATTCTCCACTTATTCATCTACAACTTATAATTGTTCGTTGATATGAGAAACCCTTGTGAAGTAGGACTGGATAGTCTCTGCATTCTGAATCTTCACATTCTTCAGTTGATTCCTCAGAGTCATCTTCCAGTTTATGTTCTTCCCTTCAAACAACTTGGTTAGGGCATCAAACATAGCTTTAGGTGTCTTGAGAGAGGACACCTAAGGTATAAGGTGATCCTTGATAAAATTAGCAATGATCCTCTTTTCCATAACCATCTTTTTATTATGTAAGGCCTTTGCCTCATCTCCCTCTGGAACTGGAACCTCCTCATGGATGTAGGAGTCTAACTCATTCTCTTCCAAGACCAGGGAGATCCTATACTTCCAGGCTCGGAAGTTATTAGCTCCCTCAAGATTTTCATCAAGCTTGGTATGATGAGACATCTTAACTAAGAACCTCAAATGGAAATACAAAAGATTTTATATCTTACCAGGTCAAGATGTCGGATCTGAAACTTGAGTTGAAATCCTGCAGAGCTGGTTCAGGAGCAAATTAGGGTTTTGCTTTTTCGTAGATCTATCCACCCAAATGCCTTGAATTTTGTCCCTAACTTCGATTTTGGGGAGGAGATCAATCCAGGCCTGGGCTCACTAAAAAATTCCTCTTCTATGAAAATCCCTAATTTTCGGCAGTAGTGTCGGGTCCAAAACTGAAAAACCTCAGAATTGGATTCTGCTTCGACAGAAAGATGCGCCCTAGGGAGGAGAGTTATTCCACCTTACTTTTGTTGAAAATATATGGAGGAAGATCCACAAACTAGGAAGCCTAGTTCCTGCAGATGCACAGTGTCTTCTTCTCAGGTTAGCTCTGATACCATGTTAGTTTTTCAACATTAAGCTAGCATTATTAGGATCTTTAACTAAGAGAATAACAAGTACAACAATCAAACACAAGAGACAATGAACACAATGTTTTTCCTCGGGGAAACCATAAATGGAGAAAACCCCAAAAATTCCTTAGAGATAGAATCATCACCAAAATAGTAAAAGCCCAAAACAGTAAGTGATCTCACAACAGCAGTAATCTTCTTCTTGTCTAGCCCCAGTGTCTTCTCCTTCCTCAACTATGTGCTACACTTGAGTGTGTATAAGTTGTGTTCTAAATAGAGACTCCAGTTCTCTATTTATACTAATCCCGACATGACTAAAACCCTATGAGGGCTGACCTCTACTAGGAGAGTCTAATAACCCTAGTGCATCGGAACTGCGGGGACTTTAACTCTTAGACAATCGAAGGGTTACCCATAATTACTTGACATGAATTGTTTACATTATTGATCCTCCCAATCGGAACATCAGGGCATGACAACATGACTCAATTACATTATAAATACATACTGAAATAAACATTGGGTTACAATACATAAGATACATAGATGAATACATTCTGAAGTTACAAATACATCGACAAAACCCCCCTGGGTGGACCAATGACCTCCCAAACCACTTCAAACGGTCATGAATGGCCATGTGAATGTGGGTGAAGCATTCTAGGTCATAAATAAGGGTATTATAGATGTGCTAGAGTGCATGGGTGAGTGGGAGTGGTTCTAGGAAACATTTAATGGCCCAAAAGAGCCAAAAACATTCAAATACAATGCATGGGTTCCTCTAGTCATACCATTTCCATATTTTAAGGATTAGGAGGACCCCAAGAGACCAAAATATCATTAATGAGGGATTTCATTCTCCTGAATGATCAAAATGTGGGTACTGGGTGTAATTAATGGTCCAAAGCCCCCAAATACCTCAAGATACCAACATAACCAAGTTTTGGACTATGCAACATCAGTAAAAAACAAATGAAGGTATGTTCTAGGTGATATGTGACCATGGGAGTAGGTGGTATGA
The DNA here is from genome assembly GCA_001517045.1 of Pseudotsuga menziesii. Classification (NCBI taxonomy): domain Eukaryota; kingdom Viridiplantae; phylum Streptophyta; class Pinopsida; order Pinales; family Pinaceae; genus Pseudotsuga; species Pseudotsuga menziesii. The sequence continues at coordinate 116,377 of LPNX010136887.1, forward strand.
TGTTCTAACGTAGGTCCTGGATTTAGTCGAACTAGCTTTACAATAATCTCAAAATCAAATTCTTGAAATAGGAGAAGCCATTGATAGATATTCCCCCCCAACACTGGCTTATTGACCAAATATTTCAATGTAGAATGGTTCGTATACATCTTGAAATGACCTCCCATAAAATAATGTTGAAAATTATGGAGAACATATACCATAGAAATTCCTTCCCTCTCAGTATTGGTATAGTTCCTTTCTGTTGTCCACAAGTTTCTACTAGCAAATGTAATGGGGTGATCCAGGGAACCCTCACATGGTTGTGCAAGTACGATGCTGAGAGCGAAAAATGACGCATCTACATGTACATGAAATTATTTTTTCAAGTATGGAAATACCAATATAGGTGTTGAGACCATATTATCTTTAAGAAGATCTGGACTCTCTTAACACTGCTCATTACATTGGAATTTGACATCTTTCTTCAAAAAATTTTCCATTAGAATTGTAACTTATGCATATCCTTGAATAAATTTTCTATAATACCTTCTATGCCCCAAGATAGTTCTCAACTTTTTAACCATTGCGGGTTGGGGTAGGTGAATAATAATCGTAGTATTGGCAGGGTGCATCAATATTCCGTCTTGACAGACCACATGACCCAGCAAGATACTAAAAGGATAAAAAAAATACACTTCTTAAAGTTCAGAGAAATATGAAAGTGTCTACACTGGTTAATCATCATTATAAGATTCTCAATAAAAAATTTCACTAGCCCATAGACTGTCCATGGATGAAATCTGTAAAATCAACTACTATTATTCTAGAAAAAATAGTAGAGGCATTCTTGAGTCCAAAAGGCATTACTGTGTATTGGAAGCATCCCCACTCTGTCACAAAGGTTGTCTTGTATAGATCTTCCTTTGCAATTCTTATATGATGGTAGCCTGAAAATCCATCAGTAAACGAGTACACTTATTTTACTCTGATGCTCTCCAATAATTCTGTGAATAGGGTTGGGAATGGATCATGTAGTGTTATCAACCCAAATGGAACTTCTCCGTCTGAGTGCCGACACTTTATATGTTGGTACACAAAAGGACACTTATGGATTGAAGGTTGCCTAAACACTATAGATGGGCATGACATGAGATGCATTCACTATCCAACCAGCTTTCCATTTTACCTTTCTATATGTTGATTGCCGTACGTGACTATCTCCATAGAAACTCGCGTACATACACGACTATCTTCTTTGACAACCCGTGTATTGTACGCGACTATTCTCATTGCAACCTGTGTACACATATGTACGCGGGTTTCCCCTATAGAAACTCGCATGTCATACATAGGTTGCCAGTATCAATAGTCACGTACACATCCATTCAAAATTAAAAATAATAAAACACGATTAATGGAGATTTGTTGAGCCCTAATCATTAACTATCTCAACTGTCTCAACCTCCTCAACCTTCGAAACCGCTCTATTTCCCAAAGTATAAATAGAGGCCTTGGGGAGGGAATTAATCAATCATAATTGGAGAGAAAAGTTATGCTAGTGGTATATCTTCAGAAGTCTTTGGAGCAGTAGAAATCAGAATCCTTTGGTTGCAGAGGATTCCATGTCTCAGGCGTTGGGTTGTACACTTATCTCATTCACTATTGTTAATAAAGAGAATTCTTCTTCCAACTTTGTGTTGAGTATCTTTCATGTATCATGTTTGATGAATATTTTTGATTAAGTACTCTATATATTGTTCATCTAACTTGTCATATATACATGTATAATATTGTACTTGGAGAATTTTCTCTTTGCAGGTGAAGGAGGTGCATCCCTGAAAGCTTTGGAGAGAAGCAGAGCGGCAGAAGAGAAATATTGGATTAACCGTTGTTAATCGGGTGAGTTCAACATTTCCTCCTTTTTCTTTTATGTACTTTAAAGCTGATTGTATGCAATTTTTAGAAGTATGTTGGTAACCCTAGACCCTAGGTTACAAGGGTGTTTATTCCTAAAAAATATAATTGGCGACTCTGCTGGGGAGCCCAGACTACTGTGGGTTATTTATGTTGGCCGTTGCCCAGTCTTTGTCTTGATTCTATGTGTGGTGTCCTATCCTGGTTCATGCTTAGAGTGGTGTTTGAAGACCTTGAAAATTTTTCTTTTTATTAGAAAATTTTGCACCTATACGCGGGTTTCTATTACATACAGTCGCGTACAGAGGCCTGCGTATGAGGGTCGCTCTCTAGGACAGTCACGTACAGTACACGGGTTTCCCTTACACACAGTCACATACAAGCTTGAGCATTGAAATTTTTTGGCTAGGGTTTGTTTGTCCCTGTCCCTCTTTAAAGTTTGTTTGCTGGTTGGTCTTCCTCATAATCATTGCACTGTGAGTTTGATGACTTTGTTGGCCACAGCTTGTGCTTTCTTGTAAATCCCTTGAGTTCTTATTGTTTGGATTGTCTTTATGTTAGCAGCTTGAAGTGGATTTGCTTGTTTGGGTTCTAGACACTATATATCCCATTCTATTTTTGGATAGTGATTGGTTTGCCACTTGCCTTTGTTTTATCTCGGTGATTTTCTTTCATTGTGTCCGCCCAAGCTAGGGTTCCAAGTATTACTTAGATGGTTGATCTTTGGTCTTATTATTCTATTTACTTCACTTTGCTTACTTTATACAGTTAGTTTAATTCAAGCATACTCAAGTTTTGTGCATTTAGGTACATAGTAGTCTTTGAGCATTTTAAAAAGTGAAAAGAAAACATTTAGAAGATCTTGCATTTGATCTGCATATAGTAGTTTTATTTTCAGTTTTTAAAATATAATCTCAAAAAACTACAAAAATATAGTCTTAGTGTTCTCTTTATCGTTGCATTTTCATCAATTTACGTTTACAAAAAGAAAAGAAGTTTGTTTTTTTTTAGTGATATTTTGCTTTGGAAGTATACACCTTTTCTTTTTATATTTCTTATCGAGTCAAAAACATCATAGCCTTTCACTCCACTTGACTTATGAGTAAAAAATAGCCATTAAAATGAATGCAATAATTAAAATCTATTAGTAATTTTTATTTTTTAGGGCCATACACCTACTAGCTTAGGCTAGACTTGTGGGATAGGAAGTGTAAACTTCCCATAAGTATTAAAATTCAGACATAGTGGACCAATCGATAGGTAAACCGTTCTATTTATCGATAGTATCTGGGAAGCTTCTCTCAAACTGGAGTCAAGCACGAGGCCATGTGGAGGCATTGGACTGAGGAGATAACCTCTGATTCCTTGTCAAAACATAAATCAGGATTTTTATGCATCTAGGGATTCTTTCCTAGACAGAGTTTTAGGCTCAGCTACCCTACCCATGTGTACGAATCAGGCTTGCGACTATCCCCCCAGACTGTTGGTATAGTTAAGGTAGCCTCTAGTATCTTGACATCTAGGGTTCATACATAGGTAAACCGAAAGGCTATTTCTGGTTCACCTTGGATGGCCTTGGAAGGTAACCCTTGTTGAAAGTATAGAAGGGTGGTGGGTGATTCCTCCGCTTGTGCCTAAGAACCTCTTCAAGGACACCAAGTAACTGTTCTTCAGCTTTCTTTGGGAAAGCATATCTTTTACCCTTGCTGACTGTTGAGACTTTAGGATTTTTTTGTAGTGATTGCTCTGTGGTTTTTCTGTGTTTAGCCGACCTTAGGGTTTGAATTGTCAAATTTACAATCGTGGAGGACCAACCTATTAGAAGGTCATAAAGGTTGCAAAACCTTCCTCCTCTCATCACATTGGAACCTCCACCTCCACCTCAATGGCAGAGATTGGACACGGACAGTTCATTTGAACCGATAGGAGTAAGTGAAGTTTCGGGTGAACCAAAACTTAGGGCAAACCGTTTTGATTTTAACATAGTTGAGATAGAAGACTTGTAGGATGATTAGTTTGCAAGGAATTTCAATACACCCTTGACTAACTTAAACGATCCTGTGATCGTCTAGTTTCGGCCTTTTGATTCACCTGTGTTAGGTGTCCCTGTGGGTAGGATAATGTCTACTGCAAGAGAAAGCTCTTTTTTTTTCACCTCAACCACTCCGGCTGAAGGGGTACTACCTCCCCCGGTAAGTGCCCCTAGATCTAATAGACCTACTAAGCCCTTAACTTCAGCAAGCCAGGTGGTTCAACCACCAGTTCCCACAAGCCTGGTAGGTGCTTCTGGTGGCATGGTTACTGGGATTCCTAGTATACCTATTGTTCCTTCCTCCTTCACACACAATACCTAGAGTAGTCTGGTAGGATCCTCGGCTTTTGTCCAAGGATTTCCTTAGAATGGGGGGCATATTCCCCCATCCACTCCATACGTAGGCCCATCACCCTCTTATGTAGGAGTGCAGTTCGGAAACACTACCTCTTATGGCCAAGGTTTTCAAACTCCGATCTCGGCCCCATTCACGAGCTCTCCCTTTTCATTGTTTAGTGGAGGGATACCTGCTCCTATTTTTCAAACCCCAGTTTCAACTGGGGAGGCCGAAACCTATTATAACACACCTCCCACCCATAATCATGTGGCTTATAGATGGAATCCATTCCAAAGTAACCCATCCACTTCACAAACGGTGCCAGGGGGAAACTCCACCTTCACTTATGTGAATTTGGGGGCAATTCCCTCTAATCCCCATTCTGGCACTTTTAGTGCTCCAGTTCTACCTAAGCTTTTGTTCCTAGCAATGTTAAACTTGCCAGATTTGTCTAAATTAATGAACGTCCCGGTGAGGCATGACCCCTTGTGGCCACCTGTCCCCACCAAATTACCATCAGACGTCCCAAAATTCAAATTCAAAGTTGGTGAAGATCCCGGGGCTCATGCCACCACTTTTCATTTATGGTGTTCTTCTAATTCCTTGAATGAAGATTCAGTTAGGTTGAGGCTGTTCCAAAGAACCTTAACGAGTACTGCGACAAAATGGTACATTGAAATGCCTTCTACTACATTCAGTAGTTTTTGGGACTTGGCTAATGTATTCCTTAGCCACTTTCAGCTTCCGGTCCGATACAATTTTGGAATGGAATTGTTATCTATATTTAGGAAAAACAAGGCTACCCACATCTCGGATCACATCTAAGAGTGCAGGAGGCGGAAGAGCCTTATTAAAGCCACTATTCCTCCTGAGTTCTTACTAGAATGGTTCCTTAAATCATTATTGCCTTATATATCTAAGGATGTATCTACTTCAGGAGTGACGAATGAGGAATAAGCTATCCTCAAGGCCCAACAATTGGATTTGATTTATTCTCACTCTGGGATCTTGTATGAGATTATTCCTGAGGCACCGAGGCCTACCCATGATGCAGAGAAACCTAAGCCTGGACCCCATGCTGATGGTGTGGTTGGGTCCGTAAAATATCCCACTCTAGAATCTTTGGCCAAACAGCTCCATCAGCTCTCTGTTAAACATTCTACGGCGGAGGCAGCAAAGGCTTCCCCCTCACCCCAAAATGCAATTTTTTTTACACAGACCTCTCAGAAGGGAAATCAACATCCCAGGGGAAAGAAGAAGAGAGGAAATAAAGGGGAGGGAAATCAAAACAAGAAAAAACCCACAAATAGTGTTGATGGGGGCAAGAAAGAAAAGAAAAAGGTGAAATTCCCATGTAAGTTGTGCCATGAGGATCACCTCACCCATCTTTGTCCCCTTATGGAACAAGCTCAGAAGCTGCTAAAAGCTCAACAACCGGCTGTCCTGAAGGATCCATCTCCCCAAGGGAAGAATTCTGCTTCAGCTTCTAATGTAGCAGGGGCACTCCAAATGCCCCTGACCCCAATTATATCAACATGGTTCAATCTTCGACTTTGCTATAGACTAGGAATAAAAACTATGAAAAAGAGACTTCTGAGAAGGGTAAGTCTATAGGTGAAACTTCTAACCCTCTCACAATCGAGAAGCCCACTGAAACTATGCCTAAGATACTGAAAGGTGTCTTTAAGAAGACCTTGCATAACCCTAATGCTAGAGATGCTTCAAACTAATCTGTGGTTGAAGACTTGGCCCAAAACCCTTGTGCAATGTTAGCTTTAGAGGTTTTATAGAGCTATCCCTCCCAGCGGGATGCACTCTTAGCATCCTTAGGAAGCATGGACTCATCAATTCTCATGGAAAAATTTCACTTGTATGATGTTAAAATTCACCTACCGTACCATGTAGCCTTATCAATAGATGTCATACATGGTGGAAAGACTATTGGAAGGGCAGTTGTTGATGAGGGTGCTTCTACATGCGTTATGTCCTTGTCATGTTGGAAAGCTCTCGAATCCCCAGAGCTGGTCCCATCAAACACTCTGCTTACTGATTTCAACAGAAGGTCATTCTATCTGCATGGAATCCTACCAGCTTTTGAAATTAAGCTGGCAGGGAAAGTGATGTCTGTTGAGGTGGAAGTGATTGATGCACCTTTGGACAATAACTTGCTTTTGGGAAGAAGATGGACTTATGCCATGCCTACTATTGCATTGGTCGTCTTTCGGGTGGTAGTGTTTCGACATGAAGGAAAGTTGGTTATTGTTGACCAACTCAATTTTACTCATAAAGGCCACATGGAGTCTAGTGAGTCCACTGTGCCATTGGTTGATCAGGTGAAACCTACTACTGAGAGCTTGGGGGATGGAATGTATGCATCATTGATGGGAACATTTGATCTTCCAGCCCTGATTAACTATATAGGTTCTACTAGTGTGGGGAAGTCCATAGCCACGGTTGTTGATAGGACTGATCCTTGGGTTCTCCCTTCCCCCCATGAATCGAAAGTTCCCTTATCGGCAATGGAAGTGGCTTACCAAGCTATCACTCAAACCACTGTTGATCCCATTCCAGACCCTCTCACAGTCTCAGAGGATCTAGAAGAAGTATATTTTCCTGCTTGGGTAGAAAAATCTTTTCATTCTATGGATTGTTTAGATATGGTTTTACCTTCTGATGAAGCCATTCTGGAAGCCATGTGCGGATGTGATAAGATATACGAAGATCTTCATCATCGATCCTATTTTCTTCCAAAGCTAAGCAGGATAGAGAATCAAGAGTTTCATATGAGACTGATAGACGATGTTGATATACCCATCAATCCCTTACCAAGGGAAGGAATTTTTGTTGAGGGAAATATGGAATTTTTTTTTTCTAATATCCCTATCAACATCTCTGTAAATCCTGACATTGTGGAAAATATACATATCGGTGCAAACTGCTCTCCTAAGGAGATTGTGATCTATACGTCCTTGTTCAAGGAATTCTGTGATGTTTTTTCCTGGTCATATGAGGAGATGCTAGGAATTGATCCATCAATAGTTGAGCATGAGATCTGAACATACCCTGACGCTAAACCTGTTCGGCAAAATTTAAGACCTGTTAACCCATGTAAAGTGGCGGTTGTGAAGGATGAAGTTGAAAAACTATTGAAACCTGGTTTTATTTATCCCATAGCTCTAAGGGAATGGGTATCCAACCTAGTTCCTATTGATAATAAGCAATGGACCATACACATCTGTATCGAATTTCAAGATTTGAATAAAGAATGTCCTAAGGACAACTATCCCACGCCATTTATAGATCAAATTATAGATTCTTGCGCGGGAAGTGAAGTTTTCTCATTTATGGATGGTTTCTCCAGATACAATCAAATTCAAATAAAACCAGAAGACCAACATAAAAATGCTTTCATTTGTCCTTGGGGTACCTTCGCATACAAAAAAATGCCCTTTCGATTGAAAAATGTTGGGGCAACCTTTCAACGAGGAATGAACTTTGCCTTCCATGATATCAAAGCCATTGTCAAACCTTACCTTGATGATCTTCCTACACATTCTCGTAAGAGGATTGACCATCCAAATCACATAAGGTTAATATTTGAGCGATACAAATACTATAAGATCAACTTGAATCCCCACAAGTGCGTGTTCTGTGTTGAGTCAGGGAGACTGATCGGATTCATTATTTCTAATAGAGGCATTCAGGTGGATCTGTTAAAAGTAGAGGCCATTGTAAATATGCATCCTCCTCGTTCTATCAGGTAACTTCAAATCCTGCAGGGAAAGTCCAATTTTCTTCAACGTTTCATTATAAAATATGCCAAGATTACCAAGGGTTTCATGCGCCTGCTAAAACAGGACACCCCATTTGTATGGGATGAAACTGCACAACTCGCTTTCGAGGCATTGATAAAAGCTTTGTTGTTGGAAACTTTACTGTGTCTGCCAGATTACTCTAGGGATTTTATATTGTATCTGGCCGCATCTGAGTCGACCAATGGGGTAGTCCTGGTCCAGGAGGACGATAAGATCCAAGAGCATGTCATTTACTATCTTATCCATTTTTTAACCGGACCTAAACTCAGGTACTCCCATGTCGATAAATTGGCCTTAGCAGTTGTTTATGCTATTCATAGGTTACGTCACTACATCTTACTAAGGACTACAACTGTAGTGGCGGATGTTAATAATTTTCAATATGTTTTGTCCCAACGGATTGTTGGGGGCAAATTCAAAAAATGGATAGTCATTCTCCAAGAGTTTGACTTGGATTTCTAGTCCACTAAATCTAAAAAATCCTTAGTTTTTGTTGAGCTTATAGCATAATTTCCAACGAAAGAAGATGTAGCCATTGAAGAAGACTCATTCCCAGATGAGCATATCTTCTTGATATCCACCTCTGACCCCTGGTACGGAGATATACTTGTATATCTTCATACTTTGAAGTATCCTGCAGCTTCCTCGTGGGAGGAATGACGTAAACTACACCTTCATGATAAGAAATACCTCATCATAGGAGATACTTTATATTGTAGGGGGGTAGATTTCATTTTGTGTCGATGTCTTACCCATGAGGAAGCAGAAATTGTCCTGAATGATGCCCATAATGGAGCATGTGGGGGTCATTTCTCTGGGATAGAAATGGCCTAGAAGATACTATGTGCCGTTTATTTCTGTCCCACGATCTTGAGAGATTGTGTGGAAGCCATGAAGCGCTGTCATCCTTGCTAGCTTTACACCAAGAAGATGTTGTCACATCCCACTCTGTTATTTCCCATTGTCTCGGTGGGCCCCTTCATGAAGTGGGGGATTGATTACATGACATGTAACCCAGCCTCGGCTAGGGGGCACAAATATATCATTGTCGCTATAGACTATTTTACGAAATGGGCAAAGGTAATGCCCACATTTAAAGCTGATGGGGAAACTGCAGCATTTTTTGTGTTCAATCAAATTATAGCACGGTTTGGTATACCCAAGGTGATTGTCACTGACCATGGCAGTCATTTTCAAAATAGCATGATGAAGGAACTGACCACTATGCTTGGATTCGGACAAGAACATTCATCTTCGTACTATCCTCAAGCAAATGGTTAGGTTGAGGCTGTTAATAAAACTTTTAAGATTATCCTCAAATGTACTATTGATGCAGCTCGTTCTAACTGGTATATCATGCTATACCCCACACTTTGGGTGTATCGAACAAATGTAAAAACTACTATGGGTTTCTCCCCCTTCCAACTCATTCATGGAGTGGAAGCCATTACCCCGGTTGAATGTGAAATCCCATCCTTGAAAATAGCTATTCATGTGTTACCTGATACGACGAAGCTTGAAGAACGTTTAGTACATTTAGAACATCTTGATGAGAAACGTAGAGATGTACTGACATAAAATCAAGCTCACAAAAATAGGGTCAAAATCCAATATGATAAGTCGGTCAAGCCTCGAATTTTCTCTGAGGGGTAACTTGTTTTTCTCTAGGACCAAGACAAAGAACCCCTAGGGGCAGGAAAGCTCAAGTCCATGTGGTTGGTGCCTTATGTCATGTCAAAGGTCTTAAAGAAGGGCACATATGAATTGATTGATTTTTATGGGAATAAGTTGCCTGAGCCTAGAAATGGGCTCTACCTGAAGAAGTACTATGCTTAGGCTTAACACTTTTTCTTGTATTTTATTGTATGTATTTTTATGTACACTAGTTCGTCGATTTGTGTTTTTTATAACATCTGCTGGTTGTTTCAAATGTCTTCTGAGAGGTTCATAGGTTTTGCTGATGGCACCAGTCGCCACACTTGTAATCTAGCTTCAGTGGCATGGGTCATTTATTCTCCCTCAAGATAGTTAGTTGCCTCAGGAGGCGCTTGCTTAGGTCCTGCTTCTAATAATGTCGTTGAGTATAGGGATGTAATTGAGCTTCTATGGGATGCTTTGGCATGTGGTATCACTAAGTTGGAAGTTTGACTGGACTCTCAACTGGTGGTTTTCCAGCTCAATAGAGCTTATCAGGTGTGGAACCCTATTCTATTACGTCAGTTTATGCAAGTTAGGTTATTGGAAAGAAATTTTGAATTCATTACATTCAATCATATTCCAAGGAATCAAAATTCATTAACTGATGCATACACTAATTACATCTTGGATTGGCATTTAACACATTTTTCATAAAAATATACAGCATACACATAAAAAACATTTGTAAATAACCGAAAAAAATAATATATATATATATATGTGTGTGTGTGTGTGTGTGTGAATAACTATCCATAGATAGGTCAAGTATCTGATCCTCAGATCCAGTCATAACTGTATAATATACAAAAAATATACAAAATATGGATCATAGTCCATCAAATGCCCTAGATCTAAGTTGGACCACCCTGGTCAACTGGACCACCCTAGTCCCCCCGGTCTCCCTGTACTCTGGCTTCTTCAGCCTCTTTGGCTTTAGTAGCCTCAACAGCATCTATGTATACTAAAACTTCTCTGGCTACCCACCTCAAAAGGAATATCCATACAAGTGGTACACCAAACACAAACTCCTGCATGATGGCTGGGATGTGCTCAATCTATAAGGTGTGTACTCTCTGGGTAAGCCTGGCCAGCTTCCCCTAAAGAACCCTAATCAGCCCCTGGTCTTCTCCTAAGACAGGATGCACATACGTGCATGGATGCCCTTCAGGGAAGACTGGTCCAATATCTACATTTTGATATGTTTATAGGATTATAACTCTTATACATATGTATATATCTCTATATTTAAAATTAATAAAAATTTGAAAATTTGAAAATAAAAAATTACCTAACTCTCCCCATGCTCCTCCTGGAGGGAGAACGACGTCTGGATCACCATGGAAATCCATCCCAGTATATGGAAACTACTCCAATGCTGGAAACTACTGCTCCCACCAAAATTAGAAGTCATCATCTTATACACTCTGCACTGAACCACCTCCTCCCTGGCAGAGGAAGATATCTCCCCATCTACTCAGCCTAGGTTGACAAGGAGAACGAACTGGTAAGGGTACTGTAGGGCTCAATCCTGACACTCTCTCAAAGAAGAAGGCTACTAGTATGCTAGAATATCCACAATTATTTCTCCTTCCTCTCTTTCAATCAGAGAGTTGTTTCCTCATAATCGGGATCACTCCCGAGCACCAATCATATAGGGCCCCCTACATACAATCCACTACTAGTCTCATCTGGTTCCATGTAGAAAGGTGAAGAGAAGATGATCCCGCAGCCCTCACTATGGTACTTGTCAATACCTGTAGAGGAAGATCATGTATGTGTACAATAGGGATGCAACTCCCTCTCTTTTGTGTACCTGGTGCGCAGTATATGTCAATGTAGTTTTGGACACTTGGAGGGTCACCGCCTCTACCAGTGCCTTCCAAGTTGATTGGATCTCCCCATCATGATAGACCAAAAATGAAATAGATATCCTCTGAAGTAATATCCAAGGATTCACCTTGAAGGTCAAACATGCCCAAATCATGATCCCAGTAATTTATCATGAACTCTAGCTGGAGGACATTGGGCCACATAGGTGATGTACAAAAAAACTTTAACAGTCCACTTGAACATAAAACATTCACAGTGGGGGAATCTTGGAGTGCTTCTTGATCCATATCTTCATGCTCACACTCCCTCCACTCAAGCACCATCTTCAAACCATCTTCAAAGCTAGTAAAACCAGAATTGAAAACCTTTAGTTTCATGTAAAAATTCAAAATTTTTGACCCTACATACTTCTTTTCCCCTTCACACAGTGTACACGACTGTCTAGTTAGGCATGTCACGTACTGTACATGAATTTCCTTTGGGCAACTCGCATACAGAATGCATGTACGAGAGTTTCACTATAGCGAACCCGTGTACATAGCGTTCCTTGCTTAAAGGCACTCAAAAATATAAAATTTGGACTCAATTTTGAAATTTTATAGGATCAAATTGAAGAGCTTGGGGTGTAGTTTTACCTGACACTTGCGGATTTGGATTTGGTCCACCGGATTGTCCACACCGATCAACTGAAGGTAGAGGTGAAAACTTGTCTTTTATGGCTAAAATTCAAAATGGTGAGTTTTATTTAGGTTTTTGAACTATTTATAGAAATTATATTTCTCAAGTGGGTTTTCTCCTATAGTTCATAATTCATTCAACTAATACCATATATTTTTTCCCTGTAATAGGTTTATCATCGTTCTAAGGTGTTTTTTTCTCATATAGGATGGTTTTTCGTCATTTCACATGCATTTTGCATCTATACTTACTCCATCTTAAACTTAGAAATCAACATTTTAACCACGGACTATGGTATTTTTATCCATTAGCTCCTTGTCTTTACCATTGTTCTTCTGTGGATATGGCCTTTCTCTCATGGGTATCCTCATTTAGAACCTATGTTGTCTTTCGATACTCATGCTGCAGCTATCTTAGGTACAGGGGAATCCTTTTAGCTATTTTTCACACCAAATGGAGCCTCATTTTGGTCTCTTTTTACAAGCTATCCCTTTATAGGACTCCCCTCCCTTATGGAGTTTCTTTAGGCCCAGGTATGACTCCTTAAAACAAACTTGAATACCAAGTTAACTTGTCTGTTCAAGCTCATTAAGAATATGTGAATGGGAATCCACATTGGTGGTAGGTTATCTCTTTCTCGGACCATGTGGAATAGCATGAGAAAGGATCACTCTCTTTTCTATGGAATTGAGAAGAGTATTCTCAAGCATAGGTTTATCACTTTTCCAGACCTGAGGGACTAAATTTACGGAAAAGGAATGCCCAGTATGAGCTTAGTTTTCTCTTTTTCGTGCTCTGGACCTAAACATGAAAAATATTTCAAGTGTACTTTATGTATTTTTCATGCTCGTTAAACACTAAGAACAAGGCATCGAGTTTATTGTTGTAAGCCCCATTTCTCGTACTTAAATGGATATTTCCAAGTGATCTTTCTTTCCTTCACACTCATAAAACTCAAGCTATATGCTGCTCTTGAAGGAGCGTTGGGTAGGTGGTAATTTAACCTTTTTTTCAAACCTCCCTGACTAAGTACTAAAAAGGTTCACCTTTTCTTCTACAAAAGTTAAGAGAATTCTTCTGTGATATGTTTTATACTTTTCCGGCCTCAGGAGACTAAATTTGATGAAAAAGGACCCCCCTGGAGTCTTCTTTGGAGTTTTCAAACTCTCTAAATGTGAAAACACCAACTGAGCATGTACTAGTTCGGGCTCATTAAATCCATGAATCAGTGACACTATCAAGCAATATTCCCTCTTCTCTTCAAGCTTGTTAAAAAATGAAGAGAGTCTCAAGTTGACTTTCCTGGACTCGTTAAAATTTAACAGGGAAGGTAAGGAAGAATTTTTCTCTTGGTTTTCAGTTAGTGGCAGCATGTCATCCTTGAACATAGCACTCTCTATCTTTTTCGATACCCATGTCTCAGTGTTCACTTTCAGTTCAGCTATTACTTCGATTTTTTTACTCCACCTTTTTTCAGTTCTACCTGGGGAATCTGATCATGTCTCCTACATGACAAATAAGTCTAGTTGTTCTATCTATAAAGTTAAAAACTACCTTAGTTCATCTCTATGTCATGCTCACTGTTCAAGGATTTAACTCAATGTCTGATCTATATCCTGATCCCATCATTATCGTATCTGTTATCACTTGTGTCTAGCTTCTTTTACCCAGTTCCTAGTCACTCTTGTGATCCGTTGGAGGATCTATTGCCTTCCTTATCATAGTATGGTTCCACATCAGCACTTCCTGACGATGAAGACCTAGAGTTTTGATGATTGTACCTCAGGATTCACTTTCATTATTGGTGAATTCCTCTGCTTGAGTTGTTGATTATCACCTATTGATCAACAATCTGTTGAATCTGCTCCATGTTCGACTCCAATAATATCTATTCACATGGCTTGGATTGTACTGGTTCTTTGGGATTGTTTATGAAGACCTTAGTTTCCTATATATGGACTAAGTTGTGTAAGAATATGTTGTACCTATTTACACAGCTTCTAGATCTTTGAAGACTCATCATTATTGTATATTGTGTCTTTGCTCCACCTTTATAATATATGTGGTCTTGTACCCGTATTATATGATGTACTCAACCTTGCTAAAGGATCTAGTGTTATAGTATATTGAACATAGAATCCTCAGATATGACTTTGTATATGACATTATTATGTATTTGTTTCAGGTACTACCTCTGCTCCATTGGATTTCTGATTTCTCCAAAGATAATGATTATAATTTATTTCGACATCGCTTCCCTTTGACCTCACACATTAGGGGGCATCTGTTATCAACCCAAATGGCACTTCTTTGTCCGAGTGCTAACACTTTATATGTTGGTACACAAAAGGACACTTATGGATTGAAGGTTTCCTAAACACTATAGATGGGCATGACATGAGATGTATTCACAATCCAACCAGCTTGCCATTTTACCTTTCTATATGTTGATTTCCGTACATGACTATCTCCATAGAAACTCGCTTACATATGCGACTATATTCTTTGACAACCCACATACTGTACGTGACTATTCTCATTGCAACCCGTGTATAGATCTGTACGCGGGTTTTCCTTATAGCAACTCGTGTGTCATACACATTTTGCTAGTATCAATAGTTGCGTACACATCCATTCGACATTAAAAATAATAAAACATGATTAATGGAGATTTTTTGATCCCTAATCATTAACTATCTCAATTGTATCAACCTCCTCAACCTTCGAAACCGCTCTATTTCCCAAAGTATAAATAGAGGCCTTGGGGAGGGCATTAATCAATCATAATTGGAGAGCAAAGTTATGCTGGTGGTATATCTTCAGAAGTATTTGGAGAAGCAGAACTCAGAATCCTTTGGTTGTGGAGGAGTCCTTGTCTTAGGCATTGGGTTGTACACTTATCTCATTCACTATTGTTAATAAAGAGAATTCTTCTTCCAACTTTGTGTTGAGTCTCTTTCATGTATCATGTTTGATGAATATTTTTTATTAAGCACTCTATATATTTTTCATCTAACTTGTCATATATACATGTATAATATTGTACTTGGATAATTTTCTCTTTGCAGGTGAAGGAGGTGCATCCCTGAAAGCTTTGGAGAGAATCAGAGCGGGAGAAGAGAAAGCTTGGATCAACCGTCGTTAATTGGGTGAGTTCAACATTTCTTCCTTTTCCTTTTCTATACTTTAAATTTGATTGTCTGCAAGTTTTAAAAGTACGTTGGTAACCCCAGACCCTAGGTTACAAGGGTGTTTATTCCTGAACAACATGTAGGAAACCATCATTTAGTGTCCACAGGTCTACATAGATGCATAATTTAACAATTTTATTGTCTTGAACCACCATAGGGCCAATCCATTCAAATTCCTTGGCAAGTTCTATAATTCTTGCATCTAGCATTCTATCTAATGTTATCTTGACATTCTCTTTATATCTCGGATTGAGTCTATACAGTCACTATTTGACAGGTTTTGTGTTGAGATTTAGGGGAATCTTCATTTCTCCTATATCACCAATAATCCCCTTCAAATTTGAAAACTTAGTAGGGAATAGATCCTAGAATTCATGCAATAAGTTTGTAATTTTCCCTACTATCTCATCATCCCAATAGTCTCCAATATTGGCAATTTTCGGATTTTCTGGAGAAGCAATATTCACCTTCTATGTTCTAAGGGGATTCAAAAATTTGTCGTTTGATAAGCCCAATCCTTCCACTACTTGACCACCCTCAAACTTAGGAATATGTATGTCACATGGATCATCATCATCATGTTCACCAGTTATACTATAGTAGTTGATCCAGTTCTGAACTGTTGCGTTGTTGTGAGGGAAACTCAACATCAGAACAGTGATGTCTTCAAATATCTTGGTTCTTCTAACTTGCAGAGCAACATCAATCATCGAACTATCATCAACAAAGCTAAAAATATGTGTGAAATTGGTATCTATCTCTTCCCATTCTACATTCTCTCATCGCATCTCAATCGACGTGTACCAGTTTATTGGTATCATATCCAAAGTATGTACAAATTTATGAACCCATTCCTGTCACACTGACATCTTCCATGTCGCGCAACAATTTTCAATATGCTCGACATGATTTGTCAATCCCATATATTCTTTTATAGTATAAGACATATTCTCGCCAAATTTTATTTCTAGCAGTCGTCGACATTGAGGCCATTTTGAAATATATTACTTATGAGCAACCCACCACCTGATGGGTGTAGTCTTCAATGCAACATCTAGTGGTAACAAGTGTTGACGCTCCAACACGTTTTCTTCAAAATCTGTAAGAAATCCATCTAAGTTAGGTAACCCTTCACATGTAGGTAAATCACATACCTAAGTACCTAGTCATCGCACAATTTTTTTTATTCTTGCACACTTTCACATCAACACTTCATGTAGTCGATTATGCCAGTTCTCTACAGCTTCTCCTGAGTATAACATATAGAAGCTAATACTTTTCCAACTTAGATTAACATGAACTATCGGACTGACACATTCATCCATTGCAGAGGAAATACTATTAATGTTATCCAAATATCCTTCTTATCCTTCACTATTCACTTTCTTGACATATCTCTGTCCTTCTAGAGGATTAATTGGGTCGACCACCCATAGCTCTGTATATTCAAATGACAATATTCTCTTTTTAAAATTTGTGATTGTTTGATTGTCAATATCCCATTATATCCCCAGGAGTGCGGGATATAAGTTCATATCATCAACAATTCCTATGACTTCAAAATATGCATAGGTTCAGATTCCTTCCACTTCGACAGAAACCTGTGTTATTCGACCAATAGGCAGGACCTTGGACTGATTGGATAAACACAAGTGAACAAGATACCATACTAGTTTCAGATTTCCCATGCTTTCTTAGGTTTTTCTTGTCATAATATTAACATGTTACCCCAATTCCATTATGATAAAATCCATATCACTAATCACCTATTTGGGCATTCATTCTTAGCTCACGACCAATTTTCGGTCTTTTACCAATGTGGTTAATTGTTCTCTCTGGTTCCACACTTGGTTGAGGTTCTTCGACTAAAGATGATAGTTCTAACACAACATCCTTATCTTCTATAAGTGATAAACACCTTTTAAATAAACTCTTCAACTTTATTACTTTCTATGTTGGCTTTCTTTGGAATAACCATTAAGTCTTTGAAGAATTTCCAGGATTATTCCATCATCCAATACTAGGATAGTAACAAATTTCGGTGCCTAATTTTTGTCGATGAACTCATCACATGCATCAAATAAGACTCCCTTTTTTTCTGGATGTTAAACGATACTTTCTTTTGTGTCGTAAATCAAACTCTTGCACTTACGCATGGTGCGTATTGATCTCCTCTAATCACACCACCTACTCTTGTTATGACAACAATAATAGGTTGTCGAGACTCGACAGAAATCTTCTAAATATTTTGATTTGCATTTTGAGGTTGGTTCTAATTCCCCGGGTTTCCGACCTTCCATTTAGAAATCAACTATAGACACTTCTCGGTAGTGTGGTCAAATTATTTACAATATGAACATGTCATTGTGGGATTAGAACAATCTCTGGAAAAATGTCCCATCTATCCACAATTATAACAAACAACTTGGCCCCTTCCACAACCAAATCCTCCTCCTCCTCCTTGGACTCTAAAAGGACCCCCCCCTTTTTGGTTGGTATTGTTCCTGAGCTCTCTCAACTTGTATTTGTTCATCATTTTTCATCAAATATGTGTCAATCGTATTTTCTTACAACAACTGGTATGCTCCACAACCTTTCTCATCGTCACCCATATATTGACATAATTTATTGTAACACCTCGATTTGACCCCATGGTATTGAATTGCATATGATATAAATATTGCATGGAATCATGGCAATGAGCTC
Source organism: Pseudotsuga menziesii (assembly GCA_001517045.1). NCBI lineage: Eukaryota > Viridiplantae > Streptophyta > Pinopsida > Pinales > Pinaceae > Pseudotsuga > Pseudotsuga menziesii. The sequence goes on from LPNX010136887.1 coordinate 134,560, forward strand.
AAGGCCAAGCCCTGCCATTGATTGATGTTTTGTGTATAGGTAATCAAGGTTGATTCCTACAATTTATTGTTCTAATTCAAGCACAGTATATATATATTTGTGAATATCATGTAAAATGCAAACTAATAAAAATACAACAACTAGCTATGCACCGCAACGTTAAATAGATGGGGGCATGATTTCACAAGGAATAGGGAGGGGGAATTATTCAAACCTTGAGCCATTGGGGAAAATCCAGGTGTCAAAATAAAACACCCAAAAACGTATGCCCATTCCCTCATGCATTCACGTTTTTAGTTTTTCCTCATGGTGCATGACCAATCCATCATTGTGCTCTCACCAAAGCGTTGTGGTCCATTCTGATCATTCTCTATTCCATTTTGTTCATGCGTGTTGTGCATTCATCCTGCTTGCAGAACCGTGTTTTGTTATAGGTTGTTCACCTGTTGTTACCATCCTCAATCGTGCAAAGCTCTGGGGTCTCCTTTGTTTGATGAACGAATGAGCAGTGGAGATCACTCGATTTTATGAAATAGTGCTCCTCCAAGCTTTCCCAGTGTCATCGAGCATGGGTTCATTGTTCTAAATGGTGGTCTAATTTACCTAAGTTGCGGAAGGTGTTTTCCCAGTGGTCTCCTCTATTACAAAGTGAGTGGAGCCTGTTTACTGTGTTTTACCTTGTGGTTGTTGTGATGTGCACCCTGGTTTGGGTTTGATTTGTATGCAAGACTTAAGGGTGGAAGAGAAGAGGAATGGGATTGTTAACCTAGTGTAGAGAGGAACCTCATGAAAAGATAAGATTGGCTAGTAAATCCCCACTGCACGGCCCTGAAGAGCATTGGAAGGGAAGGCATAGCTTGAGGAACTGTGGAGCAGAGAAGGGGATGCCTCCTTGTGTTGGGGTGCAGTTATTGTGGATACCAGGCCAGATAGATCTTGTGTAGGTGTCCCTAGCTCTTGACTAAACCACTAGCTTAGCCTTTCTACCTTTCCACTGCCTCAGCATCCTGTTAACCCAAGGGAGTTGGCTTGGCTGATTAGCCTAATAAACCCAATAGTATATTGACTTGTTTGTTGCATCCTGATAAACCCAACTATGTTGGCTTGGATGACTTTTTTGTTGTATCCTTGGCTATGTGTGAGTCTGCTAGTGTTCCCATATTCTTTGTGGGAATCATGTCCAGCTCAAGGGTGGCAGTGTTGTTGAGAGATTGATGAGCACACTGGCCTATGGCTGGGTGGAGCATTGCAACGACATAGCTGGTTGTGGGATGAGCTTCTTTCAAACATAAGTATCTCTGTGTTAATCTATGCATCTGCATTTGCTTGGTGTAATATGATGAACATGCTTAGTGTGTTGAATGGATGAATTGCTTCCATTCTATAATTGCAATTGTATGTATCTTTGTATGTTTTATTTCCATGCATTTTTAAATTACGTTATGGGGCTTAGATTGTCAGATTGGTGATGGCCTGAATGATCAAATATGTCCAATACTTCTATTAACAGGTTGAATTTCCTGCCATAAATATTCATTTTTGTAACTTGCGGGATGCGGGATGCAGAAACGTCCTGCTGTAAATTCTATTCCCCGCATATTTCCTTGCGCAACTCTCCTTTCTGCAACTTGCAAGATGCGGGATGCAGCTTCACGATCTTTATCTTTGCAATGATCTATTCTGCATGTGGGATGTGGGACGCAGGATCGCAATTTACCCGCAGGTCTCCGTCCGCAACTCTTGTTTACAAAATGGTCTATTCTGCATGCGGGATGTGGGATTGTAATCTCCATATTTCTTGATTTCGCAAACTCAAGATTTTTGCACCGTTGATTCACGTGGGTTGATTCTCAGCCGTTGATCTGTTTCCAGATGCAGAACAGATTGTGACCCTCAATTTCTGTCACAATATTTCTCCATCATTCAATTTCCTTTGAGATTCTTCTTTGTAGATCGTTGAATGGATTACTGAAATGATCAATTTATCTGCAATTGGGAAGTTGGAGAATTTATACATAGACTTGAATAGATTGAACTGCGATTTGGATGCTCCTTCATCAAATGTGTGGAACTATGGTCGTGTTTATCCTCTAAGGAAGGAGGGGATGTGACATTTATAATATAAGCTAGTAGGTGCACTTACTATCTTTCATAGATACAAGCATTCCTCCAATCGATGACCTCTCGTCTAGAAAATTCTACACCAAGGCATTCCTTACGAATTTATCTGGTTCGACATTCCTGATACAAGATAATTCAAGAAAGTTGGACAAACATGAATCTTTGTGATGGCGTTTAATTCTATATATTGTACACCATAATTCTTCTTGAATTAATTTCCCTTTCTTGATATCTTGTAATTTCAACGTTCGATTGGCAAGCTACGACTATATTTTCTTCATTCCCACAAAAGTTTCTCAAACCGACAAAGCTTCCAATTTCATAGCAAGCTCAAGAGATTTGATTTGGGCTACAATCTTCTGTTGCATCAAGGGAACATGGATATGTGACAACATAGCTTCAATAAACCATTCTTTATGTTGAACATATGACATCTGGAAACTTACCTTAGCCATCAAAGTCTTAAATCTTTGATCGAAGTCCCAAACAGACTCAATCAACAATTACTTAATTTATTTTAATTATATGGTACATTGCGACTCAAAATTATGTTTATTAAATTATTCGATCAGTCTACTCTAGATCTGATCCAATGAATTCTGAGGAACCCCTGCAAGAACCACAAAAAAATTCATATACCAGTCAAGATCACAACCCCTAAAGGTTGTGATCATCTGAGCTATTTTTATAGCCTCATCTTGGACCTGGCGCACTATCCAGACAGCTTCACATAGGAACCATTGTTGCTAATGTTCTTCCAACACATTCCCACTGAATATAAGTAACTTCATGTCACTCCTTGACATTATTTTTACTTGGGGTATTGATGAATTTGAATTAAATGTCCCACTAGTAGGAACCCCTTGACTACTATCTCGACTATTATTGTTACTATGATTGACAAAACCACACTTCAATGCACTTTTAGGTCTTACCTCAATTTTTGGATATGTACATGGGATCATGGGTATGTCATAGTCCTAGTCTAGATCAAGCACTTCCTCTCCTTGATATTCTTTCTATTCATCACAAGATTCTTCGTTGAGGCATGGTTCCAACTTGTAGTTGTTGGCAATATGGAAGATGGCATTATTGGCATTGATGTCAATATATGAGATGATGGATATTTGGTGAACTAATAATTGTGGAAAAGACACATCCTAGTGGTGATCATTGATGGCAAAATAAGATGAGAGGCATGTCCTTGTTGTCAAAACCATGGATGAGGCTGAAAGCTCTATCAAAGCAAGTGGTGAAACTAGGAGACACTGTCTGAAAGAGGGGTGTTTGCAATAATAATGCAAAGACAGAAATTGATAGGTTTTCTCAAATACTTTAGTATGAGGCTCAAGACATGCCACTTCTTCAAGAAGGTTTGAGTTTCTACAGGATAGTGTTGACATTGCTAATTAACATTTTTTATGGTTTTAGAATGCCTCTGCCTACTGAATGTCCAATGGAATTTACCTCCATGCCAGAACACTTTGTGGATGATGAAATGGAAGCTTGAAATTTCAAAAAGGAGATATGGTTTGGGAAAAGGTGAAATCTCATCCCTGGTGGTCAGGTCAGGTTTACAATCCGGCATTTTCCTTGGGCATGGCACATAGTAAAAGGAAATAGGGGCATATGTTGATTGCTTTCTTCGGGGACAGTAGCTATGGGTGGTTTATTGAATCTGATCTGGTGTCGTTCGAGCCAAATTATGTGCAAAAGTCAAAGTAGACTACATCTCACACTTTCACTAAAGCAGTGGAGTCTGTTGATGAGTTGGGAAGGAAAGCTACCCTAGGTTTGATGTGTCCATGCCACAATTCTAGCTATTTCAAGCCAGCAAAGGTGAAGGGCTATGTAATGGTCAACATAGGAGGCTATGTGACTCCAAGGGTGTATACAGAGAGGAAAATTCAGGGGGCGAGGAATGAATTCAATATTAAGAACATGCTTTCTTTCTCTAGGCGTATGGTTGTATCACCATGGAGTGCAGAATAAATTACAGTGATTGTTCTGCAAATAGAAGTGAACATGGACACCATCGCCTTGCCCAGAAAATGTTTTGAAATCATTGGGGGAAATCCAATAGCCATCTAGACATTTTTAGAGATGGTTAATCTCAAATAAAACTGCACCCTATGTCAAATTCCCAACAGGTTTCTCTACGGATTATGCCAAGCGAATGAGCCTGTTAGGGGAAAGTGTTGTGCCATGAAGGGAAACAATTGCGTCCATGTCTTTCAAAATCATTCCTTGACAAGAGAGACAATCTGTATGGTAGAGGGTAGTAATAAAGATTGGATCGCTTACAAGAAAAGGCAGAGACAATTCAAGATGATGAAATCCACTAACAGAAGAGTCTTTAAAGGAGGAGACTCAGCACCCATTGATCGAAAGAATGGATGGTGAAGATCGAGTTTCACAATGGGATTTATCCCACATTTTTTGCGCAAATGAAGTTTTATGGGTTTATATACCCCAACCTTTCACATATATATCAACGCGTAGTGCAAAGGTATGGTGGGGGCTCTGGGTGTTTGGAATCCATGAGAAGATCACCAACTTAGAGCTCGGGATGACCTATCAATCCCCCTACCTTTTGGTACATGTGGAAAATTCCATCAATAACGACGTGGCAGGGAGGTGTTGCGAACATGGCAGACCATGAAGCTGAGATGGTAGAAGACGTGGCGTCGATGTGGCATAGGAGTCATCAAACGTGGCTAAAGCATTTGTGAAACATGAAGGCTAAATGCGAATTTGTAAAACACAAAGTTTTAATTAATTAAAAAGTTTTAATTAATTAAATAAAAAATTTGTTTAGTTTTAATAATAAAAATAATTTTAATATAAAGTCATTTTTTTGGGTTAGTTAAAACAATAATATATATAGTTATATATTAAAAATACAAATGATTTTTTATTGTAATATCATTTTTTGGAGTTTTACTATTTTGAAAAGGTGTGTTGTTTCAAAAATACACATGACCTTTGGAGGAGTATATATTTCAAAAAAAACATCATTTGAATGTGTCTTTCGATTGTTCATCTCAAAACTTGAAGAAAAAGGAAGGCCAAAGGAAGAGATCCAATCCTAGTAACTTAGGGAGACTTAATATCTTAAGAGTGGCAGGGTGGTGCTAGGGCAGGTTGGTGCCTACAAAAGGGATTTTTTGCTTCCTTGTCAGTTGTAACTGACTAAACAGAGGGTCGTAGCCTCCTACCAGTTGGTGCTGGTGAATCAAGGGTGTAGGTGCATCCTTATTGGTTGGTACCGATTGAATTCTATTGTAACTTGTAAAAACAATTTTGCAGTATAGAACGAGTTGGTGGTTTACCCTATTGGGCTTCCACGTTAAAATTGTGTTCTATTTGTTCTTGTTGTTATGTGTTTTGTGTATCTTGTTGACTTCATTCTTTGGTTAAAGTTTTAAATAAGTGGTTAAAAATTAAAAATTAACAATATTGATTCACCCCCCCTCTCAGTATTGACCAATATTCTAATAGTAGTCCCTTCCTTCGGTCGTACTACAACTCCCTCTTTTTGTCACAATCCTTATTCTCTTCCCTAATCAAAATATTCTTCCACTCCTCTTGCTCATTCTCACTATCGACATAGAACATATCAACTCACTCTGGTCCATCTTGTTCAATCCTTTCTTGTGCCGTCATCCAAGTCCTCCACTCAAAATTATTTACTCGTTGGACTCCATCCTCGGGATCCCTTTTTCACATACCAACATCTTTATCCACATATTTAGATATTTTAATTAATGGACTCGAGTTTCTTTTAAGAACTCTCTTTTTGTCTTATTGTATGATCTTATTGCATTGACTGCAATCTTGGTAATATATCCCCTGCATATAATATCAACCCAAAAGTTGACAACCCTAGATATAGGATTAGTGACTCTTTCCAACTGTTGGATTAGCTGAGGAGTCTACTTAGTGGGTTCTCCACCTTGAAAAAAAATTCCTCTGAGTCACTAGCTTTGACAACCATTCATGCAGCAGAATGGGAAATTCACTGAATAAAATTTCATGAATATCCAAGTAAATATATTGTTCTAACCATTATGTTTGATTTAGTCGCGATCCTTCACTTTATTCCTATGCAAACTCTCTTTCTTTGTAATCCACCCAATCTTGAATCTCTGGTTTCATCGGGTGCTAAAACATGTCCACTTCACAATGATTCAGGTCCCAACAATCGAGCCATTTTTAGGTGTTGATTCCACTAACCCAGGTTCAGATTCCCTATCCATTCAACAAATCCTAAAATATTGACTGAACCGAGTGTAACTTTGTCGGTAACACCTACAACGCAAGTGAGGTTTCACTCGAGATATCTATGGGACTTCTAGAACCAGGTTTCTGCAGTTATGGAAGGGGATTTCTTCATCTCAACAATAACAATCCATTCAAAAGAAACAAAGGGATGGATTACCGTCGACACAACAAGAAAGAAGGTCAATCCTTCATCACATTCACAACATTTAAGAATGTACATAACTGTTGACACATGTAGGATGTATAAATCATACACATAAATGATAGTTATTGTCAACATTCCACAATATAAGTGAGACATACTCATCAAGATTCAAACACAAGACATGCAGACATCAAAGACATGAATATTTAACGTGGAAACCCATACGGGAAAAGCCACAAAATCAAACTTCATTTGGCATGAGTAATATTTGGAACACTTTTGGTCTACGCACATAAATTGCAGGCTTCTCTCGGAATCTTCTTTACAATAGATGCATTTTTTGTGTCTTTCTCATGCTCTCATTCTTTCTTTCTTATTTCTGTCGACCTCTATGTCGAGCTTCCTCTCATAATTCGTCTTTCTATCGAGATCTATCTCCAATTAGAGTCGATAAAGATCATAGTCGTGGAACGAGAGTCATCCAACCATGCAAAACACCAAGAGTAAAAAAATGCTCCACACTCAGCATGGATCAACCCTATATACATCTTACAATTCTTGTTCCCACTATTGACTATTTCTCAACTGACAGTCTACTGGTTGTTCTAACTACCCTAATGAATCTCGTTACATTAATAAAGGTGCTAACGACCCAGGTTAATATCATGCCCATTCCCAAAATAGAATATTTAGTCTAAATTAACTCATTGTTACATTTATTATTTCCTCAAAACATGCCGAATTCCCAGATTCGACTTACTCTTCTCCTTTTCCATCACGACCTTGTTTTCCTTGTGACCAGATTCTTCACGATTCTGACCAAAAATGGTATGCATTTACCTAGGGCCAACAAGTAGACTTCAGGTCTTCCCTTGTCAATTTTGAATATATTGTTCATGTCATATTGAGGGAATCCAAACGTTTACAATTCTCATTAGTTTGTAGTAGCAATATTGGGATATTATTTGTTGATTTATGTGGTTCCTCTTTTGGCAAAACAACCAGCCATATCAACAGCAATGAATCCGTAAAGGATTGGTTTTAAGAGTGTTTTTCTCATTAAAACATAATTGTATAGGAATTGCAATGTACAGGAATTTTGAAAAACATATATATATAGGAAATTGATGCACCTATGGGGAGTTTTGTTATCGCATGAGGACATGTAAAACCTTAAATTCGGGGGGTTGATGGGCCTCGTGAATGGCACATTATTTTTCCCATATTGGTTATAACTAAGGATTATTATGGAGACATAAGGATCTAAGTTACATAAATTCTAATTAACATTATGATATTCTCCCTAAAATCCTATGTATGTTTGTTTAATGAATATCTTGAAATTTGATTAGTAAGGTTTGCTTAATTTGCCTATTCATTTGATTTATTTGATGAAATAGATTACTATTATGTGTTAAAATAATATTGATTTATGGTGGAGTTGTAGGTGGAGTAATATTAAGTCAATTGAAGGAAATTAGGTCACCAAAATCAGCTCAATCTCCTTCAATCAATTCACTTAATAAAACTAGAGATTAGTGGAGTAATTTAAGGGAATGTGCCCCCTCTTGATTCTCTTCATATTCTAGTGCATAGATAAGGATATGATATCACCCAAAGATGAAATAATGGATTCCAATTAAAAATTATAAGAAGGGGAATCAATACCACAAAATTAGAATGCATATTTCTAGTTAACTAGGGGATAATTCCCTTAAATCAAGGAGATGATTGCATCAATTATTCTCATCAGAAGTATCGATTATTATCATGAGTTGCCACCACATGGAAGAAGAAATAAACTTCATCCCAATTCAAAATAATGGGGGAAAATTCAAATTTCTAAAGAGGAAATCAATCCCACCAACTTGCATGTAGGTTTCTAGTTAACCGAGACAACTTCCACAAATCAAGAGTTGATTAAATGGGAAGTTTTTGATTTATTCTTGTATAAATGCTAGTAAATTTGATAGCATGAGGTTAATATTCAATTATTATTCTTCTCTAAAACATTTTTCTATTAATCCTTTATCTTTCAAGGTGAATTTGCAAGAGGTAGCTTGCTTCCCTGTTTTAATGGCAGATTGTTAATGAAAAACTAGTTTCGATTTATCTTTGAATTAGTTAGTTTAGTAAGGGTTCCAGTAGCTCCCTTGGGTTGGGACCACTCAAGGGAATACTATAGAACCTTTCATATATTTCCCTTCAGTTGAGCATTTCATTTCATAATTTTCAAATTCGTATTACATTGGCTATAGAAATTCTACATTTTCTGCAACAATGATTGTAGAAGTTCTACATTCTGTAGGCAGTTTTATGTAGGATGTTTTGTTTCAGCATTTTCTTTTGCATAGTTTTGATTTATTTATGATTTTAAGAGAAAACTATATTTCATTTCTATTTTATAATATATTTATTTCATGTTTATTCGATTAAATTACATTTATGTTGTTAATGTAATTTATTTCATAATTATGATCTCATTTTCAACACTTGGTTCATGCCATACCCTCTGCTTATTGTGACCACTTGAACAAAACTTTGTGGCTTCTGAATTTCTATATTCAATAACTTTAAGGTCGAGTAATTACCAAAGGTTCTGAACTAAACATAGAATAGCTTGTTGATTGTTTGTGACAGAATTGATAAGGAACTAAGTGTCGAGTATAGAATCTGTCTTATGCCCTTGCAACCCTTAATTAGAGTTTATTTCATCATTTTATTTTGACATTATTCCATATTCCATTTATTTTATGTATGAATTCATCATTTCAAATCATTTAATTTCCACCCTCTGCTTGTTTTATCACTTGCATGGAAACCATAGCTTCTAAATGTTTGCATCTAGTAACCTGAATATAGAGTAAGGGGGGATTTTACTGAATGCTATCATAGTTGAACGCAAAAGGTCATCCTATGCTTTCCCCTGAAGGATCTAATGAGGAAATAAGTTCCAAGTATAATATTTGGATATTACACTATTGCAACTAGTAGTTGGTAGACATTTAAGTTTGTTGAATCTTTTGGTTAATTAGATTAGATTTCATTTCCGATTTAGAGTAGATATCATTTCTTATTTATTATATCAATTTTTTTATGTCGTTAGAATAGATTTCAATGTACTACTGGACGACTTATTCCTTTGCAACTGGATACATAGTGCACGATACCTCTTAAGTTTGTATGAAGTCCTGAGTTGATAATTTAAGTAATGATCCAAGGGATTCAATTTTATAGTTGCAATTCATTGGCTCGTTAGTAGTAAACAAAAATATACAGTAGTTTTATAAATATGAGCATAAATATCATTAGAAAAATACTAAAAAACTAGTTCATACACTAATGTACTACAGAATGACAAAAAAAGAAGAAAAACTTCAGCTCCCAACAATAAATAACTTCCAACAACATACAAAATAGTCTTGCAACATTTTTCTTCTTCTAATAATATAATGGTAAATTAGTGCCTAAAAGAAGCAAGTAAAAGTTATAATTACTATGAGCATAATCTCCTTAACAAAGGACAATAAAAATACAATATATTCTTAGCAATGAAAATTCGTCCCACCTACAACTACAATTTGTGCAATAGAAGGGGTGGAAAGATAAATAGAACCAAGCATGTTACTGGAAAAAAGGATCTACACTATGAATCAAAGTGAAGGAGATGAGATGTGCCTAATTGAGCCAAGAGGCGCTCTATAGCCCAGTATGAGGGAGATCTTGTAACGTTTGTCCATATCATGTCGGCCAAAAATAATATTGTTGAGTATGGAAGAGATGTTGTAATGTTTGTTACTAACAAAATAATAAAAAATAAAAAAAATAATTATCCACCAAAGTAAATGTCGACCACAAAAACAACTTAATATGGGGGAGATGTTGTCATGTTCCTACCTAACAAAACAATAAAAAATTAAAAATATAATTATCCGAAAAAAAAATGTCGATGAGAAAAGAAACACAATATGACCAAGATGTTGTAATGTCCCTACCTACCAAACTAATAAAAACTAAAAAATTGAATTATCGGCAAAAAAAATGTTGGCCTTGCACATGGTTTTAAAACAATGTGCAAGGCCTCCTAAAAAATCCATGGTTTTATTATACATGGTTTAGGAGGGCCTTGAAAATGGTTTTAAAACCATGTGCAAGGCCTCCTAAAAAACCCATGGTTTTATTGTACATGGTTTAGGAGGGCCTTGCAAATGGTTTTAAGACCATGTGCAAGGCCTCCTAAACAACCCATGGTTTTAGGAGGGCCTTGCACATGGTTTTAAAACCATGTATGGGGGAGATGTTGTAAGGTTTTAATGCATACCCCCTCAATGCTACCTTGCATTGATTCAAGAATATTATACATTCAAACACCATGCATGGCCCAACCATGACTAATTCATATAGGATGCATGACTATAATCAAGATTATCAGTGCTTACTTTCCTTAGGCTACTAAGCTCATAACAACATAATACAGGCATGACACATTTCTATATGAATGCAATATAAAATTCAAATACCCACATGGTATGATGCCTCTTGCTTTTACCACTCCATGCAATTGTCGTAATTAAGCTCTTACCTTCATGAATCCTACTTACACCCTTGACATTACCAGCTTGGTTGGTCCTTTGCAGGAGATTGCAGAATTTTCTCACCAACTTTTGATTATGGACTTGTTTCCTTATCCCTTTCTCCATAGGGTTGCTAGTCACATTCATCAGCATCAGCAACATATTCAGCCATGTCCATGTTGTCATTGGTTTTTTTCCACTAATGCCAACACCAATGCAATTATTATCATTAGTGGCTCATTATAAATGTATAATTCTCACTACTCTTACCAACATGTAATATCCTATGCACGCAAGGCATATCCTCGTACATTTCATGTACAAAACTTATAAAATGTAATTATAATTAGCTAGATAGGGTTTAAGGAAATTTCCCTTTTCAAGTCCCTCATCTTTGCATGGAACTCCTCTTCCATACAAAAGCTGGTTTTACTTCATGGTCTTGCTACCTCTAGGCATGCGATTCCTGGATTTGTCCATATTAACAGCCACTGGTACTTTGCAGCACCACATTCAAACTCTGGGGATTCCTCCTTATTCCCTTCTGGATAAGCTTTCCAATGCCTATCGACATGCTTCATTCTGACCTTGGGTGTGAAAACCACACCTACTTCTAAAATGATGATTTTCATCAAATTTAGGCAAAACACACAACTGTATTTTGGTCTGAATTGCTAACTCCAGCCACTTAGGATTTGCTTCCTTTTTAGTCCTGAAATTGCTAAAAAATCCAATGAGAAATTTTTAGAAGACTGTTGAAATCTCTTAAAAATCCCACTTGAAAATCCCAAAATTCCTTTGGCTCAATAGGACCTCCTCCTAACTATCTTTCCAACACTTCGGTGGTCAAAACACCTAGCTCATCGACGATCTGTTCATTTATTTCCCTCCAGCGTGTCGGGTCCATAGTGATCTAACCCTCCAAACTGTAATGGCGATGCCAAGGTCTATCCATCGGCGGTTTCATCAGCTAAGGTCTTCCGCGGTATCGGAGGTCGAACACGTTATTCATCCGGTGCGTAGTCCCTTGGGCAGCTGCAATGGTAGAAAGTGATCTCACTGTGGGTTCCATGGACATCTATCAGCTATCAAACCTACTATCCATCGAGTGGATAGTGTATTAGATTGCCACAACGGCAAATTTACAACCCTCGAATTCTTTCGATCGACGGCCAACAACCTTCTAGGGTTTCCACAGATCACAGATTGTCGACGGTCGGAGCGACTAATATTTGCGGCATCAGTGAGTGGAAAGACTAATGCATCGGTGGAATAGTTCCCTCAGTAGCCGCAATGGCAGACTGACAAACAGCTAAATTCTTCCACGGTGTCAGAGATCCCAACAACTATTTTCTGCCAAAGGAATAGACGTTCTGAACATCTAATTTCTTTCGGACACCACCGTCGCATCAACGGTTTCATCATCTAAATTTCACTGACGATTCCCATACTTAGAGAAATTTTCAAAACTTTTCTCTTTAGTATTCTTTTCCACCACTTCATCAGCTCAACCATCTCTTATTCTTCGTTGATCCGTTTAACTATCTGTCGGTGAAAGCTTCCTTTATCTTCCTCTGACTCCATCGGCTCCATCTTCCCCTATATGTCACCGATCAAATAAACTACTTGTCACTACCATATTGGTGAATTAAACCTCAATACTTCCATAGTGTTGGCCCTCCCAAGCACTAAACACCACCGTAGTTATTTTATTGGAACTCAGAGCCACTATTCACTAAACACCTCGGCATCGGCGAGTGGAAAGACTAATGCATCGGTGGGATATTTCACTAACAAGCTGCAATGGCGGACGCTTGAAAAACTAATTTCTAATGAACAACACTCCAATCATCTATCTTTTTCTGATCGTCGATGGTTTTACACACTTAAACAAAATTTTGAAAATTTTCTTCTTCCTTCCATGTCGGTGATCCCATCCTCTAGTCATCGGTGATCCTGTTGCCGCCTTTTCACACACCTGGATCACGTGGCAGAAATCTTCAAGCCACTCGGTGTGTCCTTGGGGGCAAGTCTCGAGTCAAGGCTGTCACCTTCTTCTTGACTCCTCCGTTTAGGCTCAACTCCTAATGAAGCCAAGGGGGGTAGACCCTATTAAGTTACTAAGGATGATTTCTTAGTGTAATGATGTTGTACTGAATCAGTTATTTAGGAGTTTGAATATTTTAACTATAAGCAATCAATATGACAAGATACGAAGATACACACGAAAGCACAAAGTTGATACACAATATATATATGAAGCAGAAAAGACCAGTGCCTTAAAAATGGAGTCAAAAAAGATTAGTGTGCTTGCATGTGTTTGGCATAAATGTTTTGCGATTGCATCTTGGTACGTTTTAAGTTAAAATTGGAGTATGAGTTGTTTAAATTAGGCTTAAGGGGGACTCCAGATATACCCGAGAGTACTTGGAGTATGCCCAAAACAAATCCTATACGTCTACCCGCAAGGAATATGTGGGCTGAAATGGAGTCTCTGGGGCTGTGTTCGTAACGCACCCGTTAGGGTGTGACAGAGATCGGTGCCCCGAGGTCACTTTTCAGTAGGTTCCCGCTTCCTTTGGGTATTTTGCCACCGTAAAGGTTTGATCGAAGTGTTGGATTTTCACCTGATGGTTTGTTAATTGGGGAAGGTGAGTCCTAATTATGCTAGTCACCCAAGTGCTTTTGATACAGCTTGACTGATCGGATGAACCGCAGCCAAGTGCAGAGCATACACACTGGAGTCTTGTAAATTTCAATAAGTTTTAAAAGATGTGTTCTTGCTTAAAAGAAAAGCCTCAAAGAACCTCTTTTGATCCAAGTGGATCTCAATCGGGGAATCAAGGAGGGGTTAATTTTAAAATTCTGATAAACAAAATATGAGAAAATAACACAACTACACAAATGCGGTTTTCTGATTAATCCTACCACGAATCTCTTTCCCCTTGCGGGTCACTCGGGAAATCATGGGGTAAGTATTATGATTAATTTTGAAAATAAGATATGGAATATGTACTTAAAAACAAAATCAAATATACTACCCTACTAATCAGATAAATTCTAGTAAAAGGAAATAAGCAGAAAAAGACAAAAAAGGCACCGACGCGAATCCCCCCAGGGGGGATGGGGAATGGGCTCGAAAGAGCCTATTAAAAGGATGATTTTATTACAGATATTACAATATAAAAGCACTAATAAAACATAGCTTTCTTGGTCCTTATACAGGCTGAAACCAAGATATTACAATTTATGCAAAATAATTACAAATTATGTGACAAAAGAGAGCCCCCTGGGGGGATTTGAGTGCTCCAAAAGCCACTTTGGAAATAATATTATTTTCTTCTCTGTCATACCTGATAAATGACAGTGAATGAATTAGAATAACAAATTCCCCAAAGCACTTTAAGAGTGCCTTTGGGTCAGCCTACTTTATCTCAAAAAATTAATGAAATTGGACTAGTTAAACCGACGAAAAATGGAACCAAGGAAAGCAAGCTTTCCTTGGGATCTTGGCCTGCTGTTTGTGCAGACAATTAACAGCACTGATATTGCATAATATTTAAATTATTTAACAGCAAATGAAACTACCTTAACAGCAAGCTATTGATTCTTCACTAAAATACTTGCGAAACTAAGGCAATTTTAGCTAGATCTC
>LPNX010136900.1:0-26940 GCA_001517045.1 Pseudotsuga menziesii
TGGTCATGACACTTAGTGTCTCTGGTCTATTTCAGACCTCTCAACCATGGAGCCTCCCCACATGGTTTGTCTCGGCTGCTAGGAACTTCACAGTATCACTATCACCTTTTTCATTACTGCTCATTCTGAGCTCTTCAGGATAGTCACATGTCCACATGCACCCCTAGGATGCTCTCATAGTCCTCGCTCCCAACGATACCTATATTCAAACATTGAATAGATTCACATGTTTAGTTTATTCTCAATGGTTTTTATCTCTTAAGAAATATATTAGAATATCATAACCAAATCATATACACATGTATATTCATAAGCAAGAAATTGCAAAATAATCCAATACTTATCTGTATCGTGCATTTCCTCTTTGGTCCACAGGGTCCCGCTTTGCTTTGCAAGCCTTGGAATTGCCTATGGACTTGGATGTTAGGTCAACACGTAGGCTGCTTCACAACATCATTTTATATATATCAAGCACAGTCAAGCCAACCTACATTTGGGTTTATCAGACCATCTAGCCAATCCAATATACAGTTGGGTTTATCAGGCCACAGCCAATCAAGCCAATACACTACTGGGTTTATCAGGCTACTCATCCAAGCCAGCTAACAGTTGGGTTTATCATACTACAGGTAGTTAAGCCAACACTGTAACATTCCCATAATTTCCACAGCATCAATTAATTACTATCCAGCCAACCACAATTTCCACAATTTTCACAACATCAAATAATTACACAATCAAGCCAACCTACAATTGGGTTTATCAAACCATCTAGCCAGTACACCTTCACGCCAACTAGGCTTGGAACTTTACCATTACCATTTCTAGGTTTCATTTCCAGCAGTGAGCTCCAATTCCACTACCCCATACAACACAAGAAACCACTCCCTTCTCTGCTCTTCAATCCCTCGGGAATGTCTCCTTGTCTATGCTCTTCAGTAGAGGGTAGGATGAGCCCAAGCCATTGTCCATTCAGTGTGCAACACCAGACTGCATTTGTTTAGCCTAACAACACAAGCAATATAAGCAAACTCATCAGTGTTATTGCTCTAAAACTGTAATCATATTTTACATCATTCGCTATCAAGTATTGAGACACCAGGAGTGCGTCCACTCTCTAGGGTGTAATCAATATTGAAAACCCTTTCATGATCCGACATCGGGAAAGTTTGCACCCCTTTTTGATGTGTGCCATGCAGGCCCTATTTATACTCAAGTAATCTACCATAATGGAAATAAAATCAAAACATGCTTTGCATATTGAATTTAACAATTTGACATGCATATTCTTAGCTAAGGTCACATAACACTTATCCATTTTCCGAGGCAGTATTCCTTCATTAAGGAGGAATGGGGGATCCCTTCTCTGAGTTGACAGTCCCTTGGTTTGCCATCCCAACTCCTTTTTACATTTCATATCCAC
The DNA here is from genome assembly GCA_001517045.1 of Pseudotsuga menziesii. NCBI lineage: Eukaryota > Viridiplantae > Streptophyta > Pinopsida > Pinales > Pinaceae > Pseudotsuga > Pseudotsuga menziesii. The sequence continues at coordinate 1,424 of LPNX010136900.1, forward strand.
ACGTCTTACCAACATAATCTATACCATCTCATTTATGTTTCTTACCAAACATGTAGTGTAGATGAGACATTTCCAAAATGTCCAATGGAGTTTCACCTGAAACCCATTTCCAAGATAGGGGAAAACCTTCCCATGAAGTTTGGCTCCTGTAATCCATCACACATGATTTTCCTACAATGTGTACCCCTGGCACATTCATCAAGTAGCCAAACAGTCAGATACAATCCTTATCTACTAATATAATCCAAATTTGAATGTTCCATAACCAAGCAATGACATTAGTAATTAAATTCAATAGGAATTTGCAATTCTGTTTACTACAGAAATTGATTTGCTTGGCAATGAGGTGATTCTCATTTGTGGGTCTCTTGTAAGCAGCACCACTATGCCCATTATGATTTTATGCTTACTAGCATAACATGAACACCCACTTACAATGCGTCCTCCTGACACAATTCTCTATGCAAGCCAATAGTGATTAGTAGTTGTTAGCAATTTCTCAAATCTGAAATTTACAAATTTAAATCGACAATTCATTCAGCATACAAACTATTTTCACAACCATGAGACTCTTCTCATGAGGTTTGGCTCTTTCACATGGTATGTTCCAGTCTTTTTTAGGGTCTTACCCACTTTGCCATGCCCCAACAATCTACTTGAAATATGAACTTCAATCAGCCAAACACTTGGTAAGTCTTGATGCATATAACTTTTTCCATTGCTGCAACAATCACTGAAGCATTTTCAAAATTATAGAATTCAAATACTTCCAACTGTTAGCATATCAATATTACCAAAACTCATTTACTTCACATGAATCATTATCCTACTAAAGTTGCAAGGTCACATCATTTATGCCAAAATGAAATGGTTAGATACTCCTTACTTCACAAGCGTATCATTTGTACCACCTTGCCCTTCCATAGAGCATTTCTGGAAGCCAATCAATCACGACTACCCTCTTCATGCACTTACTATCCTGCATCCATAACAACTCTTGAAATGATTCTAGAACTATCATTAATTCATCATTTCAGCTATTAGTTATTCATAATGACACATGCACTATCTCGATGCATTCATGCAATGCTTCACAACATTTGCACCCATACTTATGTATGCATATCTACAACATTTACTTGTACTTTTCATATGCATCTATTCAATGCTTAACCACAATATTTATGAAATATTTTAATGCATATCCACTCAATGCTACCTCACATTGATTCAGGAATACTATGCATTCAAACATAGCATGCATGGCCTAATCATGACTAATTCATATAGGATGCATTACTATAATCAATACCATCAATACTTACTTTCTTTGGGCTACTAAGCTCATAATAGCATATACAGGCATGATACATTTTTGTATGAATTTTAAATAACCACATGGTATGAGATCTCTTTCTTTTACCACTCCATGCAATTGTCATAATTAAACCCTTACCTTCATGGGTCCTACTTACACCCTTGACATTACCAGTTTGGTTGGTCTCTTGTAGGAGACTGCAGAATTCTCTCACCAACTTTTGATTCTGGACTTGTTGCCTTATCCCTTTCTCCATAGGGTTGCTGGTCACATTCGTCAAAATCAACAACATATTCAGCTATGTCCATGTTGTCGTTGGTTTTCCCACTAATGCCAACACCAATGCAATAATTACCATTAGTGGTTCATTATAAATGTATAATTCTCACTACTCTTACCAACATGTAATATCCTATGCATACAAGGCATATCCTCATACATTTCATGTACAAAACTTATAAAATGTAATTATAATTAGCAAGACAGGGTTTAAGGAAATTTCCCTTTTCAAGTCCCTCATCTTTGCATGGAACTTCTCTTCCACACAACAGCTGGTTTGACTTCATGGTCTTGCTACCTCTAGGCATGAAATTCCCAAATTTGTCCATATTGACAGCAGCACATTTCCTTTTCAGCCCTGAAACTGCTGAAAGACTACTGAGAAACAGTTAAAAATCGTTGAGAAATCCACTTGAAAACCCCAAATTTATTTTTCAAATCAGGTCTCATCCCATCTAAAATTCTAACACTTCGGCGATCAAATCAATAATTTCCTCCTGCGCTCATCGGTGGCCCTAACAACTAACATCTTCCGCTGCGTCGGAGGTTCCATCGACTATAGTTTTTCAATGTAAGCCTTCTGGTCTGCTATCGGCGATGCCAAGGTCTATTGCATATCGGCAATCAGAAACACTGATCACTACAACATCGGTGATCGGAACCATTATTCATCGGATGGATAGTCTCTTAGGCGGCCACAACGGCAGGCAGTGATCCCACTGTGGGTTCTGTAGATCCTAATACTCCATCGGCGGTCAGAAGTTCTATCCATTACGGCTTCGACGGTCGGAAAAACTAACCACTTTCTCATCGGATGGTTAGTCCCATAGTATTCCGCAACAGCGGTCAATAGATCCACTGTGGTGTCCGTGGTCCACAAACCCGTCGACGGACCAGAGCTCTAGACATTGAGTGTCGGCAATCGGAGCATCGATGGTCTAATTTCTAAATGTCAGAGTGCTAGTCCACATGGCAGCCGTAACGGCAGGTAGCAATCCCACTGTGGGTTCCGCAAAATATAAACTCATTGGCTATCGAAAGCACTAACCGTTAGAAGGATAGTTCATTTGACAGTTGCAACGATGGATGCATAAATAGCTAGACTTTTTTGATGTTCATCGACGGTCCGATCTTCTAACATTTCTCGATGATGTCCATCGGCGGTCTCATCGTCTAAATTTTTTTGATGTTTTCTTCACTTAGACAAAATTTTGGAAAATTCTCCCTCTTTGCATCGGCTCCTCAAAGAACTAGGTTTTGCTGACATTTCAACGGTCTTCAGAAGATCTCCACCGAAACTGCGGCTCTTCCTTCAACTAATCATCATCGATCCACTTCACTAGTCTTCGGCAACTTCATCCGCTATTTGTTGACGATCCCATATTCTAGTCATCAGTGATCCAATCAGCTAAACTTTTTCGATCGCTAATGGTCTCATGAATTAGAAAATTTTCAGAATTTTCTTATTAGTCTTCCGCTGCATCGGCTCCCCAAAGAACTAAATTTCACTGACGACAATGATGTTTCAGTGACCTCATCGACTAATCATCGGTGATTCCATCCTCTAATCATTGCCGATCGCTGATGATTTCACGACTTAGAAATTTTTTTGAGAATATTTTCTTTTTATCCTTCTTTCCACCGCCATTGTCAGAGGCTTCACCAACTAGCATCTTGTATTTTCCGTCGATGTTTCGGTGCTCACATCTTCTATCCTCCACCGATGTATCACCGGTGCTTTCATCGTCTAATTTTTGGTGAAAATTCCTCCTTTCTCCTCGACGCCTTCACGTTTTTCCTATCGAGGTATCAACATTTCCATCACCTAATTATTGGTGATCTGAACAACTAATTATCGCTACCTGTTCAATGATCTTTAGCTATATGGAACCGACGTATTGATGTCTACATCTTCTTTCTTCTGTCGATCGTTGACGACTTCTGAACTTCACTGAATTCCAAAATTTTCAACACTTAGAATATTTTTCCTTCGGGCTCCGCATCGGCTATGCGATCAGCTAATTGTCACCGATCCAAACAACTAAACTCCATCGATCATTGATGGCCTCTTTCGGACGGTATTTCAACTAAAAAGGGTTAGCATTTCGGCGGTCTTTGATTGTTCTCTACCGAAACTAGGGCTCCAACTTCCACTAACTTTCATCGACGGTTGACGAACACTTCGAGAAAAAATTCACAAATTTCTTCCTCTGTTGGGTAACCTTTCGTCCAGCTCTCTGCTGCATCGAAGGAGCTTCTCACTTAGTCTTCTGATGGGCCGACGATTCAGGCACTTAGACAAATTTTTCAACAAAAATTTTTCAAGAAAATTTCTATCATAATTTCTGATCTCTGCTGGGCAGAAGGCAACCTGCCTTTGCTAATTGATCTTTCATGGCCCTCTGAGGCCCAATGCTACAATGATGGATCTGTCATTGCATCTTCACAGCCCATTCAGTCCCATGTTGCAACATGCACTCTAATACCACACTGTAACGTCCCCAACCCTCTGACCGACGAAGAGGACACTACCAAACCATAAAAAACCTTCGGGAAACTAGCCCCATGAACAAGAACATGCATATAATGCTGAAATAAAATGCTTAAAATAGAAAACATGCAAGGATGCATAATTACTCAACATACAGCGGAATCAAACATACATTTGAGCATCAACATGTTCATCTTTATTCATTAAAAATAAATATAACTGCAGAGACGAAATGGTCAAGAATACTTATCTTGTAAGAACTCGTCCCGCAACCAGCTACGTCGTTGCAACATTCCACCGAACCATAGGCCAATGTGCTCATCAATATCTCAGCAACACTGCCATCCCCGAGCTGGGCATTATTCCCCAAAGAATAAGGGACTAAGTAGGCTTACACATAGCCAAGGATACAAAATACATCCAAGTCAACATAGTTGGGTTTATCAGGACGTCAAGGAGCTAGGAAAGGTTGAATGCTAAACTGGTGCACTCATGGAAAAGATAAGGATGCCTACAATGGATCTAGCCTGAATTCTAAGACACCCACACACACCCGACACCAGGAATCAGTCCCTTCTCTGCTTCACAGTCCCTCAGGCCCTGACCTCCCTTGCCATTTCTCTTTCAGGGTTGTGGAGAAGAAATCCAGCCATATAACTCTCTCTGTGTGGCTCCCAAACCCAGGTTTCTCAAGCATACCTAGCCTTCAATCCCACTCCACACAGTCTGAAGACCAACCACTGCATATAGGGTAGTAACACAATCAGTTCATAGCTCTGTGAAGAAAACCAAAGGAAACAGGGTGACAACCCAAAATGGTGAACGCAACTCAAGCCAAGCAAGGCGACTCAGAGTTGTTCTTGGCCCTAGCATGGCCAAAACAACTCGGAAACAACCCCAAAAGGTAATTGCACACACATAGCAACCCAAACCAGGGGAAGAACAACAACCCAATCACACAATAAAACAACGACAGCATTACACAGTCCGCAAATGGGGAAGGAGCCAGACTCCCATCATTGACAGGGGAAAACACCTACGTATACCACAAATCGGCAGGGGAAAACTTACACAGCTGAAATCATGCCTCTCAGGCCACTCTTCAAGATCACCATAGGAGAACACACCCTCGACTTGTGCATGAGGTAAAACAATACTCACTGCGTGAGATGAACAAGACGAAACCACAAGTGGAAGAGTGGAGAGAGTGGTGACCATCCCCCTGCCCTCCACATGAGAAGAGAGAGCCTGTTGGTGGAGTGTACATGGGGAAAAGAATGGCAGTCCTGCCACCCATCACTTCCCATCCATAACTGCTCCCAATTAACAACAGGAGTTTTAAATGGGTGGTCGACACATGGAAATCTCCCAATGGCTCCCATAGGTTAGACAATCCCCCCCCACCAACCTTAGGAAATCATGCCCTTTTCATTAACATTGCACCGTCGTAGTTGGCTGTAGGTTCATTTTAATTAATGTGCATATTTACATGATGCCAAAACTATAATGCGCTGGTTAGCATGATATACCATCAGCAACGATCCCCATTGCCAAAACATAACACAACCAAATCGATGGTGGGGATTTTGCCTTTAGCTCCACACCATGATTAATTACAATATACACATCATGTATCTTTTAATGCAATTGGGGTCAAAACAAGGGATATTACAAACATAACCCCATATTTCTTTCTTTTGATGTCGGCTTAATCATGGATCGTCGTCCACTAAAGAGATTAATTTTGACTTGATCACTTCCTCATTAATCCATAGTCTCAAAGACATACAATTGATTCAAAAAGTCACAATGAAATTAAATCATATCACATTCATATTTGAAAATTAAGTAAATCATCAAATTCAAGAATGGATAACCTAAAATGTTTCATATTATCATAATATTTAGATTTTGGTACAAGATTTAGTCCTTTAAGGCATGAAAATTGTTACATAGATTGTAAGATGTTCCTTGAAGTCCTACAATCTAATGTCCCATCATTACCCCCCAACTTAGAGGCCTTGAACATCCTTATTAAAGCAAAAATAATCCCAAAATATAGCCCCTTCACTCTACCTACTCGATTAGTCCACTATAATACTCTCTATATGTATGTCTGAAGTCACTAGTACATATGGCTCAAAAATTCCATGAAATATTCCCACGTATAAGTTAAAATAAATTTTTTGTGTGGATAAACAGATAAAAATTTTGAAAATAAATTGTTCTGGCCCTCGATAATCGTCGCTCTAGAGATGGAAATTACGTTTTGTCTCTATAGAGATGAATGTTTGTGGAAATAATGACATATATGAGTTGTTTGTCATTGTAGCAACGAAAAGGTAACATGTGAAACATCAACGATCATCACAATAATGGTCATTGAATTTTTTTTATTGTTGAAATTTCATCATTGTGCATATTTGTTGGAACCACCATGATCATTGATCTATAAAGACATGTTCTTAAGACACATTTCAACAAATTATTTGCTATAGTTGCAACAATTTTTATGTTGATTGTTCGATCTATGATTTCAAGAGTCCTATACTGGTTTAACACATTTAATTTTTTATCTCCTTCGGTTTCCAGGTTAGTATTTTTAAATTCTTTGTCTCCTTTAATGTGTAGGGCCTTACATAAAGTGAGAAGACTATTCATTTTCTCCTCAATACTAATGCTTATATAGTTTTTTTGCTTAGAATTTGATAGATACATGATTTGTTTGTAAATACCATGGAGGGACATTTACTAATTAGGTTTTTCACTTTCCATGTCACATCCTTTAATTTCCTATCTCCTTTAATATATATTCACTCTATTCAATTTACTTATATATTGATTGAGCTTTTTTTGTTCTTATAGGTTATTATAATGTCAAATAAATATACTCGTGAAGAAAATAATAAGATGTATGTTGAGTTTAAGGAAACATTGGAGGTGAAGGGTGATGGAAAGTGTTATTTCCCTTGCAATGATTGCAAACAAGATAAATTTTAGGAACAAAAATTGAAAAAAATTGCAAGGAGAATGGGAATTATGAAGGGGGTTTTAAAATCATCCCTTGTCTAGGATGACTCTCTGTTGAAGGGCGCATCTTTCTGTCGAAGCATAATTTGATTCTAGGCATTTTCAATTTTTGCTGCGGGAAATTAGGGATTTTTATAGAAGAGGGATTTTTGAGTGAGCCCGGAATAGGATTAATATCCTCATAAAAATCAAAGTTTAGAGACCTGAGTCAATATTTTTGGTTGGGTGAAACTCTGGGAAAGTCAAACCCTAGTTTGACCTCGGGCCTAAAAAACCCTAAAATACTGAAACTGATAGGTTTGGTATATTTTCTATATCGTGAGACTGGAGAAGGCTTAGGTGCCGAACATTTCACAAGTTGAAGATAAATTCTTGATGTACACTGTGTCCACGTTTCAGCCTCAGATTTGCTATATTCTAGGAGATATGATTCCTCCAAGTTAGGGTTCCAGCCTCTCCCAGGATTCCTCCCCAAATATGACACATGGGGAGAATTGATATATCTCGGGCTACGAAGGTTCAAATGAAATTTCTCAAGATGTTCCAGAAAGGGCACATACTTTAATTGTTTTGGTAATAGTTTCAAACTCTGAATATGAAACAATGAGACGTGGCAGTCCGTACAACTTTGCTATGCTAAACAGTCCTGAAACATGACACCCAGGGAAAAATATCATAAGTCCCAATTGGTTAAACCAATTCTGATGAAACCTATGGTTTTGGAACAATAATAGATGAGGTTACCTCAGTACAAAATTTTAGACATAGAGGAGTAGTAATTTAGTATATACCACAGAAACAGTATTAGGCATGTCTGTAGTAGAAATTGGTAAACTAGAGAGTCCTGTTCCAGGAGCTTCCCTCCATTGTTTTCAGGAAAGGAGTACATTGGAAATATTTCCTTGAAGAGGTCTATATTTCTATCCAATCAAATATTAAAGATTACAAGTTTTGAAAATTAGGGTTTCTATGACAAATGCTAGATCAACCAGCTCCAGAACCAAGATGGAGACCTCAATTCGGTAAGATCTAATATTTTGCTATTTACAGTTGAGGCTCTAATTTCAAGATGACTAATCACACCAGATTGATGACAAGCTTGGTGAGGCTAACAACATCCAAGAATGGAAGTATAGGATCTCACTAGTTCTTGAAGGAAATGAATTGGACACCTACATAAGTAGAGAGGTTCTAGTTCCAGAGGGAGATGTGTCTAAAATCATTACATAAGAAGAAATTGGTCAAGGCTAAGAAGATCATTGCTGATTCAATCAAGGATCACTTTATACCATAAGTGTCTTCCCTAAAGGCATGGAAAGAGATGTTTTATTCCTTAACCAAGCTATTTGAAGGGAAGAACATAAATCTGATGATGACTTTGAGAAAACAGTTGAAGAATGTGAAGATATAGAATGCATAGACCATACAGTCATACTTTACAAGGGTATCTCAAATAAAAGAACAACTTGAAGAAGTAGAAGAAGAAGTGGAGAATGCAGAAGTTGTGATAACTACCTTGAATGGCCTCCCAATATCATGGGATTCATTCATTCGAGGAACGTGTGCCAGAAGGAAGTGATTACTTTTAGCAGACTCTGGGAAGAAGAAGAAGCTCGAATCATAATAAGAGAAGAGAAGATGGGAGCAATTGAAGATCAAGCTCTCACCATCCAAAGAAGATCCCTCAAGCGATGAGGAATATGAAGGACTGAACTCTTGAAGAACCTCTTATCCATCTTAGCATTTGGATAAGAACTGATGAATGAAGAAGATGATGAAGCTGAAGGCTCAAGAAGGAGTCTACCCATGAAACAAATAAAGATAAGTATTCAATTGTCATTTCATGATATTGTCTTGTTATGCATTTGTTTATATTCAGTTGATGTATTATGCATGGTAGAATGTTTGCATTAATGATAGTATACTACTAATATTCATGTGATGGGTAAGTAGCTCATGGTGCTATACAACTCTCCATTACTAATTATCTAGAATGAAACCTATTTGCTGACATATTGGATTAGTGCATAATCTCAATGATGTCTTGGTAGAGATGGAAGGCATATATAAAAGTTTTCGTGAGATATGGATGAATGTTGTATTGGCTAAAATAGTTGCATGAACATATATTGATGCATGAGAATTTGCCACTATGAATATGCCTTATGAAATGTTTCTAACCATACAAATGCATTTGAATTGTAGGAAAGATCATGTACAATCGCCTACAAGCAAAGAAGGATGAGACTTGTTCCGAAGAACAAGTGATGACAGTTCAAGATGAAGAATAATATGACGAATACAACGACATCATTGATGTAGAACCTTCCAGCTATGAAGAAGTATCCAAGAAGATAGGGAAGACCAGTTCATGAAGAATGATGTATAGGATGCACTATCGAGACCGGAAGGGAATTTCGTAGTTCCATCATGCAGTAGATGGAAACATCGTGGGATACTAGGAAATATTTGTAGCATGAGGCATAGACTACGAGGAGAAATTTGCAGCCACTAGAAATACACATGACAAGAAAAATCATGTGTGTAAATGAAAGAAGGCCTTGTACAAGCTCAGAAGACACCCATAGGATGAAAAATACATGAGGAGCTTGAAGATCCCTAGAGTGATGAATATATTAACCTTTGATACAAGGTTGAAGATGAAAGCTTATAGAGGATGGAAAACTCACAGATGGGTGTGAGAAGAATGCTTTCAAGATAGAGGATCTTGGTATCTAGTGACCCTAGATGGATACATAGAATAATAGTAGCAGAACAAGCTACTTGTCACTCCAGTACAGAATGTTTCAATGCATAGAGTATGAAATACAGAGGGAGAATGATGTTTCACTTCAGAGGGAGTGACTACAGAATATCTCGAGGTTCGATATGGTATGACAGAATGGACAAATTACTGATGACTCTAGGCTTTACTGAGAGTAAAGCGAATTCTAGCCTTTTCTTCAAGTTTGAAGGCAAAAGACCAGTGATGCTCCTGTTATATGTTAATGACTTGTTCCTAACAAAAAAGAGGAACTCATTAAATTTGTAATAAGGAGAATTTATTCTGAGTTCAAGATGAAGCACTTGGATATGATGCACTACTTTCTAGGCATGGAGGTGTGGCAGAATGTAGATGGAATCTCCTTGGGACAAGGGATGATGGACTACAAGGCCATGACCACACCTATGGCATCAAACATGAAGCTATTGAGTGATGTTTCATCAGAGTCAGTTGATGCCACGATGTATCGTCATATGATGTACCCGATGAATATGAGACCAAATATTTGCTTTGCTGTGAACACATTGAAACATGTTCACTTGATGGTTGCGAAGCATGCAGTGAGGTACCTGAAGGGTACAGTTGAGCATGGGCTCAAGTATGATACAAATCTAAAGATTAACCTGGAGGGTTATGTGGATTCGGATTGGGAAGGGAGTGCCATTGATAGGAAGACCACTTCTTGGTGTAGCAGGAAGCAGTCCTGCATGGCACTGTGTACAGCTGAGGAAAAATATGTTTCCAATTTCTATTTGAGAGATAGTATGCTTCTTTTGAAAAATACTATTTGATTTGGTTGATCTAACTTGAATTTTTGTATGATGCAAAGGAGAGTAGTGAAGCTCCAGTATGTGATCCAGATCGAGATCTCTCAAAAGAGGGAGTTCTAGCATATTCGATGGGACAGGTTGTCTAAGCATAAATCCTGGCGAAGCTCGTAGGTTTCTCATATGCAATCGGTCCTGTAGGTTGTCCTCGGATGTATTTAGTCCTGGAGAAGCTTGTAGGTTATCCTTGGATGTAATCATCCCTGATATGATTCTATGCTAGAAAATACCATAGTGAAGTTTGAGTACTTCAGGGAGAAGCTTGGTGTTCTCCAGATTGAGGTTCCTTCCAAGGGGAAGTGATGAGTTCGTGAGCCCTTCTGACATGGCGATAGGATTGGTTCCTTCCATGGTCAGATGTAAGTGCAGAGATGCTATGATATGATTGTGGGTTGTGTTCCCACATGATTAGATATAAGTGTTGAAGGCCATTCTCTAGGAGAATGGAGGCACCTGGTTAGTTACCAGTAATACTCAGCATAGAGATGACAGCCATTCTGATGTGATTGAGGGATGTGTTCCCACATGATCAGATATAAGTGCTGAAGGCCATTCTCTGGGAGAATGGAGGCACCTGATCAGTTACTAGGAATAATCAGCCTAGAGCTGAGAGCCATTCTGATATGACTGTGGGATTGGATCCCACATGATTAGATATAAGTGCAGAGCCTTTCCCCAGATGATAGATGGTGTGTCCTATTATGTCGATGGATATAAGTGTAGATCCTTTCCCCGAATGATATATGGTGTGTCCTGTCATGCTAATGGATGTAAGTGCAAAGCCTTTCTTTGGATGGCATATGGTGTGTCCTACCATGCCAGTAGATATAAGTGCTGAGCCATTCCTTGGATAGTATATGGTGTGTCCTGATATGCCAGAGGATATAAGTGTTGTTCCTTTCTCTGGATAGTAGATGGTGTGTCCTACTATGCTAGTATATGTAAGTGTTGAGCCTTTCCTTGGATGATAGATGGTGTGTCATATCATGCTAGTGGATGTGAGTGCTATGCCTTTCTGACATGGTGTTGGATGTGTTCCTCCCATGGTCATATGTGAGTCCTAGGTGTGCCTTTTCGACATGGTTGTTGGATGTGTTCCTCCCATGGTCAGATGTAAGTACTGGGTGGGCCATTCTAACTTAGGGTCAAATATAAGTGCTAAATAAGACCTACATGGAGGCTAGGCCTACGACCAACATGAAAAATGGCTGGCTATGTAGAACTTCCTATGAAGAGAATAATTGAGAGATAGCACATGTGATGATGATCCAACAGAGATGATCCAGATCCAGAGATGATCCAGATCCAGTGATGTTCCAGATCGAGTGATGATGACCCAGTGATGATCCAGATCCAAAAATGAAGATGACTTGAAGATGAGTATGACTTGAAGATGAAGATAACTTGATGATGATCCAGATGATACAGAGAAGAAGACTCGTGCTGATAAACTGTCGAGAGAATACCTTCCTAGTTCAGAGGGAGTGTTGATGTATTTGTAACTTTGGAATGTATTCACTTGTATATTGTACCCCAATGTTTATTTTGAGAAGTATATATAATTTAATTGAGTCATGTCATGCCCTGATGTTCTTATCGAAAGATTCAATAATGTAAACAAGTTATGTAAAGTCATTGAGGTTAACCCTCCATTGTAAGTCAGGGCAATAGTCCCCATAATTGATTTAAGGTTAACCCTCCTTGTTGATTGGAGGGAAAAGTCCCCACAGTTGTGGGGAACTAGGGTTATTAGACTCTCATAAAGATGTCGACCCTAGTAAGTAATTGTTAAGTGGGGCCGACTTGTTGGAGTGGACTTTAAGTGAACAAAAGAATATAAATAGAGAGTGAGCCTCTCTATTTATAACACACACACTCACTCATTGGGGCACATGAGTGAGAGAGAAGAATCTCTCTCAAGTGAGAGAGAGAGAACATGATGTTGGAGATCATCTTTATGTCTTTGGGTTTTACTGCTGCCATTGGTGCTCATTCTATCTCTGAAGCATTTGCGGGGTTTTCTCCTTTATGGTTTCCCCAAGGAAAATTCTTTGTGTCTCTTGTCTCTTATGTTTATTGCTGTGCATGTTATTCTCTCAGATAAGATCCTAAGATCATATTGCTTAAATGATAAAAATCTAACACACGACTATCAAATTTGGGCAATCTAGCCCCATGAACATAAACAGAAAAATGCATTGGAATAAAAACATATACAAATGCATAAGACATGTAAATAAAACTGAATCAAATACATTTCATTCAACAAATTCAAGCATTCATCATGTTCATATTAATTCATAAACAAATTCATTGCAGAGATTAAATACACAAGAATACTTATCTTGAAAAGAAGCTTTCCCCGAAACTAGCTATGTCGCTGGAATGTTCTACCCAACCATAGGCTAGTGTTCTCATCAATATCTCAAAAAAATTTCCACCCTCGAGCTAGGCATGATTCCACAAAGAACTAGGGAACAACAACATGATCACGCATAGCCAAAACCATACATCCACAGTCAAGCCAACACACCGTTGGGTTTCACAGACTGTCCAACCAAGCCAATAAGGAATTGGGTTTCACATGCTGTTAAGACAACAACCAATAACATGGGGTCCTTGGAATTTCTTAGCCAACCCAACAATCACATCCAACACAACCATCCATCTAACATATGGGTTCCTTGGACTTACTCAGCCAAGCCAACACAAAGATGCACTTCATAGAAAAATACCATTGCTGGGTATGGACAAAAATGTCCTAGGAATACAAAATGAAAATGGAAACAAGGGAAAACAACACTATGATAGAAAAATCAATTTCAGAGATGTCTATGGCTTCACGTGGGAAAAACGACTACCTTAAACCCAAAAATCGTGGCTCTCTTCTGCCCATTCATTGAACAATAACAAAAATGGATTTTTGGGCCTGAAGGAATGAGGAGACAACATAAAAAAATGTGGGGGAAATCCACAACATGCTCTTGCTGCATGAGGGAGGTAAAATGACCTCTCAAAACCCCCAAATTGGGCATCACCGCTGCACATTCACTCAACCATACCAAAAACAAAATCCCCAACCATGTAGGAATGAAGAAAACAACCCAAATCATGAGGGAGAATGCCACAGCTATCTCCAGCTACATGAGGAAGAAAACACATGGGTGAATAATGGATTGGGAATGCATTTCCAAGAATTTACTTGCCCAAGAAGCCAAAAACACGTTTTCTAAAATCGAATGACTTCCCAAATTCGAATTTGTCCTCCATACCTTTCCCATCTGAAGGAAATAACTTCCTTCACCAACTTTAGATGACTAGGCATAAAAGACAAAAAAGGTAGATGACATCTTTATGGGTTTTCCCCTTGGCATCTGGATTTTCCCCTCTAGCTCAAGAGTTTGAATGTTTCTCCCTCCCCATTCCTTATGAAATCATGCTCCCATCTCTTTAACGTTGTGATGCATATCTAGTAGTGGTATTTTTATTAATTTTCATTTTTACATGATGTCTCAAAATATATTGTGCCTGGCTAGTACATAAACCTTTGGAATCAATTTTTAATCATCGAACATAAAACACTAAATTCATGGTGGGCATTTGCCTTTAGCTCCACACCATGATTAAATACAATATTTACATCATATGCAATTCAATACCACAGGGTCAAAACTGGGGTGTTACAAATCAAACCAAATGACAGAATACAGGTGTAAAAACAATCATTCTCAAATTCGATGACACATTGCTGGAAAGAAATTCACACACTATATAGTCAATTGTTCAATAATTATATTCCTAATTAACCAGTTGTTTCAGAAACTTAACAGGAAATGTAAATAACAACTCAAAACACACCATTTCAAAAACTAAGAAAGAGATGTAAATAGATCACGAACTAATACACACTAGATCAAGAAAATCCTAATACATAATAATAGATCAGGAAAATTCTAACAGAGATTCCTTCACAAATTAGAAGGAACTAATACACAATCGATCAGGAAAATTATTCCACTTTCATTGATAAACTTAAGTCAACTACAAAACTTCTCCACCTATGTTACAATTGTTATTTCTTTAATAGTCCCTTCATGGACAACCCAATTCTCTTTAAATACTAAGGATGATCAATTGAGATCCTTCAAATTTAGAGAGCCATGAGTATCGAAGATACTCAGGTTGTCAAATCAATATCCATAATAGAAACAATTACATCATATTTTTACAATAGCAACAAAGACCATTTCATAAGAATTTTTGGTTTAACAGATAGAACTAATTCAATCCCTTATAAATATCAATGATCCAGGAAGATGAATATGTTGACCTGTCCTACAATGGCCCTGAGCTAGTTCCCAAAAGAAGTGGAACTACACAACCATAGATTTCCTTTCCCATGTGTATCGACAAGTCGATACATCCAAATCCTTATGTATCAGTAGACTGACACACCTAAGTGTATTGGCAGGTTGATACACCTAAGTGTATCAGCAGTTTTTTTTAGCCAAATTTCCTGTAGCCTTTAACTATCTTCATTAATCCATCAAAGGTTAGCTTATTCAAGAAAAAACCCCATAAACAAAGATAAATTTAAGAATTAATTTGACAAAATAAAGATGAATCATACTTGCTCATAATCATGCTTTTCAATAGAGAAAATACCAATTTGGTTGAATAATAAAGGAAAATAGGGAAAAAGGTCCATGGGAAAATAAAGCAAAAAGGGTCATTTTTAGCACCCAACATCTCCCCCCAACTATAGAGTTGCATGTCCTCATGAAACAAACTCTTGTGTGTCTGAATCTGAATTTAGATCAAAGTTTCTTTTGTGCAGGTGAGCGAAATTAAAAGAAGATTCGGGTTTTTCTTCCCTGTTTTTGTATCCTTGGCAGGAAACCAGTTATCCCCAACACTTTTTCTTTTCCCATTTTGTCAACCTATATATGCCTATGTATTATTTCTTAGGAAACCATATGATAGGAAATTTGAATCTCAACCCCATCCAATTTGGTCCACAAATCTGAATGCAATCAACATAACTAGGAACCTGAGACAGACCATAAGTGAACTTTTCAAAACAATAAGAATCCCTTGTCCTCATAAGATGCAAAGACACTTCTCACCTGCATTTACCCCCTTCATATGCATAATTTTTTTGTTGCATTGTGATTTGTACAAGTTTTTGTATGACATCATGTTGAATTTTTGTCATCTGATTGGATCTTGGTGGGGAGGAAAGGAACCTCTTATGCCCGTTAATAATTGCAGTAGGGGAATGTGGTTCACCTCGGACCCATAAATTAGAGTTCTCCTCATTTTTTTGAATGGTCTAAAATATGTTCCACCAAATCATCTAGTTCGTGACAAAATAAGTAAATTCCCTTAGGTTCACATCCCCTATATAAGGAATGAGATTAAATGGAACATTCATAAAACAAGCTAACTCATGCAAATACAATTCACATAAGAGATTATGTTCAAAAAAATAACTCTAAGCAAGAGTGTCCAAAAATTGAAGAACTGTGACAAGCAAATGGGGCCTTCCTTCCTTAAGATCCTTCAACTTAAAAAGAGTCAATTATTCATACATGAAAACAAAATAAGAAGGTGACGGACTCTGACAACTCACTAGTACATGTGCACAATTTTCCCACAACAAATCGTCGCTATAGCAACGAATAGGAGCCCAAATTTTTATTGAAAAATTATAGTCACATTAGCCACACTTTGAATATTCCATGGCTATAGTGACATACTATACATGACATGCGGTTATTGTGGCCTTTTTGAAGATAGGCATCGCTATAGTGACATTTATGTGTCACTAGAGCAACGTCCAGGAGTCTCTATAGCAATAGAAGATTGTGGAAAAATCATGCAACTAAGTCATAGTGCATTGCTGGGGAGGAGTCTTGGAGTCACTATAGCGACATAAGCTTGTGGTAAAATCAAGTGACTAAGTCATAATTCATCACTGGAGCGACATTTTGGCGCTGCTATAGAGACACAATATTGTATAAAAATCAAGCGACTAAGTCATATTGCGTCATAGGAGTGACATATAGTCGTCGGTATAGAGACATACAGTTGTCGAAATAGAAACGTCAATGTGTCTCTATAGGAACAAAAGTATGTTGCAACCAAGAAACTCCTGAGTCCTTTTTCATCGCTAGAGTGACGGTCTATCATCGTTATAGAGATGTCACTATAGAAACGAAATTTTTTTCCCAAATTAGAAGTGATTAAGCACTGATGGGTTTCTATAGCAACATCATTGTGTCTCTATAACAACACCAGTACATCGATATAACGACGTTTACTGTGTATTTTAAAAATATATATAGAATTCTTAGTAAAGATTGTAAGTTCAAATCTAGGCATACCTCTAGGCTCTTACAATGATGTTGGTAGGAAACAAGTATTAGAGACTAAATTTCCTCCTCGAGACTGTATAGGATAGCATATATATTTCAAGCACATAGCCTATTACTTATTAGTAAAGGATTTATTTAAGTATTGAGAAATATCATTAGGAAGAAAAATGAGAAAATGGAACACATGCATCCTCAAAGGATTGAGAAACATATATCCAACCCAAATATCCTACTTTCAATGGCATCCTTCTATCATATATTACCTCCATTTTCCTACCTCATATAACTTAACAAGTGCAATATTTCAGCTCTATGTTATGCTACCTCGGAATATGAAGTCTGAACCATTTCCAACCTAGAAGAATTGCCATTATCATGCTCAACAGTATTGACATACATTTATTGTGATGGAATCTGGAACAATGATTGTGTTCTAATTGTGTAGTACACACTATATTTTCTGTTTTATCATAGTTATTCACAAATCCCAGTATTGTAATTTATATGGAAAAACTACTTAGAGCATGTATTATGTTATTCATTAAGTACTGTAATTTAGTTGGGAGAAATTTTACAGGTACCTTTAGCAATGAAGATATTATGACCCCCATCTGTCATCTCTTTTCAGGGATGGGTTATTGATACATCCTTCTTCAGGTACCCTATGCCACAAACAACTATAAGACTCATTCCAAAAATACAAGGAACTTATTTGGAATTCATAACTTTTGGCCTCCATGCTAATGTGTTAAATATATAAAACATCTACAACCTTTTTCAAGTTTAATAATTGTTGGGAAATCTAAAATTGAAGTTATGTATACCATTATTTATGTTCTCTTTTATCATGCTAATTGGATATCTTTTTATATGAACATGTTTATCCCTTGTAAATGCATAAATAGTTTCCTTGTATAGAATTTTGATTTCAAGTACTAGGAAATCATGATCCATTTGGATAATGCAAGGAACCATAGTCCAAACCTCATGTTGAATCACTAGACAAAGAAAGGATTATCCTGGATTAAAATTTCAATAAATTAACATAGCAATCTGATAGTTATATCAATCCAACCAAGGATTCCTAAGAAACCATTAATACATACTCTTCTGCAATTATGGAAAGAGAGTGTTTCCTTGTACTCATGTACAACTAGATTACCCTCCTGCAAGGTCAGCTTTTTTTTAGATAAAGAATCCACATGTGTGTTGAATTCTTTATATATATGAGTTGAAAAAATAAACTCAAATGTATCTATTACCTCCTTCATTCCAGTTCACAAGAGTGAAGAATATATGGGTTGGGAAATTTGTTGAAGAATGTTTGAAAAGTTGGATGAGACAAAAAGAGCTCAAGGAATGGAAATTTGTGCCATGTTTGACTATATGGGACTTGTACCTAGAAAGAAACTAATTTCTATTTGTGGAAAAAGCTGTAGTACCTTCATTCCAATGTTCGTATCAAATCATATCCATGGCCATAGCTTAAGCATTACAAGCTTCTAGTCATTCAACAAAAGAGAGGCAAATAGAGAATTTGGTCATCATTAAAGAGCAGGTATGGGGAATATTTTATGGATAAAGGAATGGTCCTTGGGATAGTTGCATTGTAGGTTGTATTTCATTTTTAACTAAGAATCACACAATTAATATGGATGGTTGGTCGTTGTCCTTAGCATAGGATCACATAATTTTGCATAACTAATGGCATTAACGCTTCTTCTCAAATTTGATATAGAGAATAATGTAAAGAAGTTACAAGTCTATAGTAAATTCATTCTGGTGATTAAGTAGATGCAAGGTACATGCCAGAATCTAAATATAAACCTTGGACCTATAGGATATCAAAAAAAAAATAGCAATCTTGTTCAAGACAATTTCTTTTACTCATGTATATAGTGAGCAAAATGTGGAAGTTGATGCGTACTCAAAGGAAGAGCGATGAGTAGAAAAGGGAAGTGTGATCATTGAAGAATGCATGGATGAAATAATTTACTTCTTGGAATCTATTATTTAAGGAGGGTGCTATAGATATGATCATGGAAATCTGTTAAAGTTCCAGGCCATAATGCCAGTTAAAATTTGATCTTTATGTTTTCTATTAGAAATAAAGACATAGTACTTTTATAAAAATGTATAGGACTAAAGAAAATATAGTTAAGGGGATCTCTCTATGCTCATTTAATACACAAACATCAAGATGAAGATGTATTAGGAGTTTGTTTTTGGAGGGATTAAAAAGAGCTCTTATTTTTTAATGCTTTGAAAGAGCAGCAGCAGATTAGGAAAGTAATTTCTCATCTTCTCAAATAGAAACAATGATTTTTCCTGGAAAAATTAAATGTGCCATTTGAATCTTATCGGTATTACTATATGTACTTTATGTTTGTTAAACAAACATAAATGAAATCATATCATAGAAACATCCTTTCTAAAATACATAATTGAACCTTTGAGCAGAAAAAGATAAAATTTAGATCAAAGCACAATACTCTTAACCCCGGGTTGATACAAAATCCCTTAAATGGAACATAATGGCAAAACAAAAGCTCAAAGGCTTCAATAGGAGAAAATTCAAAATTAGTTACCTCGAGCAAAATCCACCATCAGTAACACCCCATGCTAGTACTATACCAGGAGTAGGACCTTCTTTGTCTTTCATTTCACTGGATTGCACAAGATGCCACTCTAAAGACAAAAGATCCAAAAAAATGTTTAATGCACATTTCAGCACATTTTGAGAAAACCTGCAAACTCTCAAGTAGATTCAAATCATTTTTATTTTATAATTATTTTTCTCAAATATTCAAACTCAAGTTGAAATAATGAGACAAGCATGACCAGCATAGAAAAACCATACCTTAATATCCTTCATGTCTAGCATGTCCTAGAAACAATGAGTTACAATAACCATTAGAGTACTTAAAACAATAACTGTAATAACAGTAGTGATCTATATCATATCTAAGTTGTTAATTAAAGACCACAATATATAATAGTAGCATGATATATTAGATATAAACCAATTATAAACTCAACATAAGATGTTAGGGAAGAGCTCCCTTATCCTCAGAAAAAATGCTTCTAAACAGACTTCAACCTCTTAGCGTTAGGTTACTTGCATGAGACTCAACTAGACCAACATAACTATGAAAGGAGAGAACCTAGAACTAGAAAATACCATAAAATAGATAATCCAACCCTCACAAATAAAAAATAGTAGAAGCACAGAAGTACGACCAACTCGCAATAAAAAACGACAACAAAGTACTCCAAAAAAAGTCATATAAGGTAGAGATATGGTGCATGGAACCTAAACATAGCTCTTAAGGTGAATGCAAGGGTTCAATAATGCAGAAAACAACTGATGTGGACATGTCTTGCAAAGTACATAACAAGTATTCAAAACAATTTTTGGCTCATCCTCCCAGCTGATGTAAAGAATTCCTGCATATGGAAGGCAAATTCTGGCAAAAATGCACAAAAGGTTGAAAATTTCCCTGTGGGCATGCTTAACTAGTTGCGGGCATTTTATCTTAGTCTTGCATGCATAATGCAATACTTGCGGGCAAGCTTCAGAAAAATGCACGTAGGAAGAAGAATAATGCCCACATGAGTGAAGGAGATGTCATTAAAATGCATGTAGGGTCCCCAATATGCCCGCAAGTGGAGGAGACAAATGTCATTCGGGCCTCAATAATATCCTCAAGCCTCAAATATTCCCGTACTTGAGAGTATAAATGGCCGTAGCTAGTTAAAATTCCCATAGGGAAATAGAGAAATAAAAATTCCCACAAGGCAATAGAGTAAAAATGCTTGCAGCCTATAAAAATTCCCGCAGCTAGTTAAATATGCCCACATTTAAGTTGCAGAATACACTTAGATCAATTCTCCAAATTGGATAAGCAGTTGATTTGGAAAAATTTCTGCAACCTGTTGAGAAAATACTTGCAAACCGTTTGTAAATGTCGTTGGACTAATAAAATTCCCACACTACCTTATTAAATTCCCACAGGTTTCAAACATATGCACGCAGGTCCACAAAAATGCCCACAAAAATGAACAAAAGGTTGAAAAATGCCCGCAGGTAGCCATAGCAATAGATGAAGTAAAATGCAAAAAAAATTAGCTACAATATGTTTGTAGAAATCTACATTTGTGAGATATTACTTTTCATTGATTCTGAAGATATATGTGAGACAAATTAAATATCTTGAGATGAATAGACCAGCAAGGTTTTAGGGGGAGAAATTAGTCTACATATTGATGGGGGGGATGTATGTTAGATAAAGAAACATAAATAAAGTGAAGCACATTGTGATGTTGTCATTGTTGCATGCTTACCTTTTATGAATTTACTAGATGATTGTTGATACATTCATTATGCGGGCATGTTCTTAGATGTCACGGACATTTCAATGATAAAGTTAAACATTTGACGGGTACAACTAAAGTAAATTTGTTATGGGAAGCCTAAGCTTATAAATATATTCTTCAACTATATTGTACGACCACTTGGATGGAGATGAATTTCCATAAGTCCTTGATTTGTTTCAATTGTATGCTTGATCATGGCATCATAGGTGCACTACAAATATTCACTTTTTCAAAGGGCTAAACTTTATGATGGATTGAAGTACCTTGGATTTGTTCTCAAACCCCTTGGATATGGAATCAAGGATCAAGGTTGGATGATAGGAAGGATTGAACATCAAATACATTTCTAGTATCAAATGTGGATATCATGTGGAAGCATAATGACTATTTTTAATGATGTTCTCAAAGAAATTCATGTTTACTAGTTATTACTTTCTCATTTTCCCAAAGGGATACATAATAAAATTTAGAGGTTGTGATTTGACTACTTGTAGCACATAAAATAGGACAAGGTTAGGTTTCACCTAGATCATTGGAAAGTACTTTCCAAATCAAAACACAAAGGGGGAAAGTATATCTCTGTGGGCCTTGGATACTCATCTCAAAGAAGCAACTTTTAAATTCTTTCACATTACTTTTACACATGTATACAGGGAATTGAATAAGGAAGTAGTACAAGGAAAATTGCACATATGTGAAATAAGGAAGGACCCATGAACATTTTGCCTTAATAATTCTATACTATGGACCCATGAACATTTTGCCTTAATAATTCTATACTATGGACCCATGACCATTTTTCCTTGAATTTTCTATGTTTTAACATCATTGTCAACATTAACCAATCTAAGTAAGCTACTTTGTAGGTATTTTCTGAAATAAATTTATGTGAACTACTTTATAAGCTCAAGCTTCCCATGACATGTACAACAGTAAAGGAAAAGGGATGTTGATGACAAAGGATGATGACATGGAAAAAAGGAAAAGACAATTTGGACATAAAGTCAACGTGAGGGTAGGTTACCCAACCTTCTCAACTATATGTGGTCATATGTCTCATGTGTCCCATGCAAAGAGTGGAAGCTCATAATCATTATCACTGGATAAGGAAGCTCATGTGGTCATCTCATCTTCCTCAGGTTAACTCAGCAACGGGTGACCAGCCCCTTGAGGATAACCATAGTCCTCGGAAGATGTCACACATATTAAAAAATAAGCTATGCAAAAAAGTGAACAAACATTGTGACATATAAATTGTAAAAAGAACAAATATAGGTATATTTATTGTTTTAATCAACACAGTACTATCAAACAGAGAGTTGCATTAATAATCATTAAAGTAATGAAAGCAAAAAAAATTAATAACCATGATCATTTAAATGCTACAATATTGGACAATATTGAAAGGGTGGTGGGGGTGAATCAATATTGTTACCTTTTTTCACAATTTTAACCACTTTTAAAATAATAAATTACAAAGAGAATCAACAAGATACAAAGAACAAAAAATTATCATGGAATCCCAACTGGTAAAAACAAAAGACACTTTCTATAACTTCAAAATTACATTTTCAATTGGTTTTAATAATTTCAAAAATATCTTATATCTTATACTTCTGTCAATACAAAGTACCCAGTCCATGTCAAAAAATTATCCTACATCCCATGATCAAAGGATGTACAAAAGCAAGCTTCAATCTAGCAGCAAAAATACATTCCACACAGTCCAAAGAAGCACATAAAGAGCCCTGAGGGCTCATCTAAGGAAGCACCTAGGGGGTAAAGTGAAAACCCCCCAGAACTAAGACATTTATATGCCATGAAAACAACTCATCAAAAGGAGTAGTCAGTAGAGCATAGTCAAAGGCTAAAAAAAACTCAAATTGTTACTAAGAAAGATGAGTAAGAAACAACAAGTATGTTGAATAACATAACTTAAAATAAAAGGATGGTTTAGCTCCCAATAGACTCTCTATCCAACATCTTAATATAGGAGAGTTTTCCCATTTCAAGAGGAAGTGTTTCCTTGGATAAAAAATCAACACTCATATTGTGATCCCTGTAAATGTGTTGAAAGTATTATTGATAGTGTATGTATCCCTATGCATGAAAAATAAATCCCTCCCATACTCATAGCTCCCAAAAACAAAAACAAACCACCCTAGTCACAATAACTTCATACCTTCACCCACTATTTCATTTTTTCATGTTGTAGTATGGCCTTTGACAATGGCATAGGAAATAAGAACCATGAGATGGTCTTTATTAAGCATCCTCTGTGTGTCAAACTTCGAAATAGTCGCCATATTACACTCATATGACAAATATTTATCAAGAAATGGTCTATTGATGATGATGTTCTCTACAATGATGATGGTGGCCATAAAGATAATGATCATGATAATCCTGTTGACTACAACGACAACGATAATTTTTCTATCAACGTCATCATCATCATCATAATAATAAACATTAAAGTAATAATAAACATTAAAATATTAATAAGCATTAAATATAATAAACATAAATAATAAACGTTAAAAAAACAACAAACAATTAAAACTATCCATTTTACCTCCCCTCCATCGCGACAAAGAAAATATAAATATGTCAGTTACCTCACACATGAACTAGGCCTGAGGACGTAGAGGAGGTTCCAAGGTTACAAAGGAGGAAACTCTTGTTCATTAATCAAACCCCATCCTTGACACAACCAAAAATCTAGCTTGTGAGCGTGGCGAACCCCTTGAGTTTCATCGAACACAGATTAATTTTTATTTGACTGAATTTTTATAGTACAAGTTCTTCCTACATGATGCTTTTTATTGGGTGGGTGTTGGGATTCAGCCCAATTTTAATGATATCCCAGATTTGGAGGTCTACCCCCTTCATCTCAAAAATCTACACAGAGGGACATTGGCAGATTGAGATTGAGACCCATACGAAAAGGTGAAGGTCACTAAGGCATAAGGAAAAGTGTAGGCTAAGGCAGCTTTAGGATCAGGTGATTAAAAACCAGTAGTAGATCCATAATAAGTATATTTTTTTCCCGCAGAGATGTCTTCAGTAAGTCAACTACTTTCATTTAATCCATTAACTCATTTTCTAGAAGAAGATATAATGCTTTGCGTGTATGAGAGTTTCTCCTATGTTCCCTCCATAAATTGCAGTCAGGGTTTTATTGATAGATACAGTCATGGTTTGCTCCTATGTCCCCTCCATAGATTGATTAGGATGGATGGTTTTATACAAAACATACTTCACCTACTTCCTATAAATCTTGCTTCCAAGTATAACTCTGAGCTAATGAAATATTTTGAAGACATTTAAAGCCCGCACTTAATGGACATAATGCCCGCAAGTACTGCATTATGCATGCAAGAGAAAGATAAAATTACCACAGCTAGTTAAACATGCCCATAGGGTAATAGATAAATGCTCACTGAACACCAAAATGCCTGAAATAGAGGTGGAAAGATGTTCGTAGGAGGTGTTGAAATGTCAGCAGATAATTGAAATTCTCATGACATGTAAGAGCATGCCCGCATAAGTGTGCAAGCACCCACACATGAAGATTATATGCCTGTGACATGTAAGGACATTCCCACATAATGAATGTATCAATATTCATCTAGTAAATTCATAAAAGGTAAGCATGCATCAATGACAACATCACATTGTTGCTTCCATTAGAGGAAATTTCAACTCAAAATGGACCTTTTAACTTTTATTCAAATTCCATGTCATCATGTGTTAGCCAATGAAATTGCTTTAAATTTGAAATACCGTATAGGTCTTAAACACTTTTTTAATATAAATTTGGGGATAGGTATCATAAAAAAAACTACTTTTTTTGTTTGTATTTTTGACATATCTCCCTGTGTTTTTACTCAAATTTTGATCAGGAGAGCTCGTTGGATGTGGAATTAAATTTCGCATCCAACGAGTACCCACTCGGCATA
The DNA here is from genome assembly GCA_001517045.1 of Pseudotsuga menziesii. Taxonomy (NCBI): domain Eukaryota; kingdom Viridiplantae; phylum Streptophyta; class Pinopsida; order Pinales; family Pinaceae; genus Pseudotsuga; species Pseudotsuga menziesii. The sequence continues at coordinate 26,870 of LPNX010136900.1, forward strand.
CTTTTGACGGACCCCTCTACCCCAAAAACAAGAAATACCTGAAAAAATGGAATGATGATGTCATCATTCCA
>LPNX010136900.1:26969-45473 GCA_001517045.1 Pseudotsuga menziesii
TTTGAACTATTATTTTATTAGTTCATTTTAGGAGGCCCATTTTGAGTTGAAATTTCCTCTAATTACTTTATTTCCTTCTCTTTATCTAAATATATTGCTACCCCTATCAACCATGCTTCCAGGTATAACTCTGAGCTAGTGAAATATTTTGAAGACATTTAAATCCCACACTTAATGGACATAAAGCATGCAAGAGTAAGATAAAATGCCCGCGGTGATTTAAATATGCCCACAGGGTAATAGATAAATGCCAGTTGAACCCCAAAAATCCTGAAATAGAGGTGGAAAGATTCCCGCATGAGGTGTTGAAATGCCAACAGATCATTGAAATTCCTGTGACATGTAAGGACATGCCCGCATAAGTATGCAAGCACCCACACATGAATACTATATTCCCGTGACATGTAAGGACATGCCTGCATAATGAATGTATCAACAATCATCTAGTAAATTCATAAAAGGTAAGGATGCATCAATGACAACATCACAATGTTGCTTCACTTTATTTCCTTTTCTTTATCTAACCATATTGCTACCCCTATCAACCCTGCTTCTAGGTATAACTCTGAGTTGTGAAATATTTTTAAGACATTTAAAGCTCGCACTTAATGGACATAATTCCCACAAGTATTGCATTATGCATGAAAGACTAAGATAAAATGCCTGCAACTAGTTAAACATTCCCATAGGGTAATAGATAAATGTCCGTTGAACGCCAAAAATCCTAAAATAGAGGTGGAAAGATGCCCAAAAGTGGTGTTGAAATTCCAGAAGATCATTGAAATGCCCGCATAAGTATGAAAGCACCCACACATGAAGACTATATTCACATGACATGTAAGGACATACCCGCATAATGAACGTATCAACAGTCATCTAGTAAATTCATAAAAGGTAACCATCCATTGATGACAACATCACAATGTTGATTCACTTTATTTCCTTTTATTTATCTAACCATATTGCTACTCGCTTATGATTTCCATCGTTTTGTCGGATAAGCAGTTTGGTTCCTTTAGGAAGATTATCCAGTAAAGGGGTATAAGGAACTATTCACATATAAGTTTGTAATAGCATGCATATTTGTAATCCACGTAGACTGGAGCCTCGGTCTTGTTCCATATGTACCCTATCTTAGAAAATGGGTGTCTGCTCAAAATGCATTCAATGAGGTAAGAAAATAGGTAGAATTCATCCCTCCTCTAGGTCAAACCTCCCTATTCAGCTGCTACACATGATGACGGGTTATCTGAGATTATATCTTCCCAATTAAAGACCAGGCCCTCAAAGGCTATATAGTAAATCAGAGGCACCCAATTTAGTTTTTAAATGGTTCCATCAGCTCTACCAAAAATCGTGTTCAACAGTAAGGCTATGATTCTGAATAGGGTCCTTAGGATCTAAGATTTGCATTCCCCGCTTGCATTCTATCTCAATAATTTCTCGAGTACCACCATCTTCTTTGCATACTCCAATGGATCAATTTTTATCCCTTTGATCCAATCTTCGATCATCATGACTTGTGTTGGAGGTAACTTGTAAGATGTTGCGATGCGGGATGGATGAAATGAGGAAAATGCCTCCCCTTTGATGTCATAAATAATCCTCGAGGAGGAAACTATTTGAGGTAGAATCCATCCAATAACTTATGTACACGGAAAAAGATTCGGGCACGTGTCATATTTGGTAATGACTGGCCTTCTTATATTCTAATATAAGACCATCTCCTCTAGATTTACGTCCAAGATGTCCTGGTATTTGATCATATGATAAAGTTCTCTCCATTTGAATTCAAGAGCAATTCCTGTGACTTCCTTTGTGTCTTCAAATCTAATTTATGTCCTAGTGCGAGAGATAATCTCTACATCTGAGTCTTCCCCACTTTCCTTTGACTTCTTCTTGCTACCTTTCTTAGTCATTATGGAAATTCTTTGTCTCAAAGTCTGTTTCACACTCTTCATAGTGAGCTAACCCAAATCGATGAGAAATAGAACATGTGATACATGAAAGTAAGCATGATGAGAAGTAAATTGAACTAGTACTAAGGTAATTGAACCAAACTATCTTCTATAGAGTGATAATGCCAATCATTTAATGTGAAGGAATGCATCATTGTATTGAAAATGTATAAAAATATACAATTATAAGTAATGGCATTGCAGTCCTACCTAATGGGTTCTTCTAATTATTTCATACCATTGCTTCCTTTGAAAGAAGAACACTGAGAATAAACCTTATATCGGTCCTTTTATCACTCACCCGAGTCCCAAGACAAGTGGAGGTACGAAAACACTATGCAGTGCAAACAAAACATAATGACTCTCGAATCTGATGGAAGGCTGACTCAGATAAATGAAACCGAGACCTGGTCCTGGGATGGAAGGAAAAAACATGTTATTTCTAGATTGGATTTGTTCTCAACTAGGTGGTCCATAGTCTGGTAAAAAGTGGCTTGAAGATGAGAGAAAGAAAATATCTCTCCACAAAGGTGACTTCTTGTTTCTACCTAACTTCCCTAGAAAAACTCCTCCTTTCTCCTCACCATCATTCTCCTCCCATACATATTGACAAAGTTTTAGTGGTAAGCTACGCGATATCAAAATTAGGTTTGAATCCAACAATTTAACCAATCCTAGCCATAGTTTGAAAACACCACCTCTCACTGCATGATCAAAAAAAAATTCCATTTTAACTTTTCAAATTGTTTCCCAAAATAAAATAGCAAAGCATGGCCTTGATAAAAACTACAATAAGGAGCAAAAAATGAAAATTTACAAAACACAGCTTCCTTATGGAAAGGAAAAAACAATCAAAATCTACTTCAAAAGGGTTCTCATCAAGGCTATTTTCATACTCGCATTGATCGGGTTGGGTTCAAAATGATCTCAGGATTAACTTCTCACCTAAGAAACCTAAATGAATAATTGGTTTCCTGGTGAGTTGGTTTAGCAAAGGTCCTAAGGAAAGAAGAAAATCCATGAGAGGAACCTCAAGGAAGGATGGACTAAAAACAAATTATGGGTGCAATGTTCCTTAGTGACCAGTTTAAAGCACCTTGTTTCGTAAAGGCGCTCGTGCTCTATCAGTTGCAGCGTATAACCAGTGGTGAAGTCAAGCACGTCTAAACATATACCAAAGTGATTGGGCACACTAGGAACAAACTCTTGGCCCATGAAAATCAAACATAAAACCTAAACTTATACCAAGGTAATGACATCAAGCACATACTTATACCAGATACAGAATATACATATGGATAAGTAAAGGTGAGAAAAATCCTAGATGGATCTCAATACGGCCACGATACGACTACCATATTCACTGCCACTTATAAAAAGCTTCAACTTGAAAACAAAAAAATATCATGAGGTACAGTGCCTACCTGTCAAATGTTCAATGGACATGGAAGAGAGCTGAGCATCAGGGGTTACAAATTTTTCCTTCAGTCATTGGCTATCAAGTTCAAACGATGTTTTTTGCAATAAAAACTGAAACAAAACTTGGTCGTATTTATAGAAAATGTAAAGAATTCATTCATAAATGCGATGGTTATCTCATAAATGCAGTGGTTGACAATTAAACGTCATTTTGGTGTGAAAACAATCCTAGTCATTGTGAATAAAGAAAAAAATTGTGTCTACCCTATCAATGACACTTCTCAAGTTCCTCCGACGGTATCGGTGCCGCTATCATGTTTTCTCACGACTATTTCAACCAACGCTATTGGAGTGCTTTTCCTTTTAATCTGCAAGTGTTTATGCGGAATTCCCTAAGTTCCTTCCGAACGTTTTGGTGATACTTGTTGAGTTCCTCCAATGAAACGTGTCGATGCTCGGCTTATTCACAAGTTCACTTTCAATGCCAATTGTTTCAGTGTATTTTTTTTAGTTTCTTCTAATTGCTTCGGCGATAATTACAAAGTTTTTTCTGACCATGTCGGTGACAATTTCTGAGTTCCCCCAAAATAGCATAAGAATAAACTTAAATATGATCTCACCGACCGTTTCGAAGCAACTAGATCAGTTCCTCTAACACATCGGGGAAACTACCCAAATTCCTCTAATACATCGGAGAAAAAATGTAATTTTTAATTAACCGAAAAAAAATTCCTTTTCTCAAACCCTTAGAAAAATTAAGTGTTCAGGGTGTACTTATTTGAGTTAGAAACTAGTCTAAGTATGATTATACTCAATGTAGAAGGAGGGTCCATAAAATGCCAAAAATATTTGGGGAATAAATTGCAGCAACAACAATTGGCGACTAACTGGTGAACAAAGATCTCTGGAAAATATATCTTTGGAAATCAAGACAACTACATGGTATTAGATTCTGAGTATTCAATAATATTTCCAATCTTTTCCCCAAGACTCTTTAAAAATCCAGACTTATCCAGGGATATAACTTTTGTGCATCACATTGGTCATCACCTTTTGGGAGTAGGGTAACCAAAACTAGGAGTCTTGATAACTCTCCTGGGGCCAAAGTATGAAACTCATTTTACTTCCACCTTTAAATTTCCACTATATATGACTCCACATAATTGTAACAAAGTTAGAAATATGTATTCATTTGTTCCTCATTCCCATGCTATAATCATTCTTTTGATGCTTCCTTTATGAATGAAATTTGTCTTCTGAGTCTTCCTTGATTGCTTCCTTCATTTTGAGAATTGGGCATGGGTTCTTCCATCCATAATGTCATTTTGTGTGAGTGATAAAAAAAAATTCTCATCATGCTCACGGAAGGAGAAGAACCTTTTTTATATTTGTTGTTTTGGGAATCCCTTTTGATCTGATTGTTTTCTCCCTCAGCATCATTTCTTTGATAGAGACTACATATCTTGGAATTTCAACTCTTCAATATAATCCTTTTGGATTTTTATTTATAACATGGGATCATTTTGAATGCCATACATTCATCAGACCTGCTTTCTTTTTGTGGGTCTATCATGGTAGGCTTCCTAAGACAAATATTAATGTGAGAATGGATGGAGCCCCAAGATAGAAATACAAACCTCATGAGTCTTAGTTATTTCATAGGATTTATAATGACTCCAATGTGGGCTCAAAGCTGGCTTCCCTTTCTATAATTGGACAACAATTAAAGAATCTCAAACTGGTCAAAATTTACCATGCATGTCTTCCCATAAGCAGTTCCTGACTTTCAAAGGTTTTTAAGATTATTCAGATTCATATACTTCAAAGCGTCAAATATTGAGTTGGATTATTATAAGCAAACAACAAACAAACTATGAATCAAGGAAAACCAAAAAAGAAAAACAAACTAGAAAAAATCAAGAAAAGAAAGGTTTTATTTATGTACAAAGTATTCCAAGATCTTAGGTAAAATATTGTTTGAGAACGAGGTCATTTACAGGAAGGCTCTCTTCATGTCCTTGTAAATATTGAAGTTTGTAAGTTGAGGGTCCAATCTTCTCAGCAATATGATAGGGGTGAATTCATAAATGTTGAAATTTCATGTGTTTTCCCTTTTCATCATGCGGGTGATACCACTTTAGGACTAAGTCTCCTACTTCAAACTTCCCCTTACCGGTTTTTTGTTTTTTTGAACCATATCTTGACAATATCCTGATATTGATTGAATCTATATTTGGCCTTTTGTATTTATTCTTCAAGCTTCAAAAGAGTATTAATTCGTTCTTGTAAAATTTAGCTGTCGGATCCTCTAGAGGCTTGAGCTAACTACAAGGATGGGAGTAGAATGTTTGGGGGTAATATGGATTTCTTTCTATAGAATAAAGTATAAGGAGAAAATCCTAAGTAATTCTTCGGGGTAATCCTATCTTCCCATAGTGCATTAGGAACGGCTATGTTCCAGTTTCTTTGACTCTCAAAAACAGTTTTCTTTAAAATTCGAATGAGATTTTTATTTGTTGACTCTTGTAACCCATTTCTCTGTGGATAATAATTTGTTGAATAATGCAATTTTATTCCTTTTTCGAAAGAAACTTTTAGTTAACTTGATAGATGAGAAATAAGATGCATTGTCAAAAACAAGTGAAATCAGAACCCAAACATGGTGATAATGTTCTCTTGCAAGAAATTTTTGTCTGTATTCTCATTCACTTTATGCAAAGGAAATGCTTCCACCCATCGTGAAAAATAATCTATAGATGTGAGGATATATTGATGTTGCATTGAATAGTTTGGGTTGATCTCTCCAATAATTTCTATTCCCCATTGCTCAAATGGTTCTGAAATAATAACGGGTTTTAATGGTTCTGCTGTTTTCGATAATCTGCCACCACTCCTTGGCATACATCACACTTTATTAGGTAAGAATGGGCATATTTAAATAGATTTGTCCAGTAGTATCCAAGTCTGAGTATCTTCTGAGTTGTGGTATCCCTGGAAAAATGTCCTCCCATAGGACCATCATGCAATTCCTTGACCACTTTAGTTGCATCTTCTTTCTCCAAACATCTAAGAAAAAATCGATCATAGTTTTTCCTGAAAAGTAATCCATTAATTATTTGATAAGAAGTTGACTTCAATTGAAGTTCACTTCTTTGCTTGGAGTTCCAATGTTCTAGAATATATCCTTGCTGGAGATAATGCACCAAATATTTATACCAAGGTTTGAGAGTAATGAAAATGGGACATACTTCAATTCAGTTCAATTCAACTTCTTTCTCCCAATCATGGTATTCGTTAGCGTGATTTTCTATGAGAAACTTGCACAACCCTTGACCTTTAATAATGATAGCTGGTTTGAATTCTAAGTTATATTCTTGTAGTGAGGTTACCTAGTTTCCTCTTCGCTCACCCAATTCCTTCTGCACAAACACAGACCTGGAAGTCGGATGAGTAACGATGAATTTTGTTCTATTCTTCAAAATATAGGGCCTGAATTGTTTTACTACCTTGAACACTGCATATGTTTTTTTATATATGGCTAGGTAATTCATTTCAGGCCCTTGTAACCCAGTGCTCATGAATGATATTGGAAATTCGTCTCCTAGTTCTCCTTTCTGAGTAAGCACTCTTGCAAGAGAGTTATTTGAAGCAAAGGTGTATAGAATAAAATCCTTTTCAAAATATGGAATTTTCAAAGAAGGTGCATGAGATATTACTGTCTTTATGTCTTTAAAGGAAACCTTCTCAATGTCATTCCACTTGAACTGTACACTTTTCTTTACCATTTGCTGCAAAGGTTTCACAATTTGCATGAAATCAGGTACAAACCTTCGTACAAAATTTAATATGCCCATAAATGATTGCATAGCATTTTTATTATGGGGCATGGGAGTCTAAGTTATAGCCTCAACTCTCTCTGGGTCTATTGAGATTCCCTTCTTTGAGATGATATGACCTAATATTTTTCCTTCAAGAACAACTAAAATACTGTTCTTTGGGTTCATAGATATACCAAATTTTCTATTTTCTACAATAGTCAAAGATATGTTTTAAGTGGAAAACGTGGTCTTCTCGTTTCTTGGAGAAAAATTCCCATCATCTAAATACACTACTACACAGTGGCTAACTAAACCTTGAAATGCAATATCCATGGCCCTCTGGAATGTAGCTCCGACATTTATTAGGCCAAAAGGCATTGTCCTATAAGTGGATGATCCCCACTTTGTACGAAATGTAGTATTTAATCAATATTGCTCGGCCACTAACACTTGATTATAACCAGAAAATCCATCTAACAGGGAGAACAATTCTGATCTTGATACCATTTGTAGTATTTTTTCCATTGGTGGAACTAGATAGTTATCTTTGTCTGATGCTCTATTTAAATTTCGTAAATCAACACACAATATTATCTATCCTGACTTCTTCCTTACCGGAACTAGATTTTCTACCCATTTGGAGTGCCAAATACTGAATATAATCTTTGCATCTAGTAGCTTCTTTACTTCATTTTGGATCAAAGGATCTAAATTAGGGTGCATTTTCCTGAGTTGTTGCTGAAAGGGTTTTATTCTTGTTTTGATAGGAATTACATGCTGGATGATGCATATATAATATGTCTTCAAATATTCATACGTATAGGTGAAGATATATTTATATTGTTGAAACAACTTGATGAACTTGCATCTTTCTCCAGGTGAGCAAAATTTTCCCAAATTGACATACTTGGGCTTAGTTTCTATTCCTAAATTCACCAGCTCATATTGCATTGATGAGCTATTTGTTTTAACATTGGCTGATTTCCTGAATTTATTCTGCAAATTAAACATCTCTTCAAGGGTTCTCACTCCTTTAGGTATGAATTTCCTTTGAACATGTCTTTGTTTTGTAAATATGATTGATGTTCTTCTTCATCAATTATAGATTCTTTGAAAGTTTATTCATTCGTCAAAAAATTAATAATCTGCTCATCATCATCGAACACCCTCAAATTTGTAATCTTGTCTGGTATTGATGGCCTGAAAATTAATTCAATAGAACATTAATTATTGGTCGGCATTAATCTAGAAGCAGAAGTAGCTAATAAATCAACAACAACATTTTGTGAACTAGGGATTGCATTTATATTAAAAGCATTGAAGTGCGCTATCAAATTCCATACCTCATATTGGTACCCCTTAATATGTGGAGATAAACAATGAATGGTGTCTCTTATTTGTCTAACAACTATTTCATAATCACAAAAAGCTTTCAATTTTTTTACATTTAAATCAATGGCTCTTTTAAAACCTTGAACTAGAGCTTTATATTTTGCAGTATTATTTGTACATTCAAACTCTAGCCTACAATAGAGAAAATGTTTATTTATTTCGGGATCAATAAGAACACAACTGAATCCTAATCCATCTTGTGTTTTGGAACCATCAAAGTACAAAATCCAAAATCTATCCTCTAAATTTATTTGGTTAGTAGTATTTCCTACATTAGTAACTAAGTTTACTATGTTACAATCAATGTCATCGGCCCATGAAAATAGAAGGAGATAGGATTGTGTATTTGATTAATGATTGAATTCCCCAGCTTGATAGTTCCCTGGTTCAAGCTCTAAAAAGTAATTTCCCAAAACCGAAGATGAGAAATTGACCGGTTAGTTCTTCTCTTCCAAGTGAGTTACATTCTGTTTCATATGGGGTTCTCTCAGTATCTTAATTTGATTCTAATTGTTTTGGTATGGAAGCCATAGGTGAGACCAATTAGACACAAAATAACCATTAATTTCCGTAGACTAGTCCCTGCTCAGAATAAAACCATAAGCCTCGGGTATATCCACCTCCATGATATCTATGAATTGGCACCCCCTGGGATTTGCAGATACTCTAATAAGCACATATTTCATCTCTCCTATAACCTTAAAAATAGACCTATCTAGTTGAATGTTTTGTTAAGGAGAAGGTATTGGTAGACCATTGATCTTCTTGCAAATGGATAGTGGCATAACATTAGACGAGGCTCCAGAATCCACCAAACAATTATGTACATTGTGATTGAAAATTTCAAAAGTTAACAGGAAAGGTAGAGTCTGGGATTTTGATTTACTGCTAATACTTGCTTCGTTTATCTCAGTATCTGATTCAATGGCATGTGCAATAAGGCTTGATTGTGGGTCAAATGCTTCCAATAGTTTCTTTTTCTGCTGAGGAAGATTACATAATTCGAACAAAGAAATATTCACTTTAGTTTTCTTAATATCTTCCACAATATCATATCCCATATTATATTATTTTGTCCCTTTCTTAGTAATTTATGGTTTGTTTTCCACGGTCTTCACATGTTTATTAATCACTGGGCTTGTTTCTTTTATGTTTTTAGGATTCTCTTTATGTTGTGTTTGAGTGGTGTCGATAATTTTCTTCATTGTTTCCCTTATTCTCTTTGCTTTCAGCAACGCTAAACTTTGATCCACTACCGGTCCTTTACTCCTCGTTGTAATGTTTATTGATTATACTTGGATTTCCTTAGTTTGCTCTTCCTCATTCAATCCTAGTTTGGGTGCCCAATCCCATAACACCATTGTGGTTTCTTCAGTTGTTTCTTCTTGCTCATTTGTTTGGTATTATTCTTCTTATGGATTTGTCAATTGGGCGTCTAATAACTGATTCATTACCAAATTCATTGAATTTATCCATTGTGGGAAGCTCTTCTCAGAGTGATGTTCTTAGTGAAAAGTGCAGAAATGATCCATGCCAACCTCATCGAAATTAATAACAACATAATTAAGTAGAGGTGGTTGGGATTGTCCACTTTCTTCCCTTTTCTTGTAGAAGGGTTTGAATGGTTTTCTCGATGAACTATGCCCTTTAACCTTTTCCAAGTCCACTATCTTATTGGATAATTTATGTACCATTTTGACCAAATTTTCTAATTCATTTGAATGTTCTTATTTTGTCCTAGATAATATCAAAGGATTCTTACTAGCCTGGGTAACGCAAGAATTACTTTCAACCCTCCAAGTTTCCTAACGTAAGATCTTGTATGCCTTCAAAAATGATCAATTTCCTCAAATGGGAAAGTGCATAAAGGTTTTGAATCTTCTTCTTTAGAACCTACCCTTTATTGTCCTTCAGTTTCAAGAACGAAATTTTTTGGGAAAGTAATTTTAGATGTAGTTTTGGTGGAATCTTTCACAAACATATTTCCTTTGTCAGCCATGCATTGGTTTCCCTCCTTCTAGCACCAAATATTTTGATTCTTGGGAAATCCCAAGCACTGACAGTATGGATTCTCCCCTAATATCAATCCCAATTAGATCATCCATCATTTGGTGTGGGGAATCTATTCGGTTTAACGGTTTGGATACCGTAGATTAAATCGTTTTAAACTCGTTACCAGTTACGACCCGGTTCACCGTTTATGTAATTTTCTTTTTAAAAGATGAAATGCAAGTGCCTAATTTAAATGCATATAATTGATAGATAGAAACCTCACAAGCAATGCATGAGTTCTTAAATCTTGTCTGATCGCTCCTTACTTATCAATTATCTATTTGATCTAATATTAAACTAGCTATCCTATCCTTGCTTATCCCATCCCCGTAGGGAGAAAATTCAGAATTAGAGTAAAATATTGCAATTGTTAATTAGTAACTAAGTTTACTATGTTACAATCAATGTCATCAGCCCCTGAAAAATGAAGGAGATAAGATTGTGTATCTTATTCATGATTGAATTCCTCGGCTTGATAGTTCCCTGGTTCAAGCTCTAAAAAGTAATTTCCCAAAACCGAAGATGAGAAATTGACAGGTTCATTCTTCTCTTCCAACTGAGTTACATTTTGTTTCATATGGGGTTCTCTCAGTATCTTAATTTGATTCTGATTTTTTGGTATGTCAGCCATAGGTGCGACCAATCAGTCACAAAATAACGATTAAGTTTCGTAGACCAGCTCCTGCTCAAAATCAAACCATAAGCCTCAGGTATATCCACCACCATGATATCTATGAATTGGCACACCCTGGGATTTGCATATAATCTAATAAGCACATATTTCATCTCTCCTATAACCTTAACAACATATCTATATAGTTGAATGCCTTGTGAAGGGGAAGGTATTGGTTTACCATTGATCTTCTTACAAATGGATAGTGGCATAACATTAGACGAGGCTCTAGAATCCACCAAAAAATTATGTACATTGTGATTGAAAATTTCAAAAGTAAACAGGAAAGGCTGAGTCTGTGATTTTGGTTTACTGCTAATACTTGCTTCGTTTATATTAGTATTTGATTCAAAGGCCTCTGCATCACTGCTTGGTTGTGGGTTAAATTCTTCCAATAGTTTCTTTCTCTGCTGAGGAAGATTACATAATTCGAACAAAGAAATATTTGCTTTAGTTTTCTTAATATCTTCCACAATATTGTATCCCATATTATATTCTTATGTTCCTTTCTTATTACTTTCTATTTTTTTTGCCACGGTATTCACATGTTTATTAATCATTGGGCTTGTTTCTTTTATGTTTTTAGGATTCTCCTTATGTTGTGTTTGAGTGGTGCCGATAATTTTGTTCATGGTTTCCCTTATTCTCTTTGATTTGATTTCTTCATGGTTTTCATTTACTCTTCGTTGTAATGTTTACTGATGATACTTGTATTTCCTCAGTATGCTCTTCCTCATTCAATCCTAGTTTGAGTGCCCAATCCCATAACACCATTGTGGTTTCTTCAATTGTTTCTTCTTGCTCATTTGTTTGGTCTTCTTCTTATTTTGGATCTGTCAGTTGGGCATCTAGTAACTGATCATTACCAAATTCATTGAATTTATCCATTGCGGGAAGCTCTTCTTAGAGTGATGTTCTTGGTGAAAAGTGCAGAAATGATCCATGGCAACTTCATTGAAATTCAGAACAACAGAATTAAGTAGAGGTGGTTGGGGTTGTCCACTTTCTTCCCTTTTCTTGTAGAAGGGTTTGAATGGTTTTCTCAATGAACTAGGCCCTTTATCCTTTTCCAAGTCCACTATCTTGTTGGATAATTTCTATACCATTTTGACCAAATTTTCTAATTCATTTGAATGTTTTTTTTTTGCCTAGATAATAGAAAAGGCTTCTTACTAGCCTGGGTAACACAGCAATTACTTTCAACCCTCCAATTTTCCTAACATAAGATCTTGCATGCCTCCAAAAATGATCAATTCCCTCAAATGGGACACCGTATAAAGGTTCTGAATATTCTTCTTCAAAACTTACCCTTTCTTGTTCTTCAATTTCAAGAATGAAATCTTCCGGAAAAGTTTTTTCAGATGTATTTTTTAAGGAATATTTTCTTTTAAATGGATTTCCTCTGTTATCCATGCATTGGTTTCCCTCCTTCTAGTGCCAAATATTTTGATTCTTAAAAAATCCCAAGCACCGACAGTAGGGATTCTCCCCAGTAATCGATCCCAATTAGATCGTCCACCATTTGGTGGGGAATCTGTTCGGTTTAACGGTCTGAATACCATAGATTAAATTGTTTTAAAATATTTACCAGTTACAGCCCGGTTCACCATTTATGTAATTTTATTTTTAAAATATGAAATGCAAGTGCCTAATTTAAATGCATATAATCGATAGACATAAACCTCACAAGCGATGCGCAGGTTCTGAACTCTTGTATTACTGCTCCTGCCTTATCAATTATCTATTTGATCTAATATTAAAATAGTTATCCTATCTTAGCTTATCCCATCCACATAGGGAGAAAATTCATAATTAGAGTAATATATTGTAATTGTTCATACCCATTTCATAGATAGTTGTTTCAACATAATATTCACATTCACAGTAGAAATAATACCAAAGAAAGCTCTGATATGATAAACCATTTATTACTCATTTCATGCATAGATATTTTATGTAGAAAGCAAAACCATTCATAACCAATGAAATAATTCAAAGAAGTTATAACGATCTCACAATATATTGTACGGAATAAAAAGAAGTAATTCCACATTATGCATTCCCCACATTCCAAGCAAATATCTATGTAGGACTTTCCCAACAAATAGGTATTTCTTATTAGCAGAAAAATCAATTCTCTTATAAATATAGTCCAACCCTTCTTTACGCTAAAAAAATTCCCCTTATTCTACTTCTTCCCTCTATTTATATTACAATCAGAATTTTTCATCTAGTGAACTATCGTTTACCCTAACCCTAGGGATTCTAAAATTTGTCATTTAGTGATTTACATAGGAAAACGCAAAAGATTCCACAAAAGACAAATATTTTAGGTTTGCGCTTCCATGCAGGAAATATAGGATGCCCATGTGTTAGCCTCCTCAGGAATGGTTTTGTACTTTATTGGCTCAAGTACTTGCAAAATCACTCTGTGGATTGACAGTTATTTCTCTATGTGTGTCACTTCCTCTGTTGTAGTCTTACACATGTATTCCAAGAGGTAGGCATTTATAGAAGCTTTCCTGACAAAATGTTGAATGTCTTCCTCTATAAAATCTTCCACTTTTGTTATATATTCGATGTATTCCTACAACCTATCCTGTAACTATTCTAGGCATTGTCCTTTTTCCGAAATATATGTTATATTCTTAACCAATTGAATTTGGCACTTCTCGTAGACTTGATAGATTCTCTTGTAAAAATCCTGGCATTTCTCCAAGGTCTTAGGAATTTTATTGCTTATTTTTTGGGTAGATTTCCTACAAAATTCTAGAAGCACCCTCTCGAATTTTATGTCCTCTATTGTTTTTTGTGGTGATGGTCAGGAAACTTTTCATTGGACTCTGTCCAAGTCATTAGACTTTTAACCTTCTCTACTGCTTCCAACGGATTTTTCCTGAAAGTCAGTGCTTATGTCACTATTACCTTTTGTTTTTCCATCATCATTCTTACCTTGTAAATTTCACCTGTGAGGATTACCTGAAAATGATGCACCTATTCTTGAATTTTTCAAGCTTGATCATAGGAAGGAGTAATGTCTTGTCTTTTCTTGTCAGCTAGATCCAGTTGTTTCTCTGGATGTTCCTTTTTCTTTACCAACTCTTCTACTTGAGTTTTTAACTCTTCAACCTATTGGTTCATATTGGACTCTCTTGAATCCAGTTGATATATTCGAGCTTAGAAGTCATTCTTTTCTCCATCCATGACCACTAATTGTGCATTTCGTGCATCATTTTCCATCTCCATAATCTGGTATTCACTTAGTAGTCGCTCTTTTCTAGAGATAATGGCATCGTTCTTCCTTTTTAACTCTATGCCTTATCCTCGCATTTTTACCAAATTATCATTTAGCTTGAGCATTTTTTCTTTGTTACACTCTACATCACCTATCAACCTATCAATATTGTCATCATTGGCCTGCCCAACTACAATGTTCGCTGAAGCCATGAATTTTGGGTCCTTATGTGTACCCTCCATTATAGTATTCTCAATGATGGTAACCACATCATCTTTTGTACCCATTTTTCATATTTTTTCATACCTCCTCATGATGGTATTTCTTGATTTGTCAAAGATGATAGTGTCTAAGTGAGCCATAGTGTGCTTCTTCAATGGGGTAAATGGGGTGATCCAGAGCTCCCCAAAAGGAATGTGACCATCGGTCATTGTTTCACTTGATGAGACGGGAGGGTCTTGGTCCATCGACTCTCACTAAGCTGCCTCTTGGTTCAAATATTCCCTGATCCTATCTTCTTCATCCTTTATTTTACATTCTTATGTCCCTTCCTCAACTTCTTTTCATGCTCTCTCTTCATTTTATTTCTTTAATATTTCCTCTTCATGTTTCCTTTGGGATTATTTTGCTTGCCTCTTCGTGACTTTTTCTTTTAGCATTTTCTCAGTTTTTTCCTTTTGCAACTTTAATTATTCTTCTTTTTGTTTCTGCAACTTCGTCTCCATCATAGTGCTACCATATTTTCTCCCACTGGTACCACTTTTTTGAGAAAAACGCTTGTTCAACTCGATCAAATTATTAGCTCTTCTGAATACTTGTCTATATTTGTTGAAGATGCATATTCAAAATGTATTTTCACTGTTGCACAATGTTCAGCGACCTTCCCTATGCTGTCATTTCTTTGAAATTGTTTTTGTCCAAAGTGGAAAGTTTTCAGTTCCTTTACGAAATCTTTGACTCCTTTTACCTTGGAAAACTTATATCCTCCAATACAGAAAGGTAGTGGGGGGGGAGTTGATTTCTTCATATCATGTAAGAATCTACCAACCCCATTCAAGAAGACTTTCCCGATGGCCTCTTTGTGGACTACAAAATCTGTGGCGTATCTTGGAAGAAGGGATGGAGCTCTGAAACATCCATACATCCTATTGTAGGTGCACTAATGCAAGAAGTAATAATCTCTGTACTCTCTTATAACTTCAATTGCATTGTCAGATAAGCAGTTTGGTTCCTTTAGGAAGATTATCCAATAAAGTAGTATAAGGAAATCTTCACATATAAGTTTGTAACACCCTGCATATTTACAGGCCCATATAATTTGGTAAGCCATGTAGACTGGAGCCTCGATATTGTTTTATATGCACCCTAGCTTAGAAAACGGGTGTCTACTCAAAATGTAGTCAATGAGGTAAGAAGACATGTAGAATTCAGCCCTCCTCTGGGTCAAACCACCCTGTGCGGTCGATAAACATGATGACAAGCTATCTAAAATCACTACAAAAATTTACCCCAAAATCCGACACCTTGCATGTCTGAAATTTGACACTTATCTGTCGCTTTTTCGACACATACACCTTTTTTTTGCCCTCGGTGGCGTGACGTCGGATCTTCGACATGAAACTAATGTGGGTTGAATATCTGATAGACCATTGTGTCACATATTCGACCCTATTTCCTTCCAAAGTGTCAATCAAAATTGCATAAAGTGTCGGAAATCCGATGGACAGAATGGCGCTGCCGTCGGTATTTTTATCCAGCAAGTGTTGGCTAACCGACGCCATCTGACACTGGAAGAGTTGGCCTTCTGATGTGGACTGACACTTGAACTGTCAGTCATCCGACGGGTGGAAGCGTCGAATTCATGCCATGGCCGTCAGATGTGTTTACCGAAGTGTCAGAAGCACGTCGAAAAAGCGACGCCAGTTGATGGATTTAAAAAAAATCCAAAGATTAACAAATGAACATTAGAAAGACATATTTAACTAATTTATACAATTGTTGAAATTCAAGGTTAGGTTAGGATTTGATATAAGATAATTTAAATTTTATACTTTAATGCATAACACAAAACTAAAAAAGAGCTAGATACAGAACAATACTGTTGTAATAAATTCAAAACATAATTTTTGTCTCTTTCAACTTTGACAATCCAATGGTCATTATGTTAAAGTTGGTCCTTGAGATACAATTTTTCAATTGCAATGTACATAAACTAAACAATAAGAATAGAAATAGTATCATGTAAAACAAACCAACAACTAAAGAACAACGATAATGAACTATAACAATGTTGGTTTAGATCTAGTTTGGATCTTCCTTATACTCAGATACTTTTAGGGTAACATATTGTCATTGAAAGGACATGTCACCAAAGGATCAGATGGCATAACTTGTGAGAGAGATAAAAGATAGATTGTAGTAGGTTAAAGGTTAGGCTGCAATAAATGGCAGGCCTTTAGGATAGTCCTAAATCAAGCAAGATAGATTCTCCTTCAAAAGAAAAAAGGCATCCGACATCCTTAATCCATACATGTAGAGACACTCTTTAATGGACTCAACTTGTTGCAATAGGCAAGACAAAGGTAAGGTAGACTTAGCAGTTTAAATAAGGTTGCAATCCCCTTCCATACAGTCCACAAAAGGTCACGAAAAATAGTCCAACAAGATCACAATTTATTTTAGTGGTCCGTAAAGGAGATCACACTCATCCTTAGAAACCCAAAAAGAAGTCACTCCCATCCTTTATAATGGCATTAGGTTCATGACTAAATTTAGTGAACAACAACAAGGTGATAGCCTACTCCAATGAGCATCAACAGAGTCACGGACTGCTCTAATGAGCAGCGGCAAGGTCAAGGGTCAAAATTGGGAAGCCAACAAGGTCATGACTAGCAATAAGAAGGTACTGTTCAACCCTTAGTTTCCACAAGGAGGTTATGACCTGCTCAAAAGCAGCAACAGGAAGGTTGACCCAAATCAAGAGGTCACGGGACAATGACAACCCAACTAAGTGTCACCAAGATAGTCATGGCCCAACCCTAAGGGTATCAAAGAGTTAAAAACCTAGCAAGATAAGAGCCGCACACTCACAACTTAGAAGGAGAAGGGTTACAAAGTCGGGGCCCAACCCTAAGGGAATCAAACAGCTCATGGCCCAGTAAGAGAAGAGTTACATAGTCACATGCCAACAGGATAAACTACTTCAACAAGGGCGTCTCATAAGTTTATTTGGCATTTGGTAATCCAAAATGGATCTAAATTAATCCCTCTTCCAAACTTTGTAACGAAAAAAATCCTTGGAAAAGTTTGAAGTCAACAATCAACTTAAAGGATAAAGGCCAACAAGAAGGTGAAATGAATCACTATGGTTGGCATATGGTTGGCATTTCAAGGTAACATTATCATAAACAATGCTTTCTTGATGCAAAGACAACCAAAGGGATATGGACAAAAATAATGCTGGGGAAGAAGATGGGTAGTAGCAGAGGAATGAGGACTAGGAGTGAATAAATCTACTCAAAGATTGAAGGATGAAGAGGATTCCTAACATGTCCACATGGAACAAAGATCATTCTGAACTAGAGCAATCTGTAAATTGCTGCCAGTGAGTAAGAATACATGAAATTTTGATGAAAGTGTATAGCTCATCCTTTTTAACAATTCCTAAGCATAATTAGAACCTTCCATTGCTGGTTTTCCATTTGGGTTTCCAGAATAATCTGGTATCGAATGTGTTTAAATGCTTTGTGACTGAGATCAATCTGGTTGATCGCTGATTCAATAAATGGATCAGCTATAACACTTTTTCTTTGCTGGCTGGAATCTACAACCCAATTTTTATTTGTTCTATTTGTTTGGTTAATGTATTAGTTGGTGCACTGTGCAATAACATGCTATGTAGCCAAACATCTTCAATCCCTGGTGCGGTATGCTTTACATACAGCAAAGCCCCATTAT
>LPNX010136930.1:0-14088 GCA_001517045.1 Pseudotsuga menziesii
TCTGGTTTCTTACCAATGAGTCCATCTCCTCATCCATGCCTTGCTCCCACTTCTTTCTAGTTTCTACCTGCATTGCTTCTTCAAAATATTCTGGCTCACCAGAACCAATCATCAATAAATAATAAAGTGAAGGAGAGAATTGTTCAGGGGGTCTACTTAACCTGGTATACCTTCTTACAGTTGCAGGAGTTTCAGGTACCTGCTGCTGCTGCTCTTGATTTTCTGGTGCTTTTAGAACTTCATTTTCTTTGATTTCATCAAGCACTATGTACTCTGTGTTTTCCTTTTCTTCTTTCTTTCCCTAAAATTGATATTTTTACATGACCTTTTCATTGAATACTACATCTCTACTCCTAATGATTTTTCAATTTTTAAGATCCCATAAGCGATAACCAAAATCATGAACCCCGCATCCAATAAAGGTACATTTCTTGGATTTAGCCTCAAGCTTTGTTCTATCATCTTTATCAATATGGACAAATGATTCACAACCAAAAGTTCTCATAAATGAGTATTTTACCTGTTTACCTGTCCATGTCTCCTCTGGAATTCCACCATCCAAAGCGCTCGAAGGCCCTCTGTTTATTAAATAAATAGCAGTGTTTACAGCATCAGCCCAAAACTATACGGGAAACCCTGCATGCAATATCATACACCTTGCACGCTCCATGATCATTCTGATCATCCTTTCTGACACGCCATTTTCTTGGGGTGTTCCAGGGACTGTCTTCTCTCTGTGAATCCCATTGTGTGAACAGTAACTGTCAAAATCCTTGCTGCAGTACTCACCCCCATTATCAGATCTGAGACATTTCAACCTTTTTCCTGTCTCATTCTTAGCCAAAGATTTCCACTTCTTAAAAGTATCAAACACATCAGATTTCTGTCTAATGCAATAAACCCAAGTTTTTCTAGTTGCATCATCAATAAAAGTAACATAATAACGAGAGCCACCAAGAGATTGTACCTGAGCTAGTCCCCATACATCTGTATGGACAAGCTCTAAATTTTCACTCTTCTTTTGTTTCCCAACCCTGAGAAATCTAACTCTCTTTTGTTCTCCATAAACACAGTTCTCACAAAATTCCAAACTTACCTGCTTCAGATATGGAAGCAGTTTCCTTGAGTGGAGAATCTGCATCCCCTTCTCACTCATGTGGCCAAGCCTATGATGCCACAATGCCGCACCTATTTCTGTGGAAGCTACAGAAATAGAATAATCAGTGTTATGAGGACATAAATATAACGTACCTATCCTATTTCCTTTTGCAATTACCATTGATCCTTTAGTGACCTTCCACCACGTTTCTCCAAACATAGACAAACAGCCGCCATATCCCAACTGCCTTGTTGAGATCAAATTTATTTTCATAGCAGGAATGTGCCTTTCATCCTTTAGCAACCAGTCATTTCCGTTATTTAGTTTAATCCGTACCTTACCCTTTCCAACAATTTTACATGGTTCATCATCCCCCCATAACACATGCCCAAAATCACCATGAAGATAATCATAAAAGAATTTCCTATGGGGTGTAGCATGACATGAAGCCCCTGAATCTACTACCCAGTAATCACTAGTATTATCTAATGCAAGAATCAAAGCATCTTGTAACACATCACTTGCTACATTTGCTTCCTGGATAGTCTCTTGCTTCCTCTCAACTTTCTTCTTTGGTGCTCTACAGTATTTCTTTAGATGTCCTTTCTTACCGCAGTTCTAGCATTCAATTTTTTTGAATATGGACTTGGATCTTCCCTTTTTAGACTTGCCGCAATTTCCTAGGCTCCTTCCTCTCTCTTTTTTTCTCCCTCTGCTCTCCATGGTCAATGCATTACCTGATGTCTCACCTGTGCTTTTCCTTCACATTTCCTCGCTAAGAATAACACTAACAACATCATCAAACTTAAGAGTGCTTGAACTAGGGATAGAGTTACTTACAGCCATGACCAAGCTATTCCAGCTTTCTGGCAATGAGCACAAGATTATAAGAGCCCTAACCTCATCATCAAAGTTCACTTTTATAGAACTTAACTGACTGGTAAGTGTATTAAACTCATTGAAATGGTTAGCAACAGATCCACTTTCCGACATATTCATATTAAATAAACGCTTCATCAAAAATACCTTGTTAGAAGTCGAGGGTTTTTCGTAGAGCTTACTCAATGCGCTCATCACACCCTCTGTTGTTATTTCTTTCTAAATATTAAAGGCCACTGACGAAGGCAGGCACAGTCGTATTGTTCCTAGTGCCTTTCTGTCAAGAACCTCCCATTCTTCATCCTTCATAGCTGCTGGCTATTTTGCTTTTTCGCCCAACGGTAGGTACAAATCTTTCTGGTACATATAGTCCTCCATTTGCATCTTCCATAACTGATAGTTTTGGTCGTTAAATTTATTGACCCTAAACTTTCCTTCTTCCGCCATTGCTCCCACTTGAACTAGGAACCCTTCTTTCCTACGAGTTTACAAACCAAATAGACCTTTTGGCTCTGATACCAATTGTTAGAAAAAACAGGACCACAGAGAAATAACAGATATACAGTTAAATCAATAAACAAGATGCAAAAACACATTAAACATTACAGAGAGACACAGATATAATGTGGTTCACCCAAATGATGGGCTACATCCACAAACAAATTTGCCAGTCCTTTTATTTCAGTCCAGAAAGATGAAGGGATACACCCTGCAGCAAAACCATTGCACTTCCTCTTCACGCTCTCACAGTCTCTCTTCCAGCACAATACAATGCCCACTTCTAGTACAATACAGTACTCAGTACCAGTACCATATAGTACTCACATCCAGTAGAATACAGTACTCAGTACAATTACAATGGAGCCTCCTCAAGCCTTATAAAGGCTTAATCACATGCAATACCATGGGACAATACCATGGGCTACAACAAACCATGTGCCCAAACCATGTGCCCAAACCATGTGCTAGACCTAACCACCTTTGACTTGATCTCAAGTCAAGGTTAACCCTAACACTGGAAAATATACTTAGCACATGCATATGATACAAACTGAAATAGAATATTTCAAATTATAGATAGCACAAATTCATGGTCGAGTAAGCTCAAAACAAGAAACAAACAAACAAAAGTGTTAAGAAATAACTTAGTCTCATAATATAGGCAACAAGGTCCATGTTAACGAGAGAATCAAAATATGAATCTAGATCATGATGTCACTTACCTCGATTTGATCCCCAATTAAACACCTCCTCTCCAATAGTTGCAACAATAGAATGGTGCTTTGATGCGCCAACTACTACAACACACTGTTGTCCAAATCCACTGAATACTTGATGAGGGGTAATCATAGCATCTTGACCACTACAATTTCACACTTCTAATAAATTTGTTTATCTAACAATACAATCTTCCTAACATAAACACGTATGCAATTGGTGGTTCCCTCATCTATCTATAGGGTGACTGCTGCCATGGATACGGGTGCTGCAGTGAAGATGCCTGTAGAAGCACAACAGCTGCTATCACACCACAATTCTTTGGTTGAGGGTGCATGCATGCTTTCACCCTATAGGTTGAGGGTGCATGTTGAGGGTGCATGCATGTTTGCACCCTACAGGTTGAGGGTGGAAATGAGTCATATGCAACATTTTCCAGATTTAGTGGTGGAAATGAGTGTATGATAATATTTAAAAATTTTAAAATAAATGAGCCATACCTCAAAAAGTTTCCCATTTTGAGTTGTCCTTGTTAATGTGCAGTTCATGCTTATTAGAGCTTCTACAGTTTTTCTCTAGTCAGTGTAAAAAACTATCACTGAATATGGAAACACTGCATTTAGTTTATATATTTTTCTCAAGTTTTTAATAGCTGGCAATACAAGTGTGTTTCAAGCTTATGAGGTTCATTTGCTTTTTTTGACAATGACATTGTTCTTAGTAGCATTTCTACTTTTCATCTTGTCATGTAAAGATATGAATCTGTGTTAACTTTTCTTCCACCATCATTATATGTCTAATTCATTCTCCTTTGTAATGCTAATTTTAGTACTTTCCAAGTAGGCTCTTCTCCTAGAAGCCTCAACACTATTTACTTATGTGCTACTGTTACAGTGGATGAATTAATTTGAATATGAAGCTTTCTTTTGCATATGTCATTATACAATTCGATAGTGCAACCTTTACATAATATAGTCACATCACAATAATACACACACATACAGGAAGACTAGAGTAAGAAGTTTAGCTTACTGCTAAAATATATACACGTGACTACTTGGTTGAACCTCTTGACTCTTGATTAATATACAAAACTACTTGTCGGTCATTAATTTTGTTCTCAATCCAAATTATGAGGTCAGAAACAAACTCATCAGGAATTGCATTGCTTGGTTGAACCTCTTGACTCTTGATTAATATACAAAACTACTTGTCGGGCATTAATTGTGTTCTCAATCCAAATTATGAGGTCAGAAACAAACTCATCAATAATTGCATGTATATGAACAATTGCATGTATATGAATAGGTGCCAAAATTCTTACAATATATGGAGAAATTGTAAAACCATCTCTACATCTCTTTCACTAGCAGCCATAAACATGATAGCATGAGGTTTCTATGGCATTCCAGATGTGTAATCTCCATGTAAAAATATTTAGAACAAATAAATATGAAGCTTACAAAACATACCTGTTCATTTTCATCTTCCAGTACTTACGCTAGTTCACGGTGCACCTTTACCCTCTTTGATCTGATTGTTTTGGCATGGGCTAAAATAGGTTGCATACCGCTGTTCCAGTCAGTAGCCCCGACCCCGCCTCTGCATGTGGGGCAATGCCACTGTCTCTCTGGATAATTCAGCTCCTCAAGATTAAGGTTATCTAGGGATTCAAAAAAAATCTTGAACCACTTATTCTTCTTTCGATTTTCATGGCTTACATTACTCCCTTCAGAATCATAGTCATCGTTGCTCATTAAATCCTCGTCGCTGTCAAGATTATCAATATCTATTTCGTTATCACTGGACTGGTAGCCAGCTTCACTTGTTTCATTAGACGGTTCAACTAATTGCTCAAAAGGAAGAAGTTTAGATAGCATATTATTTCCCAATTTAGATTTCCCTTCACTAGATTTTGCACTGCTGTGTCCAGCACTTTTTCCAGGTGGTGGCGATGCCACTGAAGAATTCAACTTGGTGCCTCCCCATTTCCAACAATTTGCAAGTGGGGGAGGAACAACAAGATCCATCCTTCCCATCTTTCCATGAGCAGACTCTGAGCTATCGGGCCTCCAACTTCCCTGCGTTACTTGATCTGCCTCACCATATTGACCCCAACCACCAACATTTCTTGCTGTGGAGGTCCTATTTTCTAGATTTACATTCCTCTGCTGAGGTTTCCCCAACTCCTTCCATCCTCATTGCTTATTACCCTGGTCTCTATCACTACTAGGGTTCACCCAACGACCAGTATTCTAGTCATCAACATTATAAGATCCTATGCCCTTCCAAGCTCCATTTCCAGACCTGTCAGTAGAATAAGTGCCGTCCCTTGGCTAATTTGCAGCAGCAGTTGGAGGGGCCTGGTTCTAGGCCTTGCAAGAGGAAGCCATTTCCCAGCCTTCCTCATTCGGTTGAGAAGATGAACCACCACTCCACATTCTTATTCAAAGCTAAAATCCAAAACTTCTAGCACTCGTAGCGACAAGGGAATAAACACTAACCTCTCTCGAACCACCCACAAACAAAAAACTACGAGCACTCGCAATTACAGGGGAATTAAAGAGAACTTCTCTTCAGACTTCTCTTCACCTCACAGAGTCACAACAATAGCTTTTAAAAGCCAAATCCCGTTAATATCAACGCGTTTACCCAAAATACTCCCACGATTATCGTGATTTTGACTCTAGGGAAGGCCCTGAGTCCTGACTGGTCTGAGAAATGGGTGTGTACGCGGTGCTAAGTGGAAGGGTGTGAATCTGCACTCTCTCACTCATACAAAGATGCTTCAGTTGGATAGTCAAAGAATCGTATATACATGTAACTAGTGATCAAATTTGAAGGGTGGGTTTTAATTTCAATTGGAAGGGCATTTATTCTCTGAGCCCTTCAAAGATGAATGATTCAACTAACCTTCTTTCTGAATAATTGAGCTGTGATTCAGCTCTGAATCATAAAACCTACATAACAGAGCTGATTTAACCATATTCTAGAGATACAATTTTTTTTCATGGGCAGCCTACCATCGAGCAAGAGTAGGTTTTAGTGCAACATCCATAAGAGGTAACCGTTGATGTTCTGCAACATTAAGCTCAATGTCATTAAAAAAGATATTGAAAGGGATAAGGCCATTGAAAGTGGGAAAATTACTGAACTCCATTCCAATCCACCGCACCGAGTGAATAGTAGCACATCTACGGGAGTATAGTTCATGATCCCCCGTTTCCATTCCTCCATCGCAACCTCGGACCCTTCTTTAGTGTTTTTAACGCTTCTCCAACTAGCAAAACCATCAGCTGTTGGATTTATTATATATAGTCACTTCTTTTTCCTGTGGTTAACTAGTATAGCACATCAGGTTCAAGGCTGTCTGGGCAATATAAATAGTTTTATTCTAGAAGCCCTTTAAAGACGAAGGGTAATATAAATAGTTGTAATTTATTAGACAAGTATAAATTAATTAATTTTTTTTTTCAAAAATGCAAAAAAGTAAATATTGTGCATTTAAATTTTTACAATTTTAAAGAATTGAGCACCTTCTAATATCTATACAAAAATATGACATATTTTCAATAAAACTTCATTTAAATGCATTAATTTGACAAATATGTAACACTAATTTTAGAGTAAGTAACATAACAACTATACTATAGTATTTTTTTCAAGTTGGAGCACACTTCATTATACAAAAAAAACTATTTAGACTATGCAATAACCATATTGGGGAATTTGCTTGATCTTATGCATAGTGCAAAATGTCGTAACTAGATATAGTCTTACAGAAAAACTAGAACCATGAGAGAATTACTTACTGTTAACTATGTACAAAAGGAAGCCACTAAGCAAAACAAGGCTATAATAAACCTAAAACCAATATATACAACCAAAAACTTAATTCAAACTAGAGAGAGGGTAGTAGTCCAATCCGAAGTGATGTAAGAATGATGGGATTGGGCACCTAAGAAAAAATAATACGCAACTAAAAAAAAATTAAAAAAGATATTGCATACCAAGAAAGTTAGCAACGATATCATCTTTGGGGCCGAGGTATTGAATTTTGTTGTTTAACACTTAATGCAACAAAATACATGTATGGGATGGACGGGCAATGGAATCAAGCCCAAGTCAATTGAACCCTTGCAACTCATTGCATGTCTAAGTCTCAACAATCTTCCTTTTAAAGTGAACTAGAACACCAAAATAATTTTATTAATGGCATGCTTTGAGAAAGTTCTAGGTGTGAGTAATTAAGAGCTCAAGGTTCTCAAATTTGTTGTGTTTTGTACCAGTCCAGTCCACGATTCAGTGAATCGAAAGTCATGGGTAGGAAATTTAAGTTATTTAATGAAAAAAATTAATTTGTCTACCTCTATGTTGAAACCATTTTACATGTTGATGTGGGTGACTACCCTCCTTATTGTCTTACCAAAAGGCATGAGAATGAGGAAGAATATGTAAAATTATGGACTTCACCTTCAAAGAATGCCTTTCATATCACATTGTGTTGGGCTATAGGGCAGACCCAGGTTTTATACCTTTAACTTCGCACCAACAAAATATCCACAGTGTTGGCCCTTTCGGCAACAACCTGCAAGAAGGTCGCAGTCTCACCCGAAACAGCTATCGGATGCCGCAGAAGAGGGAGATTACTGTACCTTTAGCTTTTACCAATTCTTTATAATCAATTAACACCATGCTTAAACATTCACACACACACACACACACACACACACACACACACACACACACACACACACACACACACATATATATATATATATATATCTTCGCAGTTAAGTAGCACCGTGACTTGCTTAACCGTTACTGGGAATTCACAGCGAAGCTATTTATTAAGCAGCAATCTTACTTATCAGATATATCTATACTTATCAATGCATAAAAGAACATAACAAAAATCACACAAGAACCACAACACCAGATATAACGTGGTTCACCCCCAGTGTAGGGGTTACGTCCAAAGAACTGCATTTTATTCAAATTTTCTACAAAATCACAGTTCTGATCTGCGCACTTAGCTGCAGATTTATTCAATCCTCAAAGCCGTGCACACAGCAGCAGGCCTCTGCGCACATAGCTGCAGATTTCCTTAATCACTTACGAACCCTCTGCGCAAACAGCTGCAGAGGTCGTCCACGCACTCAGCTGGGACTTATCCTTCTCTTACAAAATAACCTTAGCTTCACCTTAAATTTCTTACATTCAAAAACCTAACCTCACTTCTTTACACAAGTGCATATTTATACAGAGCACTATTACAAAACCATGGTCTTAAACCATGGGTATCCCAAACCCTAAACCCTTGACTTAAACCATGGGTTTATTACAACAGAAGTCTTTGACTCACCCCCGATGCCACTAAGACTATTTTGAGCTGTAACTCTGCTTATAAGCTTTCACCAAAACCACGGATTTACCAAACTCTCGGGTCGTTAACATTGGAGTCCCAACATGCCCCTAAGACTTACCAGTGTCCCATCCCGGGACACTCATCCACTGGGATGGTGATAGATGTTGTCGGTGAAGCCATAGTTCGCTGCTTGCGGATGCCCCTCCTACTGCTGTCAGCTGCTCGCTTCCTTCCGTCGTGCTATTTATGCCGAGGAAGGTCTTCTGGATCCATCTGCAACCCCACCCTTCACTCTGTTTGCCGAACACTTGACCATCCACAACTAAGGGTCCCCAGAATTACGTGTCAAGCTGCATAAGGCAAACAACTGCCTTGGTTCTGTCAACCCCGGAGGATACATGGTGGGATTCTATAGAGTCTTAACATGAGGCCTTGTGCCTTTTGTCGCTCCACGTTAGAGCGAACTTCTACCTTCCTTCATCCGGTTTAGAGCAAAATTCTGCCTTCCTTTGTACCTTAGTCGGATAGGACTGTACTGGTGAACTGCTCAGAAGGTTCTGCAACCCTCTCTCTTTGAACTCTTGTACTAACTTCTGGACTTCGCAATTGTTTGACATGGTTCCAACTGAACAACTCAAAGAAGTGCTTAATGCAGGAGTCGCAGGCCGATGCAGTGTTTTATAGAATCCCGAAATAGAATCTGTCATCATGGTGCATTAATGACACCAAATCTGATGGAATGCCGAAAATCTTGTCCACAAGGCACCAAATTTTCCTCCAAAATCTCATTATTATAGGTATGGAGAGCAGTTCTCGTGCCAGCGCCACCAAATCCATTTTGTCCCATCCATCACATTCTAGGCTGTGACACACCTTGGACCTTCGACATAACAACTACCCACAACTGCGACACAATATTAACCCTCAATACTTACTATCCCATGCGGCACACAAGTTTCAACTGTTCTTGGGAGTAAGACTGTCCTTCTAGAGGCTACTTCTAATTAGGAGGTCCTGGCCTGTCCCTATACTTCTTTAGATGACTGCCATTTACCATCAAGGGTAAAATTTCTCCATTCAACTTAGCTAGCTGAACTACGCCACCATCAGTAACTTTCTGTACTATGTACGGTCCCTTCCAATGTGTCTTGAACTTGCCTGTGAATTTCATGAATTTGCTGTCGTATAAGAGCACAAGATCACCCTGTTGGAACTGCTTCTTCTTGATGTGTCTATCATGCCATGCTTTTTCTCGGGCCTTCTGCACTTGCTATTGGAACCCTGCAATAAATATGTCCTCTTCCAGTTCTAGTATCTTCGTCAGTCGTGCTGTCACTCTAGCTGGGTCATCCATCTCTATAAAAGCAGATATTCTGAGGCTAGGAACAATATACTCCATAGGCATGACTGCTTCTTGCCCATAAACCAACCTAAAAGGTGTATGGCCTGTCAATTTCGTGCAGGTAGTTCTATATACCCAAAGGACTGCTGGAATTCTAAGATCCCAGTCATTTCTGTTAACATTACAAACCTTCGTCAGAGCATGTTCAAGGATCTTGTTAAAAGCTTCGACAGTTCCATTTGCTTGTGGATGATAGGCAGTACTCTTCTGATGATAAACCTGGAATTCTTCAGTCAATACTTCAATAGTCTTGTTTAAAAAATGTGATCCTTGATCACTCATAAGAATTCTAGGACACCCAAATCTGGACAAGATGTTGTCGAAGATGAACTTCGTAGCTACAGCAGCGCTACAAGTCTTGATTGGTTGAGCTTCGACCCAGCGGGTAAGGTAATCAGTCGCTGTAATAATGTATCGTGCCCCTGACTTCTTCGCAGGGGGATTGATAGGGCCAACAAAATTGATTGCCCATTTTTCAAATGCTTGTAAAGTTACCTATGGGACTAGAGGCATATCATCCCTCCTAGATGGTTTTCCTGTTCTTTGACAGATGTCGCAGCTGTGGCAATATTCTCTTGCATCCTTGTGGATCGTAGGCCACCACAATCCAGCTGTCAAAATCTTTTGTGCCGTGGCTTTTCCTGCATAATGACCTCCTGAGGGGCCAAAGTGTGCCTCTGCCAAAATTAGTGGCTTTTCATGCTCCAAGACACATCTGCGCAATATTTCATCTGGTCCCATTTTATACAGTTGTCCTGCTATTAAGGTGAAGTCCGCTGCGTGAACCACCAACTGCTTCTTCTGCTGTGTAGTCATCTCCGCAGGTGGAAAACCTGTAGACAAATACTGAACAATATCCTGAAATTACTCATCAATCATATGGATAGCAAACAACTGGGCATTAGGAAGACTTTCGTCCAAATTGGTAGGTTCTTCTCGTGACTCGAGCCTCGACAAGTGGTCAGGTCCAAGGTTAAGTCTTCCAGGATTAACTATGATCTCAAAATCATATTCCTGAAATAGAATTAGCCACCTACATATCCTTCCACCTAGTACAGGCTTGTTAACCAAATACTTCATGTAGAAATTATGACCAGCAATAGATTAATTTCACTCACAACAAATTACAATTGATCATGCAAAATTGTCAACAATGGAGACTGAAAATGGAGTTGTAACACAAAATTATATTAACTCAGTGTACAATAGCCAACCCTGTAATAAAATAGGTTGCTGAATATATAGAATACATCAATAGGTCGAATGCATAAGGAGGCATCCAAAACTAGCATAAAGCAGGCTTACCCAAAATAGGCAAATCCCCCATAGGTGTAAAAAGTTGATCCCAAATCTGTCATGAGGCTCACGAATTGGCAAGGGTGCATGGGAAAGATAATGAGTGGTGGAATGGAAGCTCATACATGCTTTTTCATGGAGGAAAGAGTGGAGGATGAAAGGGCAAGAAAACAAGTTCACCTCACCTAGTCTTGCTTTCCTATGTGCCTTAAAACACTGAAAAAGCAGTCAATAAAGCATAAAATGTAGAAGGGCACCTAGGAGGCCAGGAATAAAGTAGATTTGATTCCTAAGGCTTTCCCAAGTGCTACATGAGTCAAATATGGCAAGTTTGACCTATATGGATAGGCAATTAGCAACTTGCACATGGTGGGACTCATGGACTAGGAAAATAAGACAAAAATAAATGAATTAATGTCTAAGTGGGTAATACTATGGGTTTGATTATTCTAACACCCCCCCTTAAGCCTGAATTTATGAGTAATAAATCAAAATATAGGGCCTAGCAACAAGGCTTAGTCACCCTTTTACATACTGCAAGTCCATATGAACCAAGGAAAGAGGCAAAACCAACTTGGGAAAATCCTCCCTTAAACATGGACTGTAAAACAAAATTGTAGAATATTGTCTCCAATCATGCTTTGACAGCATGATCAGCAATCCCCAATAGTGATTTGAGATTGCTGAAGGTCTTCTCACAAAATTCTTTGGTGAAGATATCAGCTACTTGTTCTGAAGATGAACAGAAGAGTAGGTGAATGGTGCCATCATGCACAAGCTCTCTGATGTAGTGCATGTGAATCTCAATGTGTTTGGTTCTCTACTTCTGAAATGGATCTTTACAGATTCGAATGGTACTTTGGTTATCACAATACATGGTAGTTGAGTACTCAAGTTCGAAACCACACTCTCTAAGTAAACCCTGCAACCATAAACACTGAGTTGCTGCATTGACAACTCCTCTGTATTCAGCTTCTGTAGATGAGAGTGCAATGGCACTTTGTTTCTTGCTTGACCAACTGATTGGCCCTTCTGCAAGCATGAACACATAACCTGAAGTGGACTTCATGTCTGTGCTATCAGCTGCCCAATCACTGTCAGTAAAACCAATTAACTCAAGGTCAGAATTGGCTTTATAGAAAATCCCATGTGTCCTTGTTCCCTGAACAAAGCTAAGGATCCTCTTGGCTGCTTTCCAATGGATCTCATGGGGCTGATCCATGAATCTAGAAGCAACAATGACTGCATAACAAAGATCAGGTCAAGTATGTGTCAAATACAATAAACATCCAATCAACTGTCTATACAAATCCAAGGCATATTTGGACTGGTGCACCTTGATTCCAACTTTGGTTTGAGCAATCTCAAGCCCCAGAAATTGACTTAAGAGCCCCAAATCTGTCATGGAGAAGGCTTGGTTCATAGCTCCTTTTAGGGAAGCAATCTCAGCCTGTGAGCTTCCTGTAATGAGGAGGTCATCAACATATAACACAATGATCATTAATGAACCATTAATTACCTTCAGATAGACATTCGAATCTGATTTGCACCGAACAAAATTCAGAGATAGCAAGAAGCTATCTATCTTGGCATACCAAGCCCTGGGGGCTTGCTTTAGCCCATACAACGACTTTCTCAACCTGCACACAAGAGAATGGTCAGTAACAAAACCTTGGGGCTGCTGCATATATATCTCCTCAGTGAGATCACCATTCAGAAAGGAACATTTTACATCCATATGATGTACCTCCCATTGCCTTGATGCTGCAATGGCTAGAGCTATCCTGATTGAATCCATCTTTTCCACTGGGGAAAAAGTCTCATTGTAATCGATGCCATGAACCTATGAGTAGCCTTTAGCTACCAATATAGCCTTGTACTTCAGTGGTGAACCATCAGCAGCAAATTTGGTCTTATAGACCCACTTACACTGTACTAGTTTTCTCCCTGGAGGAAGATCCACTAGCTCCCATGTGTTGCTTTTCTGTAGCGAGTTGAACTCCTCATTCATGGAAGCTTGCCATCTTGTATCTCCTGCTACTTCTTCATATGTTTGAGGATCAGAATGCACCATCAAATAGCATTTTTCAGCAAACTCAGGATCCTTCATGCACAGACCACTCTCAAATTGAGATCTAGTCCTCCTTGGGTCATTGGAACCCCAGCTAACTGTCCTGCTGCATGTAGTGTCTTGGCTGCCCATTTAGGCCTTTTGGGGATGTTAGGGTCTGAAATAAACTCATATCCATCAGACAAATCATAATCATCATATTCAACAAACTCTTTACTTACTTCTTGAGGTTCAGGTGGTGAAGAGGCTTCACCAATTTCCACATCTGCAAGGGGTTCTTCTTCAAACTGAACACACCTTTCGATGAAGGCTTTGTTTGTGCTCAAATTTATCAACTTGTACCCTTTTGAATCTTCATATTATCCCACAAAAATACACTCTTGGATTTGGGGCTGCAAGGCCTTCCTCTTCTCTGTCGGGATTCTAGCCCATGCCTTTGAGCCAAAAATCCTGAAATGGGTCACATCTGGCTTGTGCCCACTCCATGCTTCGAAAGGAGTCATGCCATCCAAATGTTTGTGAGGCACCCTATTCTGAATATAGGCTGCACATTTGATAGCTTCGGCCCAGTACTTTGGTGGCAAAGTTTTGGCCTCCATCATGCATGTTGCCATCTCCTTCAGTGATATGTTCTTCCTCTCTGCAACACCATTATGTTGTGGTGTGTAGGGGATAGAATGCTGCATCTGAATACCTGCATCTGCACAATAGTTAATAAAATCAGTCTTGACATACTCACCACCATTGTCAGACCT